>CM069912.1:100463415-101063415 GCA_036172215.1 Camellia granthamiana | reverse complement strand
CCTCGGGGTCGAGAGGGATCCAGTGCTGTACAATCTCAGGATCGATTCCAGGCATGTCTTCGTAGGACCACGCGAAAACATCTTTGAAATCTTTTAATAAAGCGACTAAGCGCTCGCATTCCTCTGAAGACAACGTGGACCTGATCTGGACCAGCCGCGGGTCCTCCTCAGTACCAACATTCACGGTAGTGATTTTATCAACTAACGGTTTAACAAATCTTTCCTGCTCTTGTTCAATTAAGCATTGCAAAACCGGAGGAATTTCGTCCTCGTCGTTTTCGTCAAAATTTTGAAAGTCTGAGTTAATGCAATAAATCAAGGGCACAGAAAAGTACTCAGAAACCACAGCTACTTGATTCTCATTAAGCACATCCAAGTCGTCCAATTCCTCGGTTACAATAGACTCAAAAGAGAAAGAAAAAGACGACCTGGACAAGACCGTGGCATCCGGGTTATCATCCCCAGGATTACCAGACTCAGACTCAGTCGAGCTGGAACTTGATTCCGACTCACAAGACTCGGTGGAATCAGATTCTGGCTCACTACCTGACCCGGTGCTGCTGGACAAAAATCCCTCTTCGTATTGCCAAGTGAGAGAGGGTGCGATAGATGCATCCAAAATAGTTGCCGATAGGCCCGCAGCCGTTTCATTCCCAATCATGGAAACCGAGAAGTTATCCCCCAAGCACTTTTGGTCGATCGGAGGATCTGAAAGTAGACATGCCAGTGCTACCCCCATTTCAATTTCAGTGCCCTCGGAGTCCACTGCCTTACACTGCTCAATCTCAGTTGGTGGGTCTGTCTGCTCTTCGGCAACGTTATCCCCGGATAATTGCAGGTCGAAGAAGATCTCAAAACCTGGCACGCGCTTCTTCTCCGCGTTTAGCCATGGCTCTGGGAAGCCGTAAAACGGAAAGTCCTCCCCCTCCCGGACGAAGCGTCCGTTTAGAGTACCTTGGATGGGCCTATGCATCAGCTCAAATGGATTCCCGGCCTACTTTGCTCTGGCTCTTCCATCCATTTCCTTTCCCTTCCTTACCCAGTCCTCTTTGGTGGGCAGATAACCCAAGCCAGAGGTATGAGGGTTGTATGGCACTTCGGCCAATGCTGCGACGCCCTTCTGGCCACTCCTTCCTAATCCCATCCCGGGGATGTGTTGTAGCTTGTTCATGAGATATACAGATTGAGCACTGACATATACTCCCTCATTAACGGCCACTCCTTCCTAATCCCATCCCGGACGAAGCGTCCGTTTAGGGTACCCTGGATGGGCCTATGCATCAGCTCAAATGGCTTCCCAGCCTGCTGTGCTCTGGCTCTTCCATCCATTTCCTTTCCCTTCCTTACCCAGTCCTCTTTGGTGGGCAGATAACCCAAGCCAAAGGTATGAGGGTTATGTGGCACTTCGGCCAATGCTGCGACGCCCTTCTGGCCACTCCTTCCTAATCCCATCCCGGGGATGTGTTGTAGCTTGTTCATGAGGTATACAGATTGAGCACTGACATATACTCCCTCATTAACGGCCATGATATTCTACACAACCCGAGCCTCAGCCAGAGTAAACCCCGATAAGAACACATCCTCCATGCCGTGCTCGATTTCCAAGACTGGTGTAAACACTTCTGGCGGTGGATGGATTCATGAATTCCCAAAAACAATGGCCACCCCCTTCCCGTGAGGGTACTTCAGCATTTGATGCAAAGTGGAAGAGACTGCCTTTACTTGGTGCAACCACGGCCGCCCCAAGAGTAGATTGAAAGTTGCGGGAATGTCCAAGACATGGAATTCAATGTTGTGTTGTCCTGGACCAACCTGGGTCTGAATTTTGACAGTCCCCATCACCTCTCTGCTTGTGTTATCATAGGCTCTGATCACTTGAGTAGTCGGCACGAAGTCCGCGGGCTTCAACCCGATCGCATATGCCGTCCTTGACGGGCACACATTAATGGCGGATCTCGTGTTGATAAGAACCACTGGCACCCACTTGTCTCTATATTCCACAGAGATGTAAAGGGGTTTGTTATGATTTGCGCCCTCAGGCGGTAGTTCTTTGTCTGAAAAGGTTAACGTCGGGGAACCTCCTCCCGGAAAGACCAGTCCAACCAGCTGCTCTGGTGTGGTATCTATAGAGAGTTTGGCCTTGTCTATAGCAGATAGGACAGCCTGTCTGTGCACTCGTGAAGCCATAAGCAGTCCCCAGATGGAGATGTCTGCTTGTATCTTCTTTAACTGTTTGAGCACAGCCTCCTCTTCAAGCTGTTTCTCCTTCTGTTTCTCAGCTTCTTTATCCTTCCCAGATGTCTCTGGCTGGTCCAGGTGCGGGGGCTTGAAATACCGCCCGCTTCTCGTCATATGGTCGACCTCTCCGACATACCAGGTGTCGTCTGGCTGATAGTTTCCCCAATCTTCATCTGTGTGGGCAAGACATAAATCATCGTCCTCCCACCACATTCCATCGGCCGCCAACAGACACCTGTCTGGCTCCAGTATGTTTGTACTCTCAGTACTTTCAGCCCACATGCCTGCAGCATCTTCTATCTTTGTGCACACAGCACTTTCGGTCCCCTCATGGACTTTGGCTTTCCGGATTCTCTCAGAATCCCAAATCTTTTCTTGTTCTGCCTACGTTAGCGCAGTTTGTTGTTCAGCTTTCTCTGCATTCTCAATGCTCCTGTTCTGAGCGAAATTCTTCGTACCGGCGCTCTCCGGCAATGCATTCTGACTTTCGGCCCTTCCGGCCACAGCTAATATTCCTGCCCCTGTTGGGCTATGTTCTGGTTGGAACTCTTCCACAACATCCGGTTGATCATCCAGCCATCCAGTGGCCTCTGCCGATTCCTCATAATCAAACCAGTTGACTGTCGTGCCTCCTGATTCTTGGTCATTGAAAAATTGTAGGTTGGCAAAGCCCTCTTCCACGGTCGTCAAATCATCCGTCCCCTGCTCAAATCCATCCCCCCGGATCACACACAGCTCTTCCTTCTCTGGCAATTCTATACCCAACCCAATCTGGCCTGCTGACAGAATGTACTCATTCGGATCATAGGCTTCCCCAGTGAAACTCTCAGATGGCTCGATCCCAGACTCAACAATTCCACTTTCCTCTGAAGTCTGCCCTGTCCCATCTTCGATGGTCACCACCGTCGGCTCTGGTTGGGTTGTGGAGATATCCAACATGCACAAAGAGTCGGTGCAGTCAGGAAGGAGCACCTCCGGCTTAGGTAGGTGGGATGAGGTGATATAGATACTAAGATCGTAAGATGCGACCCCAGTTTGGATAAAGTTGATTCTGTTGGGAGGGGGAGCTTGGTTATGTGGTGAGAGAGGATTAGTTGTGACATTGGGTTTGTCGGGAGGCGCAATCACCTGCTTGTCAATAAGATCCTGGATCTCGTGACGCAATCTAAAACAACGGTCAGTGTCGTGGCCGTGTTGTTGGTGATACGCGCAGTATTTTGCCGGGTCATGAGAGGGAGGGAGTGGATTTGGTAGTGGCCTCGGCTCTAGGGGCTTCAAATGTTTTTTCCTGATTACTACCCCCAGAGCTTTGGACAGGGACATATATAGGGGTGTGAAGGTTTTTTGGCCTCTGGGTTGGTATTTGGTGGTCTGCGTATTGCTTCCGGATGCACCGGAGGAAGGCGTGGCTGCCATGGGTCTTGGAAGGGGAGGGGGAATGGTGGTGACCATGCTCACCTCCGAAGTTCTTGCAGTTGCAGCGCCACTCGGGCCGGCATTGTTGTTGCAGTTAAAGGTTCTCCTGGGCTGCTCTCTATCTTGGTTAATCAGACCCTGTTTCATTGCATCTTCAATTTGTACCCCCATTTCGTGCGGATCTGAAAAGGTGGGGAAGGGGAGTACAATCATTTTTTGCATCAGCTTTGGCTGGAGATTGCACACAATCCTCCTGATCTGGTCCTTATCGGTGGGTCTTAAAGTCATCATCGAGGCCTTCGCCCTCCACCGGGTTTCGAAATCCGAGAAACTCTCCTTGGGCTCCTGCCTTGTTGTTTCGAGATCACGGGTTGTGATCTCAATTTGGGTGTTGTAAGAGTATTGTGCAACAAAGGCTTCAGCCATTTCATCCCAACTCCGCTTGACATCGTCCTCCAACTTCGCATACCAGATGGCAGCCACACCTGACAGGGTCCGGCCGAATAGTGAAAGCTTCTGGGGTCTGGTTAGGCCCATTGGCCATAGTATATCTGAGAATAGCCGGAGGTGGACCATAGGATCCCCAGACCCGTCAAAGCGATCGATCTGCAGCATTTTAAATCTATCCGGTAGCGTCACGGCCACATCGGTATATCCGTCTTCGATATCCAGAATAGCCTTTACCCCTTGTGATTTTTTGAATAGCTTCTCGAGCTTGCTCAATTTTAGTGTTGTTGGGTCTATTTCGAACTCGAAGGGAGAGTCCGGGTGGTTGATAGGTGTATGTGCCTTGGACAGTTGAGGTGGAAGCGGGGGCGGAGCTGGCCCCGTTGGAAGGTCTGTGTCCTCTTGGATGTTCTGGACATTTGGCAAGGTGTTCTGGGTATTTGGTAGGACATTCTGGACAGTTGGTGTCTGTTCTGGTAGCGGGATCCCTGGTGGGGGAGGAACTGGATGTGAGGCTGACGCTCCAGCTTGCTGCTGGAGTCTAGTGATGAGCTCAGCCTGCTGGGCCATGATTGTGACCTGCTGTTTAGAGAACTCCGCCTGGCGGATAGCGTCCTCCTGCATTTGCTTCATACTCTCTTGGATTTGACGCATCATTTCCTCCATTCTGACTACGCTCTGCTGATCCTGCTGACTGAGTGGTATGTGTATTTCTATGGCAGATACTGAGACCTCAACCCAACTGTTCACTGCTAGGGTAGACCACTGTTCTGGTAACCTCTGTTCAGACACACTGCGTTTTCTTGGCCTTCTTCTGACAACTGGGGATAGAGAATGAAACACTGGCTGTCCGTCAACCAGATCCTCGGATCGATTGAGCCGACAACCTCTTGTCCAAAGTGCTTGGGGAATATCTGCTGGGTCGGAAGCAATTGTGCTAAAACTGTCCTAGCAAAAAGATAAATAAAGCAATAAGGAAATAAATAACCAGATAAACGAACAGCATAACAACTTAAAATAAATACACAACGCACAGCTGGGCATAACAACACACGGTCGATAAGCTGAATACACACTATCCTCAAACACTGATCACTATTCCTGAATCACTGTTCCCCAAGACTGAATCTGATACCCACAGATAACTGATTCTCAAATACTGACTGATGCCCGTAGACCTGATGCCCAAATTCATAAACTGATACATGCATTTCCCTGTAGAGACGCACTTTAAAAGCACATAGCAGATAAGTGAGAGCCAAAACACCCCTATGTTGGGGTAGGGTTTTCCCTGTCCTATTTTGTCAGGAGCTAGGGTTTCACTACACACGCAGCGGTTTCAAACAACCTATATTGGGTAAGTAACCTGTCCTAGTTTGGAATGGTCACTACGGTTTCGAATATGCACTAGGTCGAATGGTCAAAAGGGTGCCCCGGTAAAACTGGGGTTTGTGTTTCCATACTGGCAGAGCCCACAACCGGTCAGCCTTATGGTCATGCCTTGACAAGACAAGCCTCCGGCAAACCGTTCAGGAATAGCAGATGGCAAACACGGTGTCCTAGGCGCACCAATGCAAATGCAATGCAAAGAAACACATAAGTGTAGTTAAAACAAGATATCATGAGTTCGAGTCAAGTTCTCTAAATCCCCAGCAGAGTCGCCAGAAACTGTAGATGCGCCCTTGGGCCTCACTACAGTTCAAGACTCAAATTGTCACGGTTCTCAATCTAAACCAAAGAGTCCAAATCCGGCAAATCGTTTTGAGAAAACAGATTTTTGAGAGAAGTGCCAAACATGGACTGTTTTGCCAGATACAGAGTCGCCACCTAAATATTTTATTTTTGGGAAATTTAGGAAACCCTGACTCGTTGCCTAAGGCCACGTGTCCGTCATCACCAAAGTTGCCTCGGCTCGGGAACTTGGGTACGATTGGGGAAGGTCACTTCGTGAGCACCCCCGCTCACCCGATCAAAGATCGGCCTCTACTAACCATGATATCTAGTTTTGAAAACATTATGCGTTCTTATTCCGGTTATTAGCCTAGATTTACTATGTGATGCGCACAGCATACAAGTATAGACTGGATCGCCTGAATTGGAACAAAACATTTCATGTTTGTTTTTGAAAGCGGTTTGCTACTCCCAAGTAGGCTTAAAATGCAAATTTTGCCACCCTCGGGTGGGCTTAGAAAACATGGTTTTGCCACTATCTAGTGGGCTTAAAACTCACAGTGAATGAATTGTTCCAATCCAAATAACCCAACCTTCACCCACAGGCATTTAGGCAGTTATATCACGTAAGCACATAGCCTCATGGTAAGCATGCTATTATGGCAGTCACTTACACGCATGCAAGGATGCTAAAGCATAAAAACTTACTGAGTACTCCAAGCCAAAACAGAAGCTATGTTAGAAATCCATGCATGATCCTAACTATGCTGAAATGCCTAATGCAACACATGCAAAAATGCAACTATAGCAGGCTCGGCTATTCTAAACATGGCATATGGAATGCTACAGCTAACAAGTATTCAACTTGGAATTGAAATACAATGCAGTTAGTATGATGCGCCGAGCCCGGTGCATGCAAAACAGATGAATGAATGCAAACATGCTATCATACTGTATGCTAATTGAAATATGCCCTAATCTAACCATCATAAGCTGGTAAATAAAAGGGAGAAAGACGTAGGGTTGGAAGACATACATCACACACATGCACACTTATTACAACATTGCCATCGCGCAGAGGGTCCGAATAATACAGTCCCAAATAAATAATACAGTCCGAATAAATACAAAATCCTAATTAATTAACAAACTAATCTAGGAAAGCAGTAAATTAGCATGCCAGCTAGGGACTGCCTCGACTCTGCTCCGGATGATGAATGATGCATGTTCGGGTTGCCTTGCGCGGAAATCCATTGCGACGCCCCAATTAGCCTTTGTTCACAATTAATGCTCGGAATGTCGCACGAAGCTCCAAAAGGCTGATGGTTTCTGATTTGCTGCAACAGAGAGCAAGAAGGGGGCATGGCAATGTATTTTCACATATGTATGCATGACTACTCTTCAAGGAGTGTAGTCCTCGATCCTCGTGCCACCAATCGCGCATCTCGATGCATGATGGCCGAGGAGTCGAATTGCACGACTCAATATGAAATGAATGCACATGAAAACACAACAAAACCTAAACTCCATCATGGTTAATCCGGAGTGTCGGTGACCGGGAATTGAGACACGTTCCGTCACTCGGAGTACGAAACATCCCTCGTTTCCCGTGCTTGGACTAACTCCTATCCCAAGCATAATACCATATGCATGACATGCATGAATGCGACTAACATACACCCTAGCATACGCAATGCTGTGAAATGGCATACACAATGCTCGATGTGACAAGGCATACACGATGCTCTAACATACAACCTAGCATACGCAATGCTATGAAATGAAATGGCATACACAATGCAATATGGGCTTACGCCAACATGAATGGAGCTCAACCACACTCACATCAGCGGCCATAAGATGAAAATGAGACGCTCGAAATGCGTGCGCACATGCGCGCAAACCGAGGACCGAACCTAAGGCATCAAATGCCACTCTACCAAAGCATGGCAAGGCATGGAATATGGCATACAAGCATGCAAATTTCAGCACTGAAATATGATGCTAAATGGTCCCGAAACATGGAAAAAAGGCACCCGATGCATGAGATGAACCCCGAAACTCAAAACTAGGCACATGGAATGGCTTATAGCTATACAAAGCATGCATTATTTGAACATGAAGTCTAAAGACAGAGCCAAGGCAGTCCCAAAACATGAACTTTTCCAGTTTAAAGCATGGCCAAAAGATGCTAACAAGATGACTTAAAAAGGCATGCAACTTTGATTAGCAAACATGGTTTACATGGCAAGTGCATGAAGCGTATGGAATCTCATCAAACCAGAAAAAATCAGCGAACAAAACATGTCAAAATATACCCAAATAACCACTGAAGTGAAGCCAACACATGCAAAAATGATGAGCTCCTTTAGAGGGCTATGAAAGGGATTATTAGGCACATACAAGATGGACACTTAGCATGGCACAAAAAACTCTGAAAATCAAATATGATAGTCCCAAAACTCACCAAATTGACCTTGGAAAGTGACTTCAAAGTATGCAAGATAGGGCCTCTTTGGAAGGCCAAAATGACCACCAAACAAGGCAAGGAGAGAGGGGTTCACCCCCCTCTGATTTAGAGGCTCAAAATAGTGTGCTAACCATTGAAAATCCATTGGATTTCAGTGGCTAGAAGGCCAAACAAAGCATGCAACAAGGGCTTAGGTGTAAGGCTCAAAATAGGAGACAATCAAGCATACAAGGAAGCATATGAACTCAAAAAAAAATGGAACCTTAAACAAACTTGAAGATGAGATTAAAATAAGATATTTTTCAGTTTATGACAACTCTCAAAAATGAACACAAGTAGGGCTAATCTATCATGCAAAAATGGCCCTAAAAGAGAGATTAGGGACAAGGGGCAGTGGCTCACCCCAAAAAGAGGAGAGCCCTTCAACAAAGTTTAAGAGGGGCTCAAAAAAAGCTACTTTACAGTTTATGACCAAGTCCAAAACAGCTCACAAATAAGACTAATGTACCATGCAAAAAATAGGCCTAAAAGAGGGATAAAGAGACAAGTGGTAGTAGAAGACCTCAAACAGTAAGAGGTCCTTGATCAAACATGAAAAGGAGCTGAAAGTATGACTATTTACAGTTTAGGTCTGAGCCCAAAAATGCAAGCAACAAAAGCTAAAATAGCATGCAAAATAGGGCCAAAAAATGGGGAAAAGAGACTCACCCTTGTAGCTCAAGTCTTCAATAGCTTTTGGTCCAAAAAATGGTGCTCCTAACCTCTGAAAAACAGCCTCAAGTTGCTGGAATGGAGTGTGGAGTTGTTGTGTTATGGGTTGTTGTGTAAATGGTGCAAGACTTTTTGGGTTTTGAGGGTTGAAGTAGAGAGAGAGAGAGAGATTTAATGCAAGAGCTCCAAACAAATTTTTGTAACCCTTTAAAATGGAGCTGGGGGGCTGGTTTTATAGAGGAGAGGAGTGGAGAAAAGGGGGGGAAAATCAAATTCAAATTTCCCTCCCAAAAGACCCCCCCCCGGATACAGGATCTGGGGGGAAACAGAGGGTACAACTGTAAGGAACCAGGTGAGAGGGTCATGGCCGGCCAGGTAGAAAAGGTCCAGGTGGCCGGCCGGCCACCTCTCCTGGCCGGCCGGCCAGGGTCAAAAGGGTCAAGCAAATTTAGTGGCTAGCCACCCCAAAAAGGTGGCCTCACATGTGTGTACAACACAGCTATGTGGAAAAAAAACTGGAAAAAGTGAACCAGGAGAGAGAAAAGCTAGCTTTTTAGAGGGGTTCAAAAGGGTCAGGAATGATTGATGGCCGGCCAACCCATATTGGTGGCCTCCCAGGTGTGTACAACACAAATATGTGGTTTGGGGCTAGAAAAAGTGGCCCGGGAATGGTCAACACCAGCTTTCTAGTGAGGAAAACGGGCGACGGAGAGCGATGAAGGAATAAAGCTAGTTTTTCAGAACAATTGCTGGCCTCCCACCCTCTTACAAGCTTTCTAACAATGAAAATAAGGTCTCCACCAAAAATGAACTCAAACTGATGTAAAACGAAGGTTCGGGGGCCAAAACGCGCGGTCCGGGGCCCCGGAAAAAAGACTGTTAGGCACTAGAAGTGGCGTTCGACCACGAAGTTGGTCTCTCGAGCCACAGTGTCCCTCAAAAGGGAGGAAATAAGAAGCGTGCCAAAAACCGGAGCAAACGGAGGTGGTTAAGCAGTCTCGAACTGAGGCACACGGCCAACGGCTCCGAAAAACCAGAAACCGGGCTCCAAACGGGAAAAATGCCCTACGACCACAAAACGTAGCCTACGGCCACTAAGAGATGATCTACGAGACCTCTCCCTCCCTTCAGGAAGAGAGAACAGAGAAAACAGGGCCTAGTTCGCAAACCGAGGCAAGGCACAAAAGAGTCCGGAAGTCCGGAGGCAAGGCTCGCAGCCGAGACTCTGAAGCTTCTGAACGAGCACGACATGAAATATCACTGAGCGCTCAATCGGTGACGTCTGAGTGTTAAGGTCGGTCAAAAATGGGGTGTCTACAGATATGCATCGATTTCAGAAACTTGAATTTAGTAACCCCAAAAAATGAGTATCCTATGCCTATAGTGGATTTGTTGGTATACAGTTCGGCAGGGCATCAAGTTTTATCAATGATGGATGGGCATTCTGGTTATAACCAACTCTGTATTGTAGAGGAGGATATCCACAAGACAACATTCAGATGTCCTGGGAATATTGGCACCTTCAAATGGATTAAAGTGCCATTTGGTTTGAAGAATGCCAGGGCTACATATCAGAGGGCTATGAACACTATCTTTCATGACCTCATTAGAGGGTATTTAGAGTGTTATATTGATGATATTGTAGTGAAATCTCAATCCATGGAGGAACATCTGTTTCACTTAGAAACAACTTTCGAAAGGATGTGAAAGTTTAAGTTGAAACTCAATCCTCTTAAATGCGCTTTTGGCGTATCATCTGGAAACTTCTTGGGCTATGTAGTACACAAGAAAGGAATATAGATTGACCAGAATAAAGCCATCATTGAAGCCAGACCTCCATCAAGTAAGAAAGAATTACAAAAGTTCATTGGACAGGTTAATTTTCTTCGAAGATTCATTTCTAATACTGCAGGGAAAACTAAAGTATTTGCTTCCTTGTTAAGACTAAAAGATGAAGAGGAGTTTGTGTGGACAGCAAAGCATCAAACTGCTTTCGAAGGAATCAAAGCCTACTTGGCCAACCCTCCAGTGTTGATGCCACCAAAGGGTGATAAGCCCATGAAATTGTACATAGCTGCAACAGAAGATTCATTGGGAGCTTTCTTAGCCCAAGACAATAAAGAAGGCAAGGAGCAGACTGTTTATTACCTTAGTAGGTTTCTAAATTCTTGTGAATGTAAATACTCAGCTGTAGAAAAGCTGTGCCTTGCATTGTATTTTGCTGCAATGAAATTGAGATACTATATTTTGCCCACAACTGTCTTGGTAATTGCAACCACAGATTTGGTTAAATATATGTTATCTAGACCTATGTTAAGGGGAAGAATTGGCAAATGGATATTAGCCTTATCAAAATTTCATTTAGAATATATTTCCCAAAAGGCAATAAAAGGACAAGTTTTAGCTAATTTTTTGGCAGACCATCCATCTCAAACAGAAACCAAGAGATAATGGAACTTGGTATGGCTAGTGTTGAACCATGGCAAATATGGTTCGATGGATCAAAAGCCAATGGTTTAACCGGAATTGATATAGTAATTAAGTCACCACAAGGAGTAGAAACCACACATGATTTCTGAGTGGATGAAATTACTTGTTCCAATAATCAAGCTGAATATGAAGCCTTAATAATGGGATTGGAAATACTTATTGGATTACAGGCTCATACAATTGATATATTTGGGGATTCTCAATTGGTAGTTAACTAGGTGAAAGGGATTTTCAAATGTCAAAGTATAAACATGTTGTCATACTATGTTGTTGCATTACATCTGCTTTCTTAATTTCAAATAGCAAATGTAACTCATGTCCCAAGATTCTTGAATAATAAAGCTAATGATGTGGCTCAGAAAGCTTCGAATTTCAAGAAAAGGGATAATACCCGAGGGAACATAAGCCAAACAATATATCAGAAAGTAATACCACCCTTGAATAAAAGGAATGTGGTCCTGGAAGTCAATCATAATGACTTACAAGAACAAGATTGGAGGCATCCAATAATGCAGTATCTGGCTGGCTCATCTTCAAAAGCCAGTAGAAAAATTAAATTGCAGTCTATGTAATACATAATGTATGGTAATGCTCTCTACAAAAGGGGAGGAGATGGGTTATTCTTGGAATGTTTAGGCTCAAAGGAAGCATTGACAGCTATGGCTGAGGTCCATGAAGGCATCTGTGGTGCTCATCGGCCTGGTGTGAAGATAAGATGGCTGCTTCGAAGGCATTCCTACTATTGGCCAACTATCCTTAAAGACTGCATAGAATATGCAAGAGGTTGTCAGGCATGCCAAAAGCATGGCACAATAAGGCATGTGCCCATAACTGACTTGCATGCAGTTGTGAAGCCTTGGTCATTTAGAGGATGGGCCATGGATATGATAGGAAAAATACACCCACCCTCTTCGAAGCATCATTGTTTCATCTTAGTGGCCACTGATTACTTCACTAAGTGGGTCGAAGTTAAGCCATACAAGACTGTAGACCAGACTGAAATCATTGGATTCATTAAGGATTTAATCCATAGATTTGGTATCCCACAAACTATAATTATTGATAATGGGACTATATTTGATGGAAAAATGGTAAAGTCTTTTGTGGCAGAGTTTGGAATTAGCCTTATTAATTCCACTCCTTATTATGCACAAGTCAATGGTCAAGCTGAATCATCCAATAAGTCTTTGAAAAAAGAGATACAGAAAGTTGTGGAAGACAATCCTAGGGATTGGCATAACTTATTGTTGGATGTATTGTGGGCTTATAGGACTTCTCTAAGATCAAGTACATGAATCACTCCATATGCCTTAGTGTATGGGCATGATGCAGTGCTACCTGTGGAAATTAATGTTAAGTCCTTGAGGGTGAGATGCCAAGACCAGTTAGATTTTGAGCAATACCATCAGAGTATGTGCTTGGAATTAGAAAGTATAGATGAAGCTAGGATTCTAGCATTAAATAGCATTCTTTTCCAAAAGAAGAAAGCAGCCAAAAACTATAATAAGAAAGTCAAGCACATTGGCTTTGATGAAGGTGATTTGGTATGGGAGACAATACTCCCAATAGAGATTAAAAGCCATAAGTTTGGCAAATGGTCACCTAACTGGGAAGGATCATATCAAGTTCATAGAGTTCTGTCTTTTGGAGCATACTATTTGAGAAATTTGAATGGATATGTATATCCTAAAAAGATTAATAGCAGATATTTGAAGCCTTATTATCCAACCGTGTAGGAAACACAAGGAATAGAATAAGTGCTAAATAAAAAAACATGAGAACACTTCAATGATAAATAAGGATTTATTTCATAAAGAGTCAAATACATGTAGCCATAGATTGGCCCACAAATCAGTACAGTGTTTAAATTGTTCTTTTACAATAGATGCTCTATTCTTGAGGGATGGAAACAATTGAATAGCTGTAGTCATCTCTTGCTTTCGATCAGCTAACTCTTGATTAGTGATTTGCAGCTTGGTAGTAGTCCGATCCAAAGCTTGGTTAACTGTTGATAATTCTTCCTCAAGTTGAGCCTTCTTCTCCAATAGTTGAGCTCAAAATTGGGAGACAAAGGAATATCATTCCTTCAATTCTGATACCTCAGTATGTACTTTGGAAACAAAACTCTGATCTCTTACCAATTTCTCCTCCATAGCCTTGACAGCATAGCAAATGTTGATGTAAAAATCAATGGTGGCTGCTGCCTGAGATAAATAACTTGAGATAGCCATGCCGGATTGCTCAACAACCTTGCAACACTGGAGGAAGCCATCTTTAATTATAGGCCTTTGTAAGGCTTCGAAAGGAATCCTCGAAAAAGATGCCAGTAGCTCCAGACAGCTGTCCAAGTCTATCGAAGGCAAGGAAGTCTTACCATTGGAGGAAGAGCTCTCAAAAATTTCTAGCAGAGAATCAGTTAGAACTAATGACTCAGTCTCATTGCTAGTTAGTGGAGAGGTGGAAGGTATGTCAAAAAGACTAGCTAGTCTAGCCTCAAAAATGTCCACCTCATCCATTGACATGGAAGGTGCAAAAAGAGCTCTGGTAGAAGGAAGAAATGACTGCATAGGAATCGAAGAAGAAGATAGAGTATCCTTCGCAGTCTCTATGGTTTTTGCTACCAATTGGTCAAGAGAAGAAGGACTGGAGCTAGGTAGAGATAATGGACCATGAGTTGGAGAGCTACCAGTACCTTCTCTACAGGAATCAGCTACCATCAAAGATGAAGTGTCAGATGGAATTTCCTTAGGAGGGTGAGGAGAAGCAAGGCTCGAAAGAGAATCAAATCGAGTAAAATCAAAAGACAAATGAGGGAGATATGGAGTTAAGCCAAAAAAAAGAGGAGCAAGAATACTTGGCCTCAAGAAGGGTATGGAAAATATAGGGCCAGGAAGTGGGAGAATTATTTGAATGGGCTCCACATCTTGAGGTTGTTCAACTTCGACTGAAATTGATGAAGTCCTTATTGGAAGAATAGGCAAAGTAGCTGTTGCTGCAAAAGAAGAAATACAAAATAATGTCAAGCCTCAGCATTGAGAATTTGAGAAAGATGAATAGAAGTATGAAGGAGTTTCCTGGTTTCAGAAGTAATGGCTATGATTGGGAAGCTGCGAAGAGTATATAGGTGCCGTTTGGTAACACTTACCTTATCAATTTTCTATTTATATTTATAAAAATTTAAAAAATTCAAATAAAAACTTGTTTGGTAAAATTTTTGATTTATAAATCAGTGGTCTCAGTTTATAAATTTAGCCAAAAAATGAAAACACAAAAAATGTGTTTCCATTTTGAGTTTTCAGTTTTTTTTTTTTTTTTACCACCCAACACTAGCCACCACCCGCCACCATTTTCCACCACCGTCTTCCGCCACTACCACCCACCACTACCTGCCACCACCACTCACCACCCACCTGCCACCACCACCCACCACCCGCCACCACCACCCACCAGGCAGCCACCACCCACCTGTCACCCACTCGCCACTACCACCACCCACCCTCGTTATCACCACCACCACGACCACCACCACCACCCACCACCCACTTGCCATCCACCCGCCACTACCTACCACCCGCCACCTACTTGCCACTACCACTCACCACCCACCTGCCACTACCAGCCACCCACCACCACCAGCCACCTGCCACCCACCTACTACCACCACCCACTACCCACCACCCATTCACTACCACCTACCACCCGCCACCGTCACCCACCAACCCACCACCACCACCACCCGCCACCTACCCACCGCCACCACCACCCACTCGCTACAACCTATCACCCGCCATCATCACCCACCCACCCACCCACCCGCCACCACCACCACCACCTACCCGCCACCACCCACCACCACCCGCCATCCGCCACCCACTTGCCACCTCCACCCGCCACCACCACCACCCACTCGCTACCACCCACCACCCGTCACCCGCCACGCGCCACTGTTACCCACCCACCCACCATCACCACCCACCATCCACTCGCCACTACCCAGCACCACCTGCCATCCGCCACCCACCTGCCACCATCACCCACCACCCGCCACCACCACCACCACCGCCACCATCCACTCGCTACCACCCACCACCCGCCACCGTCACCCACCCACCCACCACCACCACCCGCCACCACCCGCTATCCGCCACCCACCTACTACCATCACCCACCACCACTTTCTACTACCGTCTTCCGCCACCACTTGCCATTTCTCACTCTTTTTATATTTTTAAAATTTTTTAAACATTTTGTCAATTACCAAACGCGTTTGTAGTTTATGTTTTTCTAAAAATAAACAAAAAATAAACAAAAACCAGTTTATAAAAATTTTGTAAATATAAACTGAAAACGTAAATGTTACCAAACACACCCATAATGTCCAGCAGCTTACTGTTTTCTTGCAACCTCTTTCTGGAGTGCATCGGCGGCAGCGGCTTCATCCCTGAGCATTTGTTGTTGCTTCCTCTTCTCAACCATTTGGAATACAATAAGCTCTTTGGAATGCTCTGCTTGCACTGCTTTAGCAGATGCTTCGTGGATAGGATCTCCAGTGAAGTCAGCAAGAGAGACAGTCATCTTCTTTCTTCTTTTTAAGGGTGTTTCTTGCTCTTGTTCTGCTTCTGCTTCTTCTTCTTCTGCTACCTGAACCCCAGGTGCTTCCTCTTCAGGATCAAGTAAAAGCTTCCTTTTCTTTTGTTGCTGTTTGCTCCTGAGAAGATTTAAAGCTTGGACCTTTTGGGGAGAATCTCCTTGTGAGGCACCCGTACCACCTTCAAAAAGAAGAACTAGAGGTAAGGCTAAAAGCATTATAAAGAAGAAGAAGAGAAAAGAAACAAGGGTATATACCTTTCTTCGAGGTCACTCGAGTAATTCTAGAAGGAGTTAAAGCAGTAGGAATAGACTGTGTGGTGGCAGGCACAGAAACTGAAGTGGTAGGAGCAGTGGAAGAGGTGACAACTCCAGCTCCTTTGGGCTTGGCTTGGGGCACATCCAGCACCCTTAATAGGTCTTGAGGAGGAATGGCCAAGTATACCTCCATATTGGTCACCCACCAGTTTTGGCACATTTTCAATAGGTTACCTTGAGGAATGAAAGGGATAGACTCAAACTCAATCAAGTCCTGTATAAATTTAGAAGTTGCTTCTTCTAGTCTGAATCTTCGAACCTTTAAATCCCTGCTGGTAAGACTTAAATTGGTCTGGCTGCAGAGAAGTATTGGAACCCCTTGTGTGAGGCTAAATTGCCTAGCAAATTGAGCAAGACAATAGGGCTTAGCAATGCACTTGTAAGCTCTGGGGTTCATAGTCCCAATGAATAACTCTTTAGGGATTAGAATAGAGGCCCATATGTTCTTGTGATGAGGTGAAGAACAGAACCTATCACTTAGAAAGTTTTTCAACCAAGTTGGGCCAATGGTAGTAGGTTCGAAGGGATGAAAGCTGTGAGAAGGAAGGGAAGCTGGAAGTTGGTGGAAGAAAGAGAAGTAAAAAGCAAAGGTAAAAGGATAGAGTGAAGCGTTGGCTAGCCTCATGCCATGAGTAATAGGGTTTGGCTCAAAAAATTTAAGGCATTTAGATTGTAGCTTAGTAAAATAAGGAAAAAGCCAAAGCTGAAGTATCCAAAATAGACCCCCTTGATTGGCATCCAAGGGTTTCTCACAAAAAAGAGAACAGACTCTATATACGTGACCTTGAACATATGGAGCTAAGGCCACCTTTTTCTATAAAACAAGGGCTTTGGCAAGAGGGGCGAATTCAGGCATGATTCTTTAAAAAGAGGTGCAGAAAAGGAATTTGCAAAGCCAATATAGTATGAAAGAAAAGAATTCCTTATCAGTCACAGGGCCTTTCCTTTTATTCTCAGCCTTGACAAAGTCACTATAGGATGAGTTAAGAGATGGGAGGGAAAAAGGGGTTGGTAAGTCAGGATAATCTGGTCCAAAGGGGGTTCCAATGGGAGACAATCCTAATAGATGGCAGATATCAAGAACAGTAGGGGCCATCATCCCACATCTGAATTGAGAGAAATTAAAGGCAGAATTCCAAAAGCAAAGGGCAGCAGGTATTAAGAAAGGGTCCTCTAAGATAGTGAACCTGGATAATTGGAGGGCGTCGAAAAGGTAGAGCTCTTGAAGGTCCAGAGTCCTATCAGGGACAACCCGATCATATCATTCTTGCCACTCTGGTCTCACCGTGGGCCCGCAGCGATGGGGGCGGTTCATCCTCCAGTTTCCCCAGTCAAGACCACATTCGTAAAGAAGACAATGGTCTTCCAGACGTGGATATAAAGCTGGAAGCTCAGTAGGAATCTCCTTGAAGATGGGCCCAAGCACATAGTCTTGCTGCTCATGACGACGAGGAATGAAGATGCGTCTGTCAATGGCGCTTTTCTCACCAGCCTTGTACTTCTCACATTCTGCGTCAATGATCCTTTTTAGGGTTACAGACGAGCTCGCACGCTCTACGACTGGTATTTTCAACGAAGAAGAAGCTATTAATAGAAAGCTTTCTCAGAGGACGAAGTTGGGAAAGAGAGTAGAGAGAAGTGGAAGGTCGGTAGAGATAAAGGGTTTTTGCGAATAGAAAAATAGGTGAATTCCGAGCACGAAATAAAAGGGTTTTTAAACTTTTGTGTCTGAAAATATACCCGATCGTATGACACGGACGGAATTCACAAAAAGGTACTAAAAATACGGATGCAAAAGGTTTCCCTTAATGTTGATAGTTTTTGAGGAAAACATATCTCAAATACTGATATCAGCTTCGAAATACAACATTTGGCTTCGAAGACAAATTTTGGCGCCGAGATCCGATAACAAATAGCTTCGAAGGCAAGGAGCCGACTTCGAAGCACATCCCACACCTAAGGATGTAAGAAAGCTCAAGTATTTATGTACCTCAACAGGATTGAAAGCCTGTTTTAGGGTTTCTTAGTGAGAATAAATCCTTCGAAGCAAAACTTGAGATCCCTTAAGGATGGAAATTGTTGTTCAAAGTATCAAAACCAATAGTTGGTTTGATAATATACAGAAGAGATTGTTTTTCGGATTAAAACAATGCAGCCCTTGAGAGGGGCTTCCATATTTTTGAAAGTATGGACTGTTGTTTGAAGCAAAAATGATCAATTTAAAACTGATTGATCGTACTAACCATATGACCATATGTTGGATATGATTAAAACAAGCTTTAAGGGGTAAGATTGTTAAATTCGAAGCACTAATTCTAAATGGAAACTAGCAAAAGTTGTCAACTGTATTCCATGAATTGGAAAAGTTCTTGTTGGTTTTTCAGTGTTTCATTTGAGATGATTGAATCTAGATTCGAAGGATGAGATTGTTGAATTCGAAGCCCTAAATTTTCTTGTGAAGACAAACAGAGATAAAGCCAAACCATGCCAAACAAAGAAAAAAGTCTTAATTGTATTGAAACAAAAGCAATTACATCAAAAGGCCCTCTTTGGGTACAAATTCGAGTTCATAAAAGTAAGGAATAGAATAAATAATAAGATCATGGAATTTGGTCCAGCTATGGTCAATAAATTTCTGTTCTTTTTTTTATTCTATCTTCTATTTTCTCCAAGTTTAGCTCCTAAAGTTGACGTGTTCTCACTTGATAAAAGAGTTCATCAGCCTTTATTTCAAACGCTGTTTCTTTTAACCCTTGTTCCAGCTCATCCATATCCAAGTCATCCCAGTATGCGAAGTCTTTATTCTTGAAGTCATTATATTCTTCGATGAGGTTCTCTGCTTCGTACTAGGTATGAACTCGAAGGGATGAAAGTTGGTCCAAAGATTGGGTGGTAGCCACTGAAGTCCGGTGCCAATGAAGAAGCAACGGGAGTTGGTCCAAAAACATTTGGAGTTCTGCTTAGACGATGGGGTTGAGGACGTAACCCCGAGTTATAACATCACAAGCCCATTGAAAGTTCTTGAGAGGAACATCGTCTTCAAGAACATTAAAAAGCAAGTGAGAGAAGGCCGCAAGTAGAAGTTGGGCTTGCTTTCGTTGAGCTGGAGTAGGGGGAGGTGGAGGCTTATAGGGGGAAAAACCTTGTCCGCAAAAAGGGTAAGCCTCAGTCTCTCTATTCAGCGGGGATTTTGCGGCGAAGAAGGTGTAGGAGCTTCCATTTCAAAAGAAGGAGGAAACTGAGAGGCATTAACACAATCAAGCCAGTCAGAAGAGCAAAGCCTTGCCTTCTGGGCTAAGAACGATGGGTTATACCCTTATGCCTCTTCCGGGCGTCGGGTAGCTTGTATTATCTTTGTAGGCATGGAGGATGTGTACCATGCTACCAGCAGATTGTTCTCTAAACTACGTCGACGGTTGATGGGCACGTAAGGATAAACCACCGAACTCCGAGCATCAGAAGGGAATTCTAGAGGATCAGTGAACTCGACAAAGTGATGATTAACTCGCTCTCTTAACTCCTATGCCCCAGGTTCTGACCAGCTTCTCCAACCAGAAGCCTCAGAGGAAGAAGAAGCCACAGCCTAATCCCATGTAGAAGATTGAGAAGAAGAGTTTCCAATGTCCATTTTTGTAAAATTTTGGGTTAAAGAATTACAAGTAGCGAGTGTGTAATCCAAAGGTTGATAGTTTGCAAAAGCCTCCATGACTTGAATATAGGGAGGTGGGTAAAGGTGACTAATCAATACATGAAGGTTCTTTCAAGGAAAAACAGCATCATCAGATGACTCTTCGTATACTCGATCAATAGAAAAGAGAATTGGTTTGGCCATAAAAGATGTATAAGTCTGTTCGAATACTAAGGTGGTGGGGATATTCAAAAGATTAAGAGAAAATTTAATGCAAATAATGAATGATGGTTGCATTTCTGGATAAATGCAAAGCCCATGCACATTCTAAGACGTGGATAAAAGGCCTTGATCCACTAATATCACCAAGTATTGGGTATATTAGTGCGGGGGGTAATGTTGGCTACATATTTTGTATAAGCTAATTACAATTCAACGTGTGACAGAATAAGGGCAATACGAGAAGACTATTCAAGTCTTCAATCGTGATCGTACACGTGGCAGTTAGTGTTGTTTCTTACAAGATCTGCGTAGCACTGGATCAGCAAAGAGATGCAAAGTGATATGACTTCAACGGTTACTCACATTCAAATTCAAAATCAGGAGGGAAGCCTAACTGCAGGTAATGGCATAGTGGAGCTAACTATAAGGCAACATGATCAGCGATCATGGAGGAGCGATTCGACGGTTAGAAGTGCAGTTCAATGGTCATCCTTGAGAAGTATAAATAGTAGAGAAAGCCCCAGACTCATATCCAAGAATCCAGTTTTATCTACTTTATTTCTTTCCCAGTTTTTACATTTCCTGTTCTTTGTATTTCTATACTTTAAATTCCTACACTGCATTTCTTTTATAGGAGTAGTTTCAAGTAGATTGTTGCTGTAAACCTCTACGAGGCTGAATTGGACCATTGTAAGTCTTTCGTTTTACTTAATGAAATACTGCAATTGTTCTTCATTTAATTATTGTTAGTTTATTCCTCCTAAGCAAAGCCGCCAGTAAAAGTCCTCTTCATTGAGGCTGAAAGAACTAAAATACAATCGTTTGATAATTGGTTGGCAATTAAATTTCTGTAAGGACTGATTAATCCTTACTGGCACGCTCAAAATTACTGTAATAACCTTCGAAAGCCAAAAAACCCAACAAAAATATATGCATAATTGAGGGAACGGTTGACCGGTAAGACTAATTTTTATTTTTTTTATAACCTGTTTGAACCTTTCGACCTGTTTGAACCTACCTATTTGAAAGGGAACCGGTCGACCGGTTGGTCAACCAGCCGGACATCCGACTGGTTGACCGGTTGGTTTCCCCCAACGGTAAAGCACAGTAAAATAGTGAAATCTGGAGCCTGTTCTCACTTTGATGAATTTTATGTTCCATTCTCATTTTGATACCGATTTGCTGAAACCATTGGGAGCTCCAAAAAGTGACTTTTTCACTAAATTTCAAATCTGATGCAAGGTTGATGAACCGTTGGAGATGGCCTTACACAAATAAAAAGTAATGCAACCTAAAGCTTTTTACTCATAGCAATGATTCATAGTTTTAAATTTAAATTTTTAACAATAATTTTAATAATGTGGTATAGAAAGAAAAAAAAAAGACACATACATCAAATTATTTATAAGTGGGAATCACTGTCACATAAGTAGAGTTCTCATTAGAGCTTTACATTTAGTACTCTTAAATATTTTTGTTTCACTTATATCCCATCATAGATTCATTGGCACTTCCATAATTTTGTAATTTTTTTTCTCTGTTCTACTGTCAAATAATTCTCCTTTTATTGTTCTTTGTTGAGTAAATTTTAGTAATCACACATTTGGTCTAATAGTTATATATATCATCTTTTGTGATGTATCATCTTAAGTTTAACTCTTATAAAAAGAAATTTGATATCTTTTGTGGTGATTAATTTATTTCTTTCCCATTATAAAAGTTGGAAATGAGATAGAAATTTAAGAAATGTGATAGGTTTTGTGGAAAAATTATTCAATATGCAATGCAAACCGTATACAATTCTAATACAAAATTACATAAGTGAAAAAATGGTCAAATATAAAAAAAAAACAAAGTGTAATTTAACCATCAATCATTTGTGCCATTGCTAAAAATTTCACAACATTAATTGAGAATTATTTAGTTTTTTTTTTTCTCAATGAATTATTTAGATATGACAATCAGATTTAATTGTGCTATGAAATAATTTTTCTTTTTTTGACAGGAAAAACAAAATAAACTTGAAACTTCTTTGAGGTTTTTTTTTATCATTTTATTTATTTATTTATTTTTATTTTTTTTGTGAACGGGGAAACTCATTTGAGTCTTCAAGTCAAGTTTTCAATAATTCATTAATAGAATCGACTTAGCTCATAGCTCTAATTAACTTTAATTTTAAGCACAAAAGATACACTTGTAGCTTGTTTATATTGATCACCTGTACCACCTACATTCAAAGTGGTGATATATACCAGAATCCATTACGATTACATATGCAATAAATTAGAAACCAAACGAGTTTGGTCTGATTTTCAGAATTAATTTTAAAATATAATTTTTTGAAAAGAGTTACAAAATTTAAAAATTTGTTTAATTGTATATTTTAAAAATAATTTTTAGAAATTTGAAAATCCAACATTCTGTTTGATTTGGTTTTAAAATCAATTTTGAAAGATAGTTTTCGAAAAGAGTCTTCAAAATTTGAAAATTTATTTGGTTGTATATTTTGAAAACAGTTTTGTGGTTGAAATTTTGTAGTTTGGGATGATTTGTAGCTCAATGGATGAGTGTAAGAAAAAAAATGATTGATTGATGTGTAGAACGTAAAAGAATGAGAGAGGAGAGAGAAAAAAGTGATTGACTAATGTGTAGAATGTGAGAGAATGAAAGAAAAGATAGAAAAAATGATCGAAAAGAATTTTGAGAAAATTGTAAACTAAACAAATTTTGAGTTTTGATCTCTCAAAAATGGGTAAATTACAAATGCACCCCTGAGATTTGCTTAAAATATGAATTGTCCCCTGTGGTTTAGAAAATTACAAATACCTCCCTGTCAGAAATCTTTGTTTAACAAAATTAATTGAAAAAACGAAATTTCTAACTGTTCACCTATACAATAATAAAATTATCTGAATTATAAATTGAAATAAAATTTTAACATTATTAAATACTGTTAATTAAGTTGATGATTTATTAATAAAATGACCTATTTGTTATGAAATTAGAAACATTAGGGGGCATAATGTAATTTCTAGAACCACAAGAGGTAATTTGTAATTTAAGTAAACCTCTGGAGGTATGTTTGTAATTTACCCCTCAAAAATTGATTTGAAAACTAAACCAAACAAAACTTGTTTGGTTTTGAGTTTTCAAAACTAATTTTTTACTTTTTTTATTATCTTTAGTGAATTTTCTTTTTCTTATTTTTGTCATTTTTTGGGGTAAATTATTTATAAGTCCTATTTGGAAGGTTTACATAAGATATGATCTTATGAAAAAAATTATAACTCAATAAGTCCTGTGATTTTCTTGTAGACACATCTACTCTCAACCTTAATCAGTTAATAACATGATTAATGATAATCTATATCTATATATTATATAAGGAAAATGAGGTTTCTAACTCACAAGTCTTGTGTGAGCTCCAATATCTCAATCTTAATTTTCTAATTTTTTTATTTTTTTTTTAAAAAATATCAGCATTTACTGACTTCACCCAACCCACAAGCCTTTTTGACTTCTCCCATACCTACTGTCACACCATTTTCAACTTCTCCCATACACTATGGTTAATGACAGGATTGTTAAATTATTTTTATAAAAAATCTAAAACAAATAATTTGTATATTTAAAAAATATCTAAAATTAATGTAAATTCTTATTTAAAAAAAATAATAGGTTGCGATTGTGAAAAAAAAAAAAAAGAAAAAAAAAATTATACTGTAAAAAAATATCTAAACCAAATATAAATTTTTATTAAAAAATAATATGCTGCAATTACAGGAAAAAAAATTACACTGTGTATTTCATTAAAATCTAAAAAAAATAATTTGAATATTAAAAAATATCTAAAATAAATATAAATTCTTATTAAAAAATAAAAGGTTGCATTGTGGAAAAAAAGAGCAAAAAAAAATTACACTGTACATTTTATTAAAATCTAAAAAAAATAATTTCTATATTAAAAAAATATCTAAAGCAAATATAAATTCTTACTAAAAAATAACATGTTGCAATTGCGAAAAAAAAAAAGAGAAAAAAAAAATGACACTGTAAAAAATAATTAGTATATTAAAAAATATCTAAAATAAATATAAATTCTTATTAAAAAATAACAGGTTGTAATTGCAGGAAAAAAAAAACAAAAAACAAAAAAACAAAATTACACTATGCCTTTCATTAATAATTCTCAATAAAATGTGCCAAGTATTTGTGTAAAAGCTTGACACATGTCCACTCTCAAATTATCAAGTAAATATAGATGAAACAAAATGACTCAATTTTAATGGCTAACAAATATTAGAAGTCTGACCATTGAAACCTAATAACTATTAATTAATAGAATTCAACAATTCAAATGTCTCAAATCACATTTCTTTGTCTTCTCAAATGTTCCATTTTTTTGATTCATGTATTCAGTCTAAGATTGATAGAAAATTGAACGTGTGGAATAGTGAGAGACATTAATATTAAATATTGAGTTATGTAATTGTTGTGAAGAAAAATAGAAGTTGTCTTCCTATTTTATGCCGATTTATCTGATTATACCTCAAATTAAAATGTCAGGTGTACTTCTATATCATCATTGAACGTTGCTTTCATTTTTATAGATACTTTGTCTCACAATTGTTTGTGTTTTGTGTTATGAAATTTATTAGATATGTGTTTTCTAAAACTATTAGATGGACCTAATGCAAGAAGTGCTAACTATTTCAATGTCATTCTCAAAATTAAAAGTACAAAAAACATACACAAAAAGTACATGAATAGATAAGATTTTACAAAAATTTATTTGTGAGTCTCACTTCTTAAAAATCCTATAATTCATTTATTTTTTGTATTATATTTTATGTTTCGTTTCTATACTTTTTTTTATATATAGTTTTCTTTATTTTCTTTAAAATTTTATTTTTAAAAATTAATTAATAAATAAATAAATCATTTTTTATTTCAAACAATTTCTTTTTTATTTTTATTTTTTAATTTTTTCTTAAAGTAGTTTTTGTTTTGGGCAATTACTTACTTCTTTTTTTTTTCTATATATTGTAATTTTATACATTTTAAGTATATGATGTTTTTACTAATACACTCGGAGATGCACTATGAAAGAAGCATCATAAGAAAATCAAGAAAAAAAGAAGAAAAATAAATAAAACAATATGATGAATGTGGAGCAAAGATCAACGACCAAAACTCCTCCTAAAACAAGCAAGTAGAATAGAATGTTTAACAATAGACATTTGAAAATTTATAACAAAATTTTATAACTTTTCTTTTTGATAAGAAAATTCTATTTGCTACTAACTAAATAAAATGCTTTTAAAATATATATATATATATATTTTTTTAAATTTGAAATTAAAATATAGTAAATTTATGTAAACATAATTGCTAACCACATTTTTTTTACTTAATGTATAATATTTATATTGACTACCTTTTTCAGGTTTATTTTTTTAAGTATTTATATAGAAGTAGAAAATGAAGTTAGGGATATATTTGTCTATAATTTAGTTAGAAATTTTGCCCTTATATTATTTTTAAATTTTAAATAAAAGCAAACATAAAATAATTGCTTGAAGATATGCTGTATTTGTTATTTTCATTTTTCTATGTGCAAAAAAAAATAATAAAAAAATAAATAAATAAATAAATAAAAATAAAAATCACAATTCAAATATATACAAATAATTGTAAACACAACCCGTGCATAGTACGGGCGGAACATTAGTACCATATATGAAAAATCTAATGTTACCATAGATTGTGATAATATCTATATAGTTAGAAATTTTATATTCAAAATAATCTAATTAATGGCAATACCATATATAGAAAATCTAATGTTACCATAGATTGTGATTATATCTATGTGGTTGGAAATTTGAAATTCAAAACATAAATATAACATGTAACATTTCAAACCCAATACGACATTCCCAAACCCAACGTGACATTCTCATGTGCTTCTAAAATTCAAAATAACTTGATTAATGGTAATACCATATTTGAAAAATCTTATCATAAATTGTGATCATATCTATATGGTTGGAAATTTGAAATTCAAAACATAAATGTAACATGTAATATCTCAAATCCAACGTAACATTCTCATATGTTTCTCGTCTCAAACCCCACGTAAATGTAACATGTAACATCCTAAACCAACCGTGACATTCCCATATGTTTCTCATCCTAAACTCAACGTGAAATTTCAATACTCCATTAATACTCCATTGTTAAATTATAAATAATGTAACCTCCTAAATGTAACATGTAACATCCCAACCCAACACATGTATTGAACCACCATCACCCTTAACCTAACGTAACCTCAACATCGAGCGATGAGATTCAATCCACATTCAATTAAAAACTCAAATCCCCAATAATTTTGCGTAACATACTGTGATATATATATATAAACACTGATTACAATAAAAACACGATACACATTTAAACCGATATACAACCGAATAAACACATAAGTGTCATCTACTACATGGTGTATGTGGATTAACGTTACACACAATATGTAACATGCATCATAACACGATCATTCAGGTCCCAATGTACAATTGTCATCCTACGATGTGCTTCACATTCGACATCCAATTAATAACCAAAACTAAATACCCCCAACCTAACCCTTGAACCCATACACACCACCCCACACATCGAACATATCTAAACACATTAACCATCACAATGTCAAATACACACATTCAATTAGGACATTGGCCAAATTGTGCCTATCAATGAGTGTAATAGATTGTCAATGCCCTATTAAAGATGAACAATCCACACTTCAACAAACAGCAACACACTTCAACCAAAAAAAATAAAAATAAATTACCTCTTCCCCTCAATCGATTGAAATCAAAATCTGTCAAAGAAACCAACGCATAACCCTCAAACTTCATCATATCATCGACCATATCCACATCCATTTAAGTAACATTTTGAAAATGCACTGAAATCCCGCGATCAAGGTGAAAAAAACTCGCACGATCGTTACTTGTAGACTTGTCTTTCCTAAAAGTCTTCCTAAACGTGATATGATGAATGAGAAAATAAGATACAATATAAAAACAAATTAGGGGTATAATAGTACACTAATATAATTCATTTACAACTCATACGACCTTATGGAACACATTCCTATTTAAATATGACTTCAAACTCTAAAAGAATATTCTTAGGATTTCACATTAAATAAATCTTCCAAATTGGACTTATAAATATGTATATATATATTTATTTTTTAGTTACACCTAATCTAAATGTAATCTATGTATTTTAGTCAAATTTTTTACTTTGTGGAGTTTTCAAAATTAGTTTTTGAATTTCAATCCATATTTTATTGTTTGTAGTGAATTTTTAAATATTTTAATAAATATTATTTAGTTTTTAGATCCACTTAATCTAAATACACTTAAAATGTATAAAATTTATGAAAATATCTTTTAACAAATATACAAATATATATATAATATAATTCCATTTTTAGATCCACTCAATCTAAATACAATTAAAACGTATAAAATTTATGAAAAAATCTTTTTAAAAAATACTAAATATTAACAAATATACACAAAAAAATAAATAAATAAATAAATAAAAAATCAGTTTTTGGCTCCACTCAATCTAAAACTTGAAATATGTAAAGTTTATAAATTTAAAAAATCACTAAATACTAACAAAAAAAAAAAATCAATTTTTAAATCCACTCAATATAAATACGCTTAAAATATGTAACACATTTTTTTTCACTGTTATCAAAAGTATTTTTTAATAATTTAAAATACAAATTCATTTAGTTTTAAATTTTTATTCGAATTTGTAAATAATTTATTTACAAAGTTTCATCCAAAAAAATACGATTAACTTAAAAATATGATGTACTGCATACTTGAACATAGATATCAGTTCAATTAATATAGCTCTGGTAATAGTGATAAATTTGATTTGAAATAACTTTGGAACTAGAGATAAATTTGAAATATATTTGAAATAGAAAAACAGTAATGCTTGGGAGGAGCACTAATTGAGCACCTCCAATCTACCCTAATGACATGAAATGGACCATGTGAAAGGGTAGGCCTACACTCCTCATCCCTCCTCTCTCTCTCTTCTCTTGACCTCATTAGTGGTCAAAATGGTGGTGTTATATTAGGAGGATGTAGCATAATTGATTTGAAATAGTTTTGGAAATAACGATAAATTTGGAATAGATTTGAAATAGTTTTGGAAATAGAGATAAATTTGAAATAGTTTTGAGAATAGAGATAACAAATGAGTTTTCATCTCAAAATCTCTTTTGAAAATTCAAACCAAACAAAGCCAAAATACTCAAAATGTTAAAGAGAGATAAAGTTTTAAAAAAGGGAGGCAAAGATTTTTTTTTTTTTTTTTTTTTTTTGGGTACATAATTACACAAAGAGAGATACAAATAAAAAAATAAAACATTTACGAAAATTAGAAGAAAAAAAAATAATTCAAGGAAAAAAAAATTACCAATCAATATCGAATCAATTTTAATTAGTAAAGGTAGAATCCATTGTTGAAATGATAAAAATAGGCATACCTTTTTATTGTTCTCCATTCCTTTCTTCTTCTCTTTCCGTTGCAACCCACACCCTAATGCATCTCAGTTTCTTTTTCTTTTTTTTATCAGCAAAAAACTCTTTATTGATGATAACAAAACAAAATTTCATCTTGGTATACATCAACAAAAAGGGAAGACAAGAGTAAAAAGCATTATCACATACCTCCCTAATCCCAATTAGGTTGGTACCGAGAAAATTGCACAATCATCTGCTAGCTCAAGCCAGGAGGTTGGAGAGAAACCAACCAAAAGAGGAAACAAGCACTGATGAAAAAACAACACCAAAACCACACACAGCAACCCCACATAGCAAACCAGTGGATGATCCCAAAAACAAAGCAGCATTTCAACACACAGACAGATAGACACTCTAGCAGCACTGCCTCACTCCATTTTGTAATCCAAGAAAAGAACCAAACCAAGCCATTTAAACAGCACTACCTCACTCCAACTTCACACCACTATCACAGCACTGCCTCACTCCATTTTGTAATCCAAAAGCAGAACAAAACAGATCAGCAATGATGCACAGAACAGATCAGCACAAGACAGATCCATTTGTTAGCCCAGATAAGCACAGAAAGTCCATATAGAGCCGAAGGACCACCATTCCAGAAAAGCAGATTAGCACTACATGACTCTAGCATCAATGCCTCAGACCATTTTGTATACCAGATAATCACAGGAACAAATCCTAGATCACACAACAGAGAGACAGAGCAAAAAAAAAGACAGAACAGCCCAGAACAGATCAGCAATGTATCACAGAATAAATCAACAATACCTCAATGTGCCAATATGTAGCCTAAATATTCATAGATCAGCACCATTCAAATAAATAGAGCCAGCAGAAAACACTGCACTCACAAAAGCAGCAACCTCAATGTGCTCACTCACTCACAGGACAGATCAACAGTACTTCAATGTGCTCCTTTGTTTCAAAATAAGGTATCTAGACTTGGATTTTTCTTCACCAACAGTAGCAGCAGCCAAATCAGCAGCAGCAACCAAATCAAGTAGCAGCAACAGAGACACACCAAGCAGCAGATTAAGGCCAAGTTTGGGGTATGTAAAAAAAGCCAAAAAGTTACTCAAAAAGTTAAAAAGTTAACACTATTCACCAAAAGTCAACAATTACGGCTGCACAATTCCCAATCCTAATTTTCCTCTACAAACCAATTTTTACAATTTTTTATTACACATTTTTTCATGAAAAGTCAAAAAGTTAACCCAAGCATCCATATTTTTTCCCTCAACTTTTTAGTCCAAAAAGACAAAAAGTACACTTATTTAGGACACCTCAAACAACCCCTAAGAAACACTAGGAACAAAAACAACCAAATCCACTAGCAGCAGCATCCAAATCAAATGTGCTTTCAACTTTTTCTCCCTGAACAAATAGAATTTCTCACCTACTGTATATTAGCCACAAAGTCATGAACAGAATAAAACTTGCCCAGAGAGTGGTCCTTCATCCATATTGCCACTCTTATTTTGATAAGATCAACCAATTCTATATAATCTGGCTGAGCACTATTGAAAATGATGTCATTCCTATGCTTCCAGATTGACCACACTACTGCACATGGAAAAACTTTCCAAATCTGCAATTCACTCTTCTTGAATTTCCATCCATTCCACCAACTAAGCAACCTTACAATGGATTCAGGAGTTACCCATTGGCACCACCACCAGTTGATTATCTCAATCCATATCCTAGAAACAAAAGGGCAGTTAAGCATTATATGATCTACTGTTTCTGGTGCAGACTTACAGAACACACAGGTTAAATCTACACCATCATGTAAGACACCAATCCTCTGAAGCCACACTAATGTTTTTAATCTACCCTTCCAAACCAGCCAAGTAAAGAATTGTGTCTTTGGAGGGGCATGATTATTCCAGATCAAGGAAGGTAACGCTAAATCTGGACCCCAAAGTGATTCACACCAGTTGAACACTGATTTGACTTTAAAAGTCCCAGAGTTCTCAGCTTTCCAAACCAGTGAGTCATTTGCTCCTGGAAGCAACACTGGGCCTGATCCCAACAGGCTATGTAATCTTGCAGCTTCCTCCTCCTCACATGCCAAAAGTTGTCTCCTGAACCTTAGATTCCAATTGCATGAACTTAGCTTATTATTGACAAAAAACTTCAGTGATTCATTCTTGTCCAACGACAGGCTGAAGAGTCTAGGGAAATGTTCTAACAATCTTATTTCCCCGCACCAAATGTCTCTCCAAAATGAAATTCTATTACCATCCCCAATTATAATTTTAATATTCTCCATGAAGTAGCTTAGAAGTCCATTATTAGAGGTTATGACACTAATGATATCACTCCAAACATTTGACATGGCTGCACTCACAGCCTGGTTAGGGAGCCAAGTACCTCATTCAGTCTTGTATTTGCTACATAAAAAAGTTTTCCACAAAGCATTCTTCTCAAAACCAAACCTCCACCACCATTTCATTAACAAGCAAGCGTTTACAGTTCTGATATCACGGATTCCCAGTCCACCTTTAGATTTGTTTATTGCTATCTCTTTCCGCTTTACAAGGTGAACTTTTCTTCTCACTTCTGTGTCTTCCCACAAAAAAGCAGCTTGAACCTTGTCTATTTCTTTAGCGACCCCCATAGGTATTCTAAAAATGGACATATAATAAATAGGAAGATTAGACATCACAGCTTTAATCATTGTTAACCTCCCAGCAAAAAATAATACCTTTCGTTTCCGACCAACAAGCTTCACCTTATACTTATCCAAAATTGGTTTCCAAAAAGCTTTCCTTCTTGGATTGGCACCTAATGGCAATCCTAGGTACTTCAATGGTAAGTCTTGTTTCAAACAATTGAGCTTTGTAGCAAATTCTTCAACTAGCTCACCTGAAACCCCAATTCCACTAACTGTACTCTTATGGAAATTTATCTTCAAGCCAAACATCACCTCAAAACATCTAAGGATTCTTTTTATATTAACAATCTCCTCCCATTCAGCTTCACAAAAAATAATAGTATCATCAACAAATTGAAGGTGTGATATGCTGAAGTCATTTTCACCAATTTTTGTGCCTTTCACTAGGCCCAAGTCTTTAGCTCTTGTTAACAGAATGTTCAAACCTTCTGCAACAATAATAAATAGAAAAGGAGAGAGAGGGTCACCTTACCTTAAACCTTTTTGTGGAGAGAATTCTTCTGTTGGAGAACCGAGCTGTTCATGAACAAGCTCGAGTTCGGCTCGTTAAGGCTCGTTCGACCTCGGCTCGATTAATAAACGAGCCGAGCTCGAGCTTACTATTGCTCGGCTCGAGTAGGCTCGCGAGCTCAAAAATATGAATATTAATTTATATTTTTATATTTTAAATATATATTATATATATATTTTATATTATAATAAATTATAATAAAATATTTTTATATTATATTATATTAATTATATTGTCCATATTATATTATAGTAATTATATTATCCAAGTTGCCTTACCAAAGCATTGCCAGCAAAGAATAGGAGAATGGAAGACAATTTATAATGATCTCACCCACACACACGCTCATTGTCATTCGATGTGGGACAGCCCGAACAAACTTCTCAAGGCACAAGGGAAAGTATCCCACATCGCTTCTGTTAGAAAATCAAAAGGGACGGGCTCTATATTTATAAGTGGAGAAGCCAGTGGCCTTCCATTCCTTCTGTAGTTCAATTGACTATTATTCACAACTCAAGCCGAGCTCGAGCTAAGCTTGAGCTTGAGCCATAACTTAAAAAAATATTTTTGGTGTTTCACTTGGCTAACGAGCCATAACAAGCCGAGCTCGAGCTGTGTAAATTTTAGGCGAGCCAAGCTCGAGCTTACATATATAGGCTCGTTTCGAACTCGAGCCGAGCTCGAACACTTTCATAATAGGACGAGCCGAGCTCAAACATAGTGAAACTCGGCTCGGCTCGGCTCGATTACAGCCCTAGTTGGAGACCCATTTACTAAAACTGAAATTCTGGCAGTAGAAACACATGTCTTCATCCATTCCACCCATTTGGCCCCCAATCCAAATTTATACAGCATATCAAATAGGAAATTCCAATTCACGGTGTCATATGCTTTTTTAAAATCCAATTTCAAAACTAAACCTGTTTTGTTATTCTTCTTCAACCAATCCACTACCTCATTAGCAATCAAAATGCCATCCATGACATTTCTACCCCCCAGAAAAGCTGTTTGTGACTCACTGATAATCTTTGGAAGAACCTTCTTCAATCTATTAACTAGGGTCTTTGAAAGAATTTTATAGATAGAGCTAATGAGACTGATTGGTCTGTATTCACTAAGGCTGGTTGGCTTGTCCCTTTTAGGGATCAATACTACAAAAGAACAGTTCAAAGCACTTACCAGTTTTCCATTCTCATGAAATTCCTTCAAAAAACATAAAATATCAGACTTCATTACTTTCCAGCCTTTTTGAATACAAGTCAAATTGAAGCCATCCGGGCCTGGGGCCTTGTTCCCATCACATTCTTTTACCATTTTCCAAACTTGCTTCTATAAATTATTTTCATAATAATTCTGAGACGTAACATGGTTGGATTACCTTGAAAGAGCCAGATAACTTGGGTCTTTCCTTCCAATGCTCTTTGGAAACTTCCTTGAAATGATTGTACACCACTTGTCTTAGCTCCGTTGGATCATCCACTGCTAACCCATTCACATTTATAGTGTCCAACATGATACTATTGTGTCTCTTGTTAGCTACAATATGAAAAAACCTTATATTTCTATCACCTTTCAATGCCCAATTCATCCTAGCTTTTTGAACCCGTAGGCTTTCCTCAATTTTTCTAAGTTTCCAAACCTCACCTTTCAGCTCCCTTCTCCTTTTGATTTCAGATTCTTGCAACAATCTAGATTCTGTAGCCAAATCCCACGAATACAGTTCCTCTTCAACAGATTTCAGTTTAGACCCTATATTCCCCAAAACCTCCATGTTCCACCTCTTTAATTCCATCTTGAGTGTTTGCAACTTCTTGAAAACTTTATATCCTGCACAACCATACACTTGTGTTTCTTCCCAAACATGTTTAACAACCACCAAAAAATTAGGGTGCGTAGACCAACCATTGATGAATCTGAATGGTTTTGGACCCCAATTCCTCCCATCTTCCATCAAAAGTATTGGACAGTGATCTAAAACATATATAGGTAATCCCCACACCTTGAATTTAAACCATTCCAACCATTCAACATTTAACAGAAATCTGTCTAGCCTACTCCATTTATCACCATCGTGTGCATTACACCAAGTGTACATCCTCCCTATCATTGGCAGGTCTACCATTTCCATTTTATTTATAAACTCTGAGAGATCGTACATGCCTCTATCTCTCCTTAGGCAACCAGTTTTTTCATATAACAGCTTAATCTCATTAAAGTCACCCCTATACACCAAGGGTTTGGGAAATCTTTTTTGAGACAAAGTAAACATTCCCACAAGCTTCTCCTCTTGATAATAACATTTGGTGCATAAATATTACCAATAACACAAGCTAAGCTATGGTGGACCATACTTGAAAAGATGATAAAGTTTCGATTACTGCAGTAATCAACAACTTGAAATATCTGTGGATTCCATATACAAAGTAAGCCTCCAACACTGCCATTCGCATCAACTTCCAAATAGTCAATTGAGTCACTATACCATAAAGACTGTACAAATTGCGTTGATAAACTCGATCTCTTAGTTTCTTGGAATAGCACCATATCGACCCTTTTCTCTTTAAGTATAGCTTTCACTCTTCTTCTTCTTCTTTCAAGTCTATTCAACCCTCTTACATTCCAAGATGTAATCTTCATGATAACCAATCACAACACCACTGCCATCCATAAGTGCTGTCTTATTGCTCAGCAGTTGTCTTCCTTAATTCCAATCGTTCTGCATCTTTCTCCTCCATTTCCATGATTCTGTTAGCCACATATGCCTCTTGCCCTTCATAGTCAATCCCCAATGATTTCCCCATCTAGATTGTTGTCATAGCTTCACTAACAAGGTTTCTTTTCCTAAGTGAATTACTTGAGTGTGAAATCGAAGAAGAGAGTGCAGCTGCAGTCGCCCTAAAAATCGCACCTCTTTGAAAACCCATTTTGGTCCAATTTTCTTCATTTCCCCTTCTTCTTTCAATGATCGGCCTCCCTCTGCTTTCTAAAACATAAACAGACTTGGAGCCCCCTCTAAGCTGGCCCTGAGAAGTACAAACCTTATTAGGCGATGAGCCCAACATAACATGCCTAATATTTTGCAATTGATGGGCTGAGTTAGAGGACACAGTTGTGTTAATCCAATTTTGTTTATGTGTGTGGACTTCGCACACCCGTACTGGCCCACTATTAATCAACATGGGCTTGCTTGCATTTAAGTTACTATCCAACACAACTTCAAGATTAATGCTAGGCCTATTTAAGTGTGATCCATTTAAGCCTCGGTGCCTCCAGGTGTAAGCAAACAGTCATCTACTCTTCCCTTGCCTACATCTGACCCACATAATGATTCCTCTACCATGCATGCGCTGTTGTTTGCTGTTTTTTCCCAATTTCCAATATTCATACACGTCTCATTGACCTTGGAAACCGACATTGGGATAGGGGAGTTGACATCTTCCAAATTTTCCAATCTTCGTTGTACCACATTGGAATCCACCTTGACGCCGACGGCAACAGTCTGGTCTTCTGCTTCGCCGTGAAACTGATTCACCACTTCTTTGTTGATCGACCTATCCTCCTTGAATCTACTTTCTTCACATGAACATACACCATTGCAAGCAACAGTTACAATTTTCTGCTCTTCACATACTCGAATTGGAAAGAAACACCCATTCCACTCCAAATTAATAACTTTATTAATCAGATCCATATGTGATGGTGCAATATGGATCTTTCTACATATTAAGGATGTCATAGCTGATGTGCTCTTTTCAATGGTTGTTACTACACCCCAGATTTCGCCAATTCTAGTAAAGGTGATGTTGTTCCAAAGATTTAGGGGTACCCCATAGCAGCTTGGTCATACATGCCTTTCCTGGTCCATTTGTAAGCCTTTTCTCTATTCTGTTATAGAATCGCACCAGTCACTCATCCAATCCCCCAGGATATGATTTCTATTTTTCATGTCATCAATTGAATTAAACGTTACAATGGCTTCTCTGCCTCCTCCTTCACATAGCTTAATATTCTTTAGATTTCTAGCCCAAAACTCCTTCCTGAATTCCATGAAGGAACAGTGGGCCTTGAGTTTGACAATTATGCTCTGGTAACCATTACCGGTTTCAATGGCTTTCACTACAACATCTGGTTTGTTATTGCCTTCATCATTAACCACCTCTGCATATGATCTTCTTCCCATAAGCTTGGAATCAGTCGCCATCATCAATGACCGTGATTCATGTGTCCTCTGCTCCTTTATATCCTTATCATGATTCTTGTCGAACTCTGCTTTTTTAACGCGTAGTGAGCGGTCGTCACACCAAATCCCATTTGCTTTTTGGATAGCCACTTGAGTTGTTACCACGCAATCATATCTAACAAAACCAAATATTGACTGTGTGGCCTTCCTTATTTTGTTCGGTATGAAAGCATCCTTAACGATTCCAAATTTGTTAAAGAAGTTGAAGAGCCCTTTAGGATCCATTGATTCCAGAATGTTATCTACGAACAAGGTGTGCATACCTGACCTGACATTACTCCTTCGCCACTATCTTCTCCGTAATACCGGTATCCACCCTCCCTCGCTTCTTCGCCCTTCCATTCTCTGTTTCCTACTCCTTTTTTTTTAGCCAGTAAGATTTTTGTGAGACTACTGATGGAAAATGCATCTCAGTTTCTTTTTCACTATCTGTGCCACCTCTACAACTTCCCATCGTAGCTATTCATTCTCAATCTCCTCCACCTCAGTCACCCACCCTTCTAAATTTGTATTGTTATCGAGTGCAAGGGACAAAGGAAGATTGTTAGAGAGAGATCACGAGCGAGAGAGAAAGGGAGATTTAATTAGGGTTTGCAAAAGAAGACCTTGGGTGTCACGGTAGTGCTGGAATGGGTAAGGTGGTATAAAAGAAGAAGAATGGCAATGGAGTTTGGAGATTGAGGCAAAGGGTGGCAGCAAAAGAGGGTCTAATTGAAGGAAGAGAAGATACAAAATGGTGACCCAATCATTTTTGGGGCCTTAGGCAATATCTCAATTAGAGGCCATTTTAAATACCAACTTTTTAATTTTTCAGATTGTATATATATATATTTTTTTAAAGTCTAAGTTTCAGTTTTTTCTCACTTTTAAGTTGCAAATTACTAATTAAAATGTTATAACCAAGCTTTATTTTATTTTATTTTTATAGATATTTTTAAAATGATAATTTTACTGATCTATTAAATCGTTCTTGTGACATGATTCATTTAAAATAAGATTTTATTATTTATTATTTTGATTTTTTTTCTTTTTCTTTTCCTTTTTCTTTTTCTAATAGAAGTAATTATTACAAGTATTGTTGTTGTTCTTGTGGCTCCAAAAGATTGCAATCAGTGGGGTCAGTGTCCCCCGGTTTTGGATTTTATTTTTTTACATATGTATATAAGGAAAGAAAAATGTTTCGGACCCTACTGGGGGTCGACCCCCAGTGAGGTGGCGCGCCGTGATTGAACAAAAAAAAATTGTTTTATTTTTTTTTTTTTTTTTTTGAGTTTCAGCCAGTGGGGGCTCGCCACCTCACTGGAGGTGCGACCCCCACTGGGGGTCTGCAGCATAGTTGATAAGGAAAATATTTTGAATAAAAATTTAAATGAAAAATAATATTTAAAATAAAATATCAATGGCATTTTTAAAATTATGAGAACAATAGTGATTATTTTTATTGAAAATAAAGGGATTACAGCAAGCCATATTTTTATATATGAAAATTCTGTGAAAAAATCTCAATATAACAATAATACCTATCATTATTGACATGTAAATATAATTAATCTTACTATATATATTTGAAAGTTACTATAATCTGAGTTATATTTTCATGTAGGGTTCACCCTTTTTATATTGTTTTACTATTAGTTGGTGATATCATATGTTAATGATGACGTTATATCACTATTATATAAAAAATTTAGGAAAATTTGGTGAAAAATCTGACCTATATATAGAGTGTTTTGGGATGGAGATCCACAATTTGATCTTTTTTGGTTATAAGGACAAACTTGGTTGATAATCCAAATTGTATTTTGTGATAAAAAAAACTTTAAATCCTCATAACTTGAGTTTTTACAAATCTATTTTTAACAAAATTGATATCTATGGATTTGTCTTTTCAAAATCTTTCAAATAAGATCAATATTGAATGTAAATTTTAAAAAAATAATAATAAATTGACTTTTCAATTAATCAAAATAGCGAAACAACATTTTTTGAGCTCCCGAAATCGCTTTTGCCAAATTTGTATGGATAGATCTCAAAAAAATATATGGAATAAAAAAAAAAGTTCCAAAATAGACTATTGAACCCAAACTTATGACTTTATTGAAGTTTTAACAACATAAACAATTTGAAAAGATAGCTCATTTATTTCTTGTATATATATATATCTGTTCAAATTATGTACCAATATTATAATGTCTTTGTTCAAATTATTTTAAACTATATGCCCCAAGTAAATGCCCTGCATATACCTATCTCTCCAAATTATTTGAACCTATCTGTTCAAATTATGTCACAATATTTTTAATCTATCTGTTCATATTATTTTAAACTATCTGTCCTAAGTAAATGACTGTGTATACCTATATGTCCAAATTATTTGAACCTCTGTCCAAATTATCCAAATAATTTTAACCTATTTGTGCAAATTATTTTAATCTATCTGTCTAAATTATTTTAATCCAATTGTCTCAAAAATTTTAACCTATCTGTCCAAATTGTCTAAATTATTTTAATCTATGTATTCAAATTACTTAATCTATCTATGTGTTCAGGTGATTGATATGGTTTCTTTGCAGTAACGACTTTTTGGTTTTAGTTTTCATACCTCCTTTGTTACATTGTTCCACAAGGAAGAGCTATGGCAAACAATTAAAGAGTCTATATCAGATATATTGGGCCAGTAATTTTGCAGGCGGATAAGAAAACAAGCGTAATGAGAGTGTATTTCCGAATATTAGAATTGTATTCTGGGTTCATTCATATCTGTTGTTGTAGCAATGAAAACTCTATGAAGCAATTGCACAATGGGCAGTTTCAGCTTTATGTAGTGTATCTTGTAAACAGCACTGAACTCATACACTCATGTTGTTTGTTCAAGGGTGTACTAAATTTCAGCCTTCTTATTGCACATTTTATTTAAATATTATTATAAATTTTAAAGCCAAGAAGGAGGTGATGTGGAGATATGTTTAGTTCTGTGATTTTATTTGATTTTTCTTCCAACCATAAACAAGCTGTCTACAGTTGATTTTATGAAAGTTTATGGCATTTTTTCAAAAAAAATAAAATCATTTAAAACATATTACCAAACTTTAACATGTTAAAGTTTTTAACACAATAAGCAATTGAATATGAAGGTGTAAATGATTTGAACAGATAGTTATCTGTGAAATGCATGTCCGTATAGTTATAAAAGGTTAGCGTATGGACCTATTGCCAATATATTCAAAAATTAAATTTATGGTCTGAACTCCCTAATTTTTACTCAAATTTTATAAAAGTTTAATGGGCACTTACCAGTAAATCCCATATACAAAATTTAAAATCCATCTAGTCCCAAAACAAAATGCTTGCACTAATTAGTCCTACATATTTTTAATTGTTGCCAAAAAAATCCTCTTTTTTATAAATTTAAAAATGCTGCTACATCCTATCACCACCAAACTTCTGTCAAACAGTCACCGGAGACTCACCGGAATATTCAACATCACCGGGAATTCACCGAAGTATCGCCAGAAGTTTGCTGGAGTATCACCGGAGTGTTCTAAACGTCATTGAAAGTCACCAAAATGTCTAAAATATTCGTTGGACGTCAAGAATATCGTCGGAGACTTACTAGAATGTACAGGATATTGTCGGGAAAAAAAATAAATTGAGAAATTATAGTGAAAAAACCTAGCAAAATGTGCTAAATATTAATAAAATGAAAGGAAAAAATAAATAAATAAATAATAATAACAAACAACAACAATGGAAAAATATATATATTATTTTTTAATTTTTGTGGGGTTTAAGCAAATAATCTCCAATATTGATCAAACTGAAAAGTAAGCTTTGAAATTGTAAAATGTTGCAGTTTCAAAGTATGATTCTATTAAGCATTTATCTTTATCAATCAAACTAGAAAATACATTACGAAACAGTAAAATTTTACAATTCTAAAGAATGTTATGAAACTATAAAATTTTACTGTTTTAAAACATGATTCATTTCAGCACAAAAAAAAATAAAAAAATAAAACTCAAATTGTAAAATTTTACGGTCTTCACTGCCTGTAACTAAAACTCGAAAACAATTTGTTCAGAATTTAAAAATTTTCTCCAATAAAACAGGAAAATAGAATCGTGTAGCAAAGAAAATGTAAAAAAATTGACAGATCGAATGAGAGAAACAAATATAGAGAATATTGTACTACATCAACTATTTTTGGTTTAAATCTAGTCGAATCTCATATAGATTTACTTGTTGGAATAAATCTTATGTGTACAGTTGTAACATGCAATAATTGCACTAAATATATTACCAAATTATATATATATATATAAGTTGAATATAACGTAAATTGTTAGGGTTAAACCAAACCAAACCAAACCATATACCAAGAACCAAAAAAATACTTACAAAGAAGTAGAAAACTTACCAATGGATTGTAAAAATCTGAAAATGAAAAACAATTTGATCAAGGCTTGTGTTGGACACAATTTCCTTAAGACAAATTCGTACCTCGCTATGGTGCTCACGAGTTTTTATTGGACGTTTGTCTCTTAGGATACAACGATTGAACCTTGCAGAAACAGCACTACCACGGCAAGGTTGGTGAACCTTACTATGCAGAATTTTCTTATACAAAAGACAAAATGCAGAAAAAAGAAAAAAAAGAAGAATTCGATGATCAATTAATGCAATGGGGATCAAATTATATAGATGAAATGGTGGCTCTTCAATGAAAAGACACATCTCTTTTCTGTGAAGAGACACAACTCTTCCAAGAAATAGGTGCAAAGAACAGATATAATTGTTCTTTCAAACATATTTGAATTTTGAATCGAATCTGGTTCAATTTTGACCCAAATAAATAACAAATAAATTTAATTTTAAATTAAATAAATTTTGTCTTAAAACATACTCAAATGGTACACTTTGGAGTTAATTTCTCATTCACCTATTAATGGTTTCCAAACCATTTTTCCAACAATCTCCCACATGAATGAAATGACGGAGAAGTATGCAAGACTCAATGCAGACTCAAAGAGAATTCAATTGGAAATATTCTGAATGGCGATAGGTAGCTTTTAGTTTTGAACCTTCCTTAGTGAAAGACTATTGGACTTACTAGCTAATCAATGGACGTGATTCCTTGAACTGTTCAACCGTTTATGTAAGTCAAGACAATAAGACAATAGAATTCACACAGAATATCTCCAAACACAGTTTAGTTCTCACGATTGTGCCCATTTTGGCCTTGGGCATGTCTTGGTGTTTCATGAGTGCTTTAGAGAATTTAGCCTTATCAATTCTCATAGAAGCGGCCCCTTTACACTCATATAGGTGATCTTTATTTCGAGTCTCTTAAATACTCCTCTTGAAAGATATCCCTATAGGTTTTTTAAGATATAAGTGATCATTAAAAGCATAACTCACCCTAAGTCCCGTACATACAACACATGTTGCAGATATGACTCTCATCATAGGAATGGATGGGAGATAGACTCCATTAGTAATTTCTGGTGAGTCATTCATAATTCAGTTATCCCTTTGAACCTATACTTGGGATCTCTAGTTAACTAGGTTGGGTTGCTATTGTGGCGACTCGAAATCAATAGGCTCTAATCACATTCCCCTTGATGAACTTTCCCTCATTTGTTCTCTAGTCAAACCTTTTGTTTAGCGGCCACTATTTTTCATTTGACCTTCTCAGTTATATATCATTGAGTAGTTAGTGGATCCACTATATTATCCTTAGACAATATTCACAATTGAAAGCAAATTTCCTTCAGTATTAAGTCTTTGATTACATCGAGACTTACCGTTACTCTATGTCACTCCTATTTTCAAATTTAAATAATAAATATAAAGGTGTTCCTTAGAAGTTAATGAAACCATTTTTGCTTCTTCTCCAATTTTGTCCTATAGAAAGAATTGAGATTCTTTGTGGACCTACTATTGGAACCGTTACTTTGGTAACATCCTCCAAGTACCCCCACATTTTAAGTACTCTAAGAAAAATTAATTTTCTTATTAAGATATTATCACACGAAAATATCAATATACCCCCACAATTCTGATATAAATCAGTATATAACATCCATCATTTATTGATTATGGTGTGCTTGAATCATAAAATTCCAAATCAAATTTATGAACTAGAAAAATCCAAAATAATTATGACTACACAAGTTGTAATTACGTGAATAACATCATAATCATATCATTTCATATCACGAAATATAAATAAAGAGGATGATATTATTAAAACCAATAACTCAAGTACAAAACTATGTGTAGAGCTTACTATTCATTGTTACAAAACTAAAAATAGACTACAATTATTTTTTCCTAACAACATAGATTTAATTCAGAGACTTTAACAAAAAGAGTCTTTATCTCAATTACACTGGCCTAAAAATACCTTTTATTGGAGTTCTCATTGTTCGTTCGTATGCAGTCAGCGACAATCCTTAGCACGCTGCCCTTGTATACCACAATCATAGCATTTACCATTGAACCTCTTATTGTCACCAGCATTAGGTTCATTTTCAGTAAACTTTCTTTTCTTGGTTCTCTGTGATTGTTCTACCACATTAGCCCTAGCCTCCATAGGATAATCTCCTAATTTCTCCTCAGAAGCCCGATTGTCTTCTTCTATCCTTAACCTTACAATCAAGTATTCAAGTAACATTTCTTTGTGTTTATGTTTTAGATAATTTTTGAAATCCTTCCATAACGGTGGTAGCTTCTCAATGATAGCAGCCACTTGGAAAGACTCACTTAGAAACATTCCTTCAGCATGAATGTCATGAAATAACATTTGAAGTTCCTGTACTTGACTGATGACGATTTTAGAATCTACCATTAAGTATTCAAGAAATTTAACGACAATAAATTTCTTTATGCCAGCATTTTCTGTCTTATACTTTTTGTCCAACGATTCCCATAATTCTTTTGTTGTCTTCAGTGGACTCTACATGTTATACAAAGTGTTGTCCGGCCCATTAAGGATATAGTTCCTACATAGGAAATCGGCATACTTTCACTATAGTAACCATTTGCCAATCAGTCTCATTTTTGTTTAAAATAGGAGCATCTTCACCGATGAACCTTGCCAGATTCAAAGTTGTTGTTAGGTTTTTGTTATTGGCAATCCCATTTGACAAAACTCTTTTCAATTGTAATTTTATTCAATCTTTTATTTAAGTGAGGCTATGAGTATTTAGATGTGAATCCAACCCGAATTGTGCCTATGCAGAGGAGTTTGTGATCTTAATCCTATCATGTTTGCCACTTCGCTGACTATGTCGAGGATCAAGCTGCTCGGTCAGCTCGCGGGGGTCGAGGGGGCAGCGCCCCAGTGGGGTCAAGGGGCAGCACCCCATAAGCAAAAAGCAAAATTACAATCGAAATTGTTTTTCCGCTCTAGCGGTGATCGCGACCTTTCAGAAGTTTCACTCGCCTGCAAAAGTATTGGGAGTTGTTTTTTTTCTGCTCAAGCGGCCATTCCTGCGCTTGAGCGTAAACCCTGTTTAGTCACACGCATTTTAGTCACTCCGGTCAAGTGCCCATTCTTGCGCTCGAGCGGAGATCGCAGATTTGTTTGTTATAAAAGTTGCGGTTCAGCTAGGTTTTAGGGTACAGCTTCCAAATCTTCTTTTTGGATATTAGGGTTTTCATCTGGAGCTTCTTTGATATTTGTGGGACTTTAATCATGAATTGAGTGGATTATATCAAAAGATTTTGTTTAGTTTGTTTTATTCAAAAAAGAGAGGGTAGTTCTTCGGTGGATTCCGTAAAATTTGGGTCTGAAGCTTTGGTGGATTCTAAAGTGGCTCATCGTCGTGGATTCGACATCGGCGTTGTGGGTTCAACGTTGGACAAAATAATTCTGAGGTGAAGACGGGGCTGGAAGAGGCACATAGGGATTGGGTCGATTCAGGCGTGGATTCGCTAAGTAATTGATAGTACAGTTGTGTAATTCCTTTATGTTTTCTTAGTGGATTGTTTTGTGGCTTTGGCCTGTGATTTTTTATCACAATTGGAGGCGCTCCAATTGTGGTTTTTCCACGTTAAAATCGTTATGTCGATTTGTCTTGATTGTTTGATTGGAATTGTTATTTACTGATTAAAATTGATACATAATCACAAAACAATATCTTTGGGATTTTTAGATTTTTTCAGTTGTGATATAGAATAACATTTTCTGTTACCATCTTTTAAACTCTGTTCCATTAAACTTTTTCGATTTTTCACCATGGTTAACCGGAACTGTTGCATGAACAGGAGTCGGAGTAGAAACAATAACAGTAGTACTAGAATTAGTATTTCTAATTTCAGAGGCCATTATTTCTGACATATAACCAATAAAAATAAACAATTATTTAAAAGTTCACAACATTTTAAATAAACTTTATTTATAATCCAGACCAAAACTGGATTTAAACTAGTTAGAAAATAACACATATCAAATAATATTCTATAAAAATTTTATGGCAACATATAATCCACATCATATAATAGAATAAGTTTTATGAGCAAATTTATCATGCACCCTACCATACATTTAATTTTAAATTAAAAATAAAAATAAAAAAAGAAGTCAAAACCATATTTCAAGATTTTAAAATGTGCCCGGAAAAAATTTGCATTTATGTATAAATTACTTATAATTGAGATAAGCAAATTACAATTGTGCATTATGTTCAAGAAATTATATAACAAAATGGTCAAGTAATAATATCAATATTATGTCATAATCATACCACCAAGTTAATTTCAACCGTGACATGTATAAACAATTATATTGCAATCAATAATTATAAAATTAATAAAATAATTAAACATGCAAGCGGAAAGTGACAAAAACAGGATGATGTTTTCCGCAAACTCAATAGGTGTCAGACTGATATTTAAATAAAACGAAAAATTCATATATATTTTCAATAAAAAAATATATCATGCACAACCATATTTAGAATACAGAACAAAAAATTTGTATTTTTAAAAAATACAAAATATGCAGTCTGTATTAATTAAAGCACAATCCTAAAATACACAAAGAAAATATGTTTTAGAAACATAAATATCTTCTATTTTTGCAAAACAAAACAGAGAGAGAAAAAAATTTTGAAATCTGATATTGATAACAATTTTTCTTAGATACCATAAACATACTCTGTTATAAACCATAAATATGGAGAAACAAACCAAATTCAAATAGACAAATATAAATGATAAGGAATAGAATCTTTTACTCTCTCCAAATTATTGTGGTTCATGAAACACTGCCTACGATGATATAAACAAACGGTCATTACAAAAAAATTGACTTTTTACGATGGTAATATGTCGTTGCAAATACTCAAAATGTCGTCTCAAAAATTTTTTTGCGACGGCAACTGACTTTTAGTGACGGCAATGGGGGGTCACAACAAAGGGCGCTGCTAAAAGTTTTTAGCGACGGCAAAGTGCTGTCGTCTTTTTTTTGCGACGGCAAAGTTGCTTTTTTGCGACGGAATTATGCTGTCGGTATTAATATGTAAAAATCTGAGATTTTTTGAGACGGCACTGTGTTGCCGTCGCTAAAAGTGTTATTTGCGACGGCAAAAATGTCGTCGCAAAAGTGTTTTTATTGCGACTGGATACTTGCCGTTGCTAAAAAGTTATTTGAGACAGCACGACATGTCGCCGCTAAAAATATTATTTGCGACGACAAAGAATACCGTCGCGAAAGGTTTTTTTTCAACTATTGCCAATATCTTTTCCGACGGCATTCCTCACGTCACAAAAGAAATCTGGTTCTTATATATGTTTTTTTGAGACGGTGTGGTGCCGTCTCAAAAAAAAAAAAAAAACCTACAATAAAATATTAAAAATATGAAAATTACCTATATCAAATGAAAAATAACTGAAAAAGAAATCGATAATTATATAATAATATAAAAATAACAATATAAAAATAACAATTCATCCATAAGAAAATATTCTTCCATTCATAACAACACATCAGCAAAATTATCCCACTACATAATGTTGTATAATACATATACAATGTTTAAATACGTAATGTTGTTCACAAATCAAAATAACCTAAATCAAAAACAAAAGTTTTCCTCATGATTCTTCCGTGAGTAACAAAAACAAAAGTTAGTCGCAATCTTCACACGCCTGCATTCCACAAGAAGCAAATTGCTATCCAGGAAATATCTGTAAACAAAACATAAAAGTAATTAATGACAATATAATTATGTGTTAATATTTTAATTACAAAAAAACATAAAAAATTAACTACTATGTAATTACAAAGATAATTAAGTAAATAATTTTGGCTAGACAGAAATTTGGCTCTAACTCCCAAACCGGGAACTCGATTGGAGTCCCGTCTTCTTCCACAAATCTGTCATGCCTAGGCGGTCGTGTATGCCAAGTTTCATATTAAACCGAAGCCGTTTGGTGATTTTGGGGCATCAACACCTCAAATTCAAATTTCTTAAGAAACTAGTTTGCCTAGACCGAAATCCCGCTCTAACTCCCAAACCAAGAACCCGATTGGAGTCTCGTCTTGTCCCACACGTCTCTCGTTCCTAGGCGGTCGTGTGTGCCAAGTTTCGTCATAATCTAATGCCGTTTGGTGATTTTGGGGCGTCAACACCTCGAATTCAAGTTTCTTAAAGAACTAGTTTGCCTAGAGTGAAATCTGGCTCTAACTCTCAAACCGGGAACCCGATTGGAGTCCCGTCTTCTCCTACAAGTCTCTCATGCCTAGGTGGTCGTGTGTGCCAAGTTTTGTGCTAAATCAACGCCGTCTGGTGATTTTGGAGTGTCAACACCTCGAATTCAAGTTTCTTAAGGAACTAGTTTGCCTAGAGTGAAATCTGGCTCTAACTCCCAAACCAAGAACCCAATTGGAGTCCCGTCTTCTCCCACAAGTCTCTTGTGCCTAGGTGGTCGTGTGTTCCAAATTTCATCCTAATCCGACGCCGTTTGGTGATTTTGGGGCGTCAACACCTCGAATTCAAATTTCTTAAGGAACTAGTTTGCCTAGACCGAAATCCGGCTCTAACTCCCAAACTAGGAACCCGATTGGAGTCCCGTCTTATCTCACAAGTCTCTCATTCCTAGGCGGTCATGTGTGCCAAGTTTCGTCCTAATCCGACGCCGTTTGGTAATTTTGGGACGTCAACACCTCGAATTCAAGTTTCTTAAGGAATTAGTTTGCCTAGAGTGAAATCTGGCTCTAACTCCCAAACCGAGAACCTAATTCAAACCCCGTCTTCTCCCACAAGTCTCTCGTGCCTAGGCGGTCGTGTGTGCCAAGTTTCGTGCTAAACCGACGCCGTTTGGTGATTTTGAGGCGTCAAGACCTTGAATTTAAGTTTCTTAAGGAACTAGTTTACCTAGAGTGAAATCCGGCTCTAACTCTCAAACCAGGAACCCGATTGGAGTCCCGTCTTCTCCCATAAGTCTCTCATGCCTAGGCGGTCGTGTGTGCCAAGTTTCGTGCTAATTCAACACCGTTGGGTGATTTTTGGGTGTAAACACCTCGAATTCAAGTTTCTTAATGAACTAGTTTGCCTAGAGTGAAATCTAGCTCTAACTCCCAAACCGGAAACCCGATTCAAGCCTTGTATTCTCCCACAAGTCTCTCGTGCCTAAGCGGTCGTGTGTGCCAAGTTTCATGCCAAACCGACATCGTTTGGTGATTTTGGGGCATCAATACCTTGAATTCAAGTTTCTTAAGGAATTAGTTTGCCTAGAGTGAAATCCGGCTTTTTGGAAACCCGATTCGAGCCCCATCTTCTCCCACAAGTCTCTCGTGCCTAGGCGGTCATGTGTGCCAAGTTTCATGCTAAACTGACGCTGTTTGGTGATTTTGGGGCGTTAACTCCTCGAATTCAAGTTTCTTAAAGAACTAGTTTGCCTAGAGTAAAATCGAACTCTAACTAGGAACCCGATTGGAGTCCCGTCTTCTCCCACAAGTCTCTCGTGCCTAGGCGGTCGTGTGTGCCAACTTTCGTGCTAATTCGACGCCGTTTGGTGATTGCAATTGCATCCCTACTTAATGGTAATAGCACTTTTCGAGAATTCAGTGCATACATGTAGTAGAAAACTACACTATGGAAAGCCCAAAGCATACAAAATGAAACACATACCAAATGCATCCATAAACCTTGGATCACCTGGTGACTTGACGTCTGCATATGAAAGGAATAAAAGAATAAGGAAGAAAAAGTTAAGTATTTCGAAGGATATTATTGAACCTAAGGTACTTAACATTTTCCAACCACTAGACTTTCTCAAAGCCATAACTATATCAAGCAAAATTCACTTATAGAATAGTTTCTATGCCAATGAATATCAGTAACCCTAAAATGTAATCTAGATACAAAAGCCCCAAATGTGATCGAAAGAGATGATATAGTAAAGCAAATATATTGTCTTTATTTCCTAAAAAAGAAAATGACCAAAATTGGCATGGGTTTAATTAGATATTTTAAGCATTAATTTCATCTAGAAAATTTCCCTTCATAATAAGACTGAATTTCCAAATTATCCCGCTAACAACTAGAATATGGGATAAAGTTGTGGTCCAAAATTTCATATGCCAAAAAAACATGGGAACAGTCACAAAACAATGATCAAATTCAATGGTTTTTTACAGCCATCTGGGATGAACAGACAGACTGATACTAACAATTTAAAATAATTCACCTAGTCAGTTACCTTTTCCTCCTCTCGCTTGCGTTCCTTTTCTTTTGCCTTTTCCAGCAAGTGCACAAGGTGTTCCTCAAAGACCTCATTGGCAAAACTCTCTTCTCCAATTGATCTTAAGTCAAGACCAAGACAGAAAAAATGAAACCAAAGGAATTTAGGGTAGTCAATACTAAAGAACAATGATTTCCAATAAATAATGTACAATATCTTTATACAAAGAAAACAAAAAAGCAAAATGCCTGTACTCTGAGCTTTCCTCAAAGAGTTGTTTGCTTTCCTCCCAATAGAAGATGCAGTGATTTCCTGCGATGTGACAAAAACAAACCAAGTTGGATACAATGGCCCCAACTCTTGTGAAACCGTTAGACAATCATTGCACAATAGAATTTGTGACCCACATCATTAACACTCTCCTATACCTTGATGGTGGACAAAAGATCAGTGAAGTCTTTGGCAAAACGTTGACGCTTTTTAGCTTCTTTCTCATCTTTTTCTCTAGCTCTCTCAAGTAGATCCTCGAATACAAGCTGCATACAAGTACAGCATCATAGAATTCAGTAACAGCAAAGGCACTCCTTAGAGGTTCTAGAAAATGTGAAATATTCATAACTTAATAAGAATCTCTATTACAACACATCACAAAAATAAAATGTAACGTGTTACAATCAATTGTTAGGACAACGAGTATTAAGTAGAATTTGCCAAGCTTTTAGGCATACCAAAAAAAAAGTTCTTGGAGACTAGATCACTAGGTCAATGAGGGATACAAGAATTAGTAATCAAATTGCTAGGGTACAAGGATTGATTAACCATAAATGTTTTAGCTTCTTTCCCCAATAGAGGCATCTACAAGGATAAGGTGCCATACCAAGGATCATTGGTTTGCTAATAAAACATGATTTTACAAAACAGCTTCTACACAAACCAAGCATGAAATAGACAAGATTCAATCCCATTACCAGTAAGATATAGATCAGTTAAAAAAACACAAAACACCGAAATAAAATTTTAGTACAAATGGCCTCACTAACCAAGCATTGTACATGTGATTATTATCTATTCAAAAGAGAGCAGAAGAAAATTAAAGGAAAAACTAGAAATCTGTGTTAAATTAGTGTGCGGTTTGTGAATTAGTAAGAAAATGTTAGAACACTATAGAAAATGGACAAAAGATTATTTAACTAACAAGATAAAGCATCAGATAAAAAGTTAACAGTAATAACAGACACAAGTAAAACCATCAATTTTTAACAACAAAATATCCCATGCAACAACAGGACGAGGTTTTTTTTTCTTAAGTTTAATTTTTTCCAAATGTTTATAATATTTTAGAATATTATTATCGATATGGCCAAATATAGCAACATGAAAGTAATGTAATTAACTAAGAAGCACGAACACATAAACAAGTTGTGTGCCCATGTTGAACACTGACACTACTTATTAATCCTTATCCTTTTAAACTCTAAAATTCCTCTTATTTTGTATGTTTTAATGAAATATTCATACATGTAACATATAATATAATAAATATATAAAAATCCAATATTTTTATCAAGCTTCAATTCAATGTGAATGAACACTTTGTGTGCAGAGAGTATTAAAATAGTTGTGCTAGTTAGTTTATTACAATTTCTAAAACAATTGTTCGGTAACAGATTAATGTGCGTGTGTGTGTATTAGGTTTGAGGGAATTAAGAAAAGTTTCAAAACCTAGGGCATCAGCATAGATAATGGGGGTATTTCAAAAATTTGATAAACTGAATTAGAAGTCAAACATGAACTAATGCATATATGTATGTATGTACGTGTGATAACCCTGTCCCATATTATGCTAATTGGTCCTTATTATGAATGTGATTATGTGTTTGATATGATTTTGTGTGCCCTTTATGTGAAAATATGTGGTTTTGAATTTCTATCTGTTCACCATAGGAATATCTGTTTGATTATCTGCTTTGGAAATTAAATTGAAGGCCTTATCGGCCACAAAACCCGAAATTGATTACGCCATTGTGATTAGCGTAATTTTTAGAGCCTACGGTGAAATTTAATTGAAAATTGATTTGGATTGAATTAAATAGATTAAATTGATGAAATAGTGCTCAGTTAATTAGTATTTAAATAATGTGTTTGAGTAAGAGCTTATAAATGGGCCACTTTCACTCAATTCTTCTCTTTTCATATATTTGGCTGATATTAACTCTAAGAAAAGAGAGAGAGGGTTGGCTAGAGAGGGAGAAAGAAGGAGAATTGTGTGTTTGGCTCAAGTTTGTGAAAATTGGAAGGTTGGACTCAAGATTCAACTAGAAATTGTGAAGATTAAAGCTCCTAGGTGAGTAATCAACCCTTAATTCATGAGTTTGAGTTGTAATTTTGTGAATTGAAGATTAAATGGTGAGTTAGATCATGAATTGAGTTGATTAAGTTGAGATTGAAGTCCATGTGTGTGTGTGTGCAGGGAATTCCTATGAAATTGCATAATCTAGCATGTAATATGTGAATTATGAAAGATTGTGGGTTGGATCATACATGCAAGCATGTTTTTGTTGAGTTTCATGAGAATGAGCATCATTTGCATCATTTGAAATAAAAATGAAGTCAAAATTGACATGCATGTTTGATTATTAAAGATGTGGAGCTTATATGAGGTTTGAAAGCATGAGCCAAGATTAATTTTGAAGAATTGGACCATGATTTTGGATGATTGGCCTCATGTTGTTTACATCCATGTGCTATATAATGTATTTGCATGTTTTGGACCGAAATCATGAGCTTTGGAACCTTTGAATGTCGAATTTGAGCTCAAGAACAAGTTCTGGAAAACCCAGAATTCTTGAAGTCCGCTCGAGTGGGGGAACCGCCGCTCGAGCATAAAATACGAGCTCCTAGAATATTTTGCAGACATGATGTCCGCTCGAGCGGGGAAGTTCACGCTCGAGTGGGGAGCTATGTAAACAGACCTTCAGCTCAAGCGTCCGAGTTCGCGCTCGAGCGTAAAATTGATGTAACTAGTACTTTTGCAGACCTCATGGGTCCGCTCGAGCGGGGACCCCTGTTTCTGAAACTTTGTAAATACGTTCTGTGTTTCGTTTTCCGTTCTCTTTCACTTCTAAGTACTCTTAGGCATCAATTGAGCATTATGAATGAATTAAAAGAATAAGAAAGAAGCCTAAAGAGGAATATGCGAATTACGAACAGATTGAATTGTTTGTGACCTATTGTGTTCATGGAATGTGTAGGGTCGAGCTCCAGGGCAAATCATCAAGCCGATCACTATGAGTAATATCTTAATAAAGATATCTATGTAAGTCTTATAAGTTCGTTAATTTGAATGGTGGACAATGTTTGCTATGCCAAATGAATGGGCCAGAGGCCAGTTGGACACGAATGATAGAATGAATGGGCCAGAGGCCAGTCTGACATGAATGATAGAATGAATGGGCCAGAGGCCAGTCTGACATGAATGACAGAATGAATGGGCCAGAGGCCAGTTTGACATGAATAAGAGAATGAATGGGCCGAAGGCCAGTTTGCCATGAATAAGAGAATAAATGGGCCAAAGGCCAGTTTGACACGAATGGATTGGGCCCGAGGCCGTCCGATGTGTTTGGAACCGTAGTTACTTGACCTATATATGTATATGTATATGCATTCGAGAGAAATATGAATTGGGCCCAAGGCCATCTGACGTATGTTGTTCTAATGTATCTTCTTCATTTGATATTATTCACTGGACTTTCGCTCACGCTCATTCATGTGTTTGCAGATGAGCCGAGAGAGGTCCAAATCCAGCCTCAGTGAAGTTTGTGTAGAACCACCAAGGTTTTGAAGAGTCAGCCTATACGTCTCACGCACGAGACTTGTCTTCGCCCTTTTGCTATTTTGTTATATTTTGTCATGTTGGCAAGGACTTTGGATTACGATTGTATATAAGTTTTGGTTAGACTGACTAAGACTTGGATGATCCTGTATGTACAGAACTTTATGTTACTAAGTATTTCGATGTGAGTTATTAACATGTATATGTATGGATCGTTATGATGTGCCATGTAAGCACAGCTTTATGGACAAAGTTTTAAATTTTGCTTCCGTTTGGCCCCTTTACTTTGATGAGTTATGTCTGGTTTGGTTTGAGGCCGTAGGTAATCTCAGGATTACTGGCCGGTTATGTCCTTAACCCATGGGGGCGGGTTTGGGTCATGACAGTATGTATGTACAAACATGTGTGTGTGTGTGTGTGTGTGTGTGTGTGTGTGTGTGTGTGTGTGAGTGAGAGAGAGAGATGAGTAAAGAGTAAAGAAAGAAAGACATAAGAGATGTTGAGGTGGCAGAAGAGGAGGCCGACGCTGCTGTTGCTCCGACGCTGCTCCGACGACAACGACAACGATGCTGCTGCTGCTGCTCTTGCACTCCGGAGCCCTTTTGTAGACTGCCCCGAACTCGCTCCGCACGCCTCCCTTTCGGAGAGGACACAGATTGGGTTCATAGATACTACAGTTCGGACTCTTATCACGATTCTGAATCTAATCTCACAAAGTGCAATGTAAGACTGATAAATCACTAAAGAGTCCAAATCCAGCAAATCATTTTGGAAAATCGATTTTAATCAAAAAGCGCCAAACATGGACTGCTTTGCCAGATTTTAGAGTCGCTACCTAAATATTTTATTTTGGGAAATTTAGGAAACCCTGACTCGTGCCTAAGGTCACGTGTCCGTCATCACCAAAGTTACCTCGGCACGGGAACTTGGGTACGAGAGGGGAAGGTCCTGAAATGAGTACCCCCGCTCGCCCGATCAAAGATCGGCCTCTACTAACATGATATGTTGTTTTTATAAACACATGTGTTCTTATTCCGGTTATTAATCTAGAATTACTATGTGATATGCACAGCATACAAGTATAGACTAAATCACTCAATTTGGAACAAAACATCTCATGTTTGTTTTCGAAAATGGTTTGAAGTTGCTACCCTCAAGTAGGCTAAAATGCGGATTTGCCACCCTCAAGTGGGCTTAAAACATGATTTGCCACAAATAAGTGGACTTAAAACGCACATTTTGATGAATTGTTCCAATTCAAGCAATGAAGTCTTCATCCACAGGCATTCATGCAATTAATCACTTAAGTACATAGCCTCATGGCAAGCATGCTATCATGACAGTCACTTACACACATGCAAGGATGCTAAAGCATAAACACTTATAATGTACTCCGAGCAAAAACAACTAGTTAGAAATCAATGCATGATCCTGACTATGTTAAGATGCCTAATGCAACACATGCAAAATGCAACTAAATAGGCTCGGCTATCTAAGATGGCATATGAAATGCAACAATTGATACACGTATTCAAATAAGTATTGAAATACGATGCAGTTTGAATGATGCGCCGAGCCCGGTGCATGCAAGACAAATGAATGATGCATGCATGCAAAGCATAAGGATGCTAATTGAAAATGACCCTAAACTAACCATCGAAAGCGGTTAAGTAAAGGGAGAAAGAAATGGGGTTTGGAAGACATGCACACACACGCACACTTATTACAACATTTGCCCTCTCAGCGGAAGGTCCGAATGAATAAGAGCTAAGCTACTCTAAGTTAAGCTAAGCTAACTAATCTAATCAAACTAATTAGACTAATTATTACAAAACAATCGAATAACTAGCAAACTACTTACTAATTATTACAACACTTAATTAATTAATAAATTAATTAAATTACAAATTGAGATGCTAACTAACAAATGAAGCATCAAACTATGCTACCTCAGCTCTGTTTCAAGAAGTTGAACATGCTTGCTCGCATTCGGTTTCTCGCCCCGAAAAGCCTTCCGGTTTGCTTTCTTGAGGCTTTGTCTGCAGGGTGTCCTTACGAACTTGCTGCAAGATCTTACCAAATCCATGCTGGGGAATGCACCAGTGGCCTGCTAGCCATGAGGAGTTGCTGCCGGCCACCTACCGGCCAAGGGTGTGCACTGCCGGCCAATGATGAAGCAGTGCCGGCCATCAATGTGGCACTGCCGGCCACTGGTGTGCTGTGACACCATTCTGCAACAGAACACAAACTAGAGAAAAATGGATGGTCTCCCAAGGGTATATATGTACTATGCCACTCCATATCATCTCAAAACATCAAGGGAGAGGCACCCTTGGATCCAAGACCATCAATCAAGCATCTCGATGCATGATGGTCAAAGATCCAACTTGCACAAATTCAATAAATGAAATGTAAACAAGACTCTAAATCCATTACCTCATCATGGATGATCAAAGGCAACAGAGACAAAGGGGATTGGCTCACTTTCATCACTTCAAGTATGAAGTGGACCAATCCACCTTACGTTCAACATAACGTCCGGTTGAACACAATGCAATGCACACAAACAACATGCTATGCAAACAACATGCTAATCCTAGCATGAAACGCAAGACTCTAACACGCAAACAACGTGTGCACAACATGTTAAGAGACTTAAGCGTCAAAACTAGCGAAGGATACAACACTAGGACCATACAATACAATGCTCAATGGACTGAACCAGCCCCAAACAGACCTCATGCATGCCAAAACAATGGCTGAAATGTGATGAAACTTAAGCACAAGAAGCAAGAAAAGCATGCTCAAGTTATGGCTCGCAAGCAAGGCACAAAGCTCGACTCTTAAACGTATTGAAAGAGTGATATACATGAGAGTATGGCAAGGCTATATGCTCTGAAATAACATGTTAAATGATGCCATATCACATAAACATCGCAAATAAGGCACGCTAGAGGGCTTAAAGCATAAGGCTAACAAAGGGCTCTACACAAGAGTCATGCAATACATAGCACAAATGACCAAACCAACCATGGACAGACCTCAACCATGCCAAAACAAAGGCCAAAACATGCTGAAATGGTAGCCCACAAACTTAGACAAGCATGCATACATATTAGCTTATAAACAAGGCGTAAGTCACATCTCTCAAAAGCATTGAAAGAGTAGAACATGTGAGAGTGTGACTATACTATACACACTAAAATCAAGTAAGAAATGAGGCTAAGGCATGCAATCATCACATTCAAAGCATGCTAGAGATCTCAAACACAAAGCTAGTGAAGCCCAACCACACTATAGCTATACAAAGCTAAGCATATATGACCAAGACCACTTAAAACAGACCTCAAGCATGTTAAATCAGTGGCAAAAATGTGCTGGAGCAAAGCTAACACATGCTAGAATGATGAACTATAAGCATGAATCATGTTAGGCCAACAAGCATGATTGCACTACAAGTACCAAAAGCATGCAAGAGGTGACCAAACCATGCCAAAACAGAGTTATGGCAGGCCCAAAAAGTCACAAAAACATGCTTGAACTAAGCCTCAAAAGGGTAGAAACACATGCTCATTTGATAGGTCAATCAACACAAGCCAGCAAGATACAAAAGGGGGGGGACCACCCCCACTGAAATTCCTCTGGAATTTAGTGGTTAAAAGGCCAAAACAAGATGGTTTGAAAGGCTTTAAAAGAGAGCACAAAGCAAAGCAAAACAAGCCACAAAGGGGGTAGACCACCCCCAACTCGAACAAGGCCTCAAACAACCATCTTAAATACTTAAAAACAAAAGTTTTTGTAGTTGAAAGCTTGGCCTAAAACAGCATACAAAGGTGGCCAAATCCTTAAGCAAAAGGGTTAGTCTCTTACCCTTGAAGAACTAAGGCAAGACAGCAACTTCAGCAACAAACTTGGACCAAAACCAATGCCCAGACCTCAAAACAAGCTCCAATGGACTTCAGCTCCAAAATGAAGGTGTTTGAGCGCAAAAGTGTGAAGAAACAACACTTTAAGGCTCAAGAGAGAGAGAAAGAGAGAGAGAGAGAGAGAGAGATTTTGTCTCTAAATTTTCTGAACCCTTGAGAAAGGGAGGCACCTCCCCTTATATAGGCAATGCAAGCAAAAGCTTGCTTGACAAGCTTAAACTCGCCTCCATCCATCTATACACGTGTATGGAGGATGGCTTAGTGAGCCACAGCTAGCTCAAAATATCTAAAATACTATATGTTGAAACATTGTGGCCGGCCGGCCATCAGTGGTGGCCGGTAGTGCCTCATTGATGGCCAGCAGGCCTCATCAATGGCCAGCAGGGCTTAGACCATGGCCGACAGCCCTTGATCATGGCCGGCAGTGCACTAAAACAAGCAATAGGGAGGGACCAAAACATGGTCCAAAGATGGGGCAGAAATGAAACAGGGTTTGGAAAGCTCAAACCTGTGACGTTCCGCTACGAAGTTCGAATGCTCGGCGAACAACCAAACTTGTTGCTGGATGTACCTGTAAGCAAAACCAAGTCTTGAGGACGGTCAAAAATGGAGTGTCTACAGTTGCCCATCTTTGACAGAACTCGAAAGTCACAAAGTGACGGGAGTGAATGCCAAATCCCAGAGACGACCCATTTTTGACAAGGCCGAAGACGAAGGCAAACATTCAATATAACCATACAGAGATGTGCCCACAGGCTGGGGCAAAATGCAAATGACATACATGATGTAAGAGCATAACTTATGATTATGCAAAGAAAGCTGTAATGAAGCATTTATGCAAAATAAATACAACAATTTAAGCAAACCGACAAGTTGCAGAAGTCTCACACATTTTAACAGAAAGGATATAAGAAAATTATATGCAATCTTAACCACGAACCACATAGGAAAGACCAAAAGCAATTATCGGGAACACCCAAAGTCCCAAACGAAACACCTCTTAGCGTATCAAACGCGAAAGGAGAGGGACTGCGCAAGAAAGCACAGTCATCCAAACGCGTGTCAAATGCGAGAGGAGAAGGGTACGTCCAAACGCATGTCAAACGCGAGAGGAGAAGGATACGTCCAAACGCATGTCAAACACGAGAGGAGAAGGGTACCTCCAAATGCATGTCAAACGCGAGAGGAGAAAGATACGTCCAAACGCATATCAAACGCGAGAGGAGAAGGGTAAGTCCAAACGCATGTCAAACGCGAGAGGAAAAGGGTATGTCCAAACGCATGTCAAACACGAGAGGAGAAGGGTACGTCCAAACGCATGTCAAACGCGAGAGGAGAAGGGTACGTCCAAAAGCATGTCAAACGCGAGAGGAGAAGGGTACGTCCAAATGCATGTCAGACGCGAGAGGAGAAAGGTACTTCCAAATGCATGTCAAACGCGAGAGGAGAAGGGTACGTCCAAACGCATGTCAAACGCGAGAGGAAAAAGGTACGTCCAAACGTGTGTCAAACATGAGAGAAGAAAGGTACGTCCAAACGCATGTCAAATGCGAGAGGAGAAGGGTACGTCCAAACGCATGTCAAACGCAAGAGGAGAAGGGTACATCCAAACGTATGTCAAACGCGAGAGGAGAAGGGTACGGTGGAAACACCGAAAGATGCCAGAGTAAACATCAGGCGTACCCGAATATTTCTAACAACGAGAGAGTTCGAGGGAGCAGGAATGATCTTACCTGGAGCCCCTTTGACTAAAACACATACAACATCGTCTGGTTGTGCCAGCTTCAAATGAACCGTACATACAATATCGTGCCTGCACAAAAGAGAAACTTTGACAAGTACAATATAATAGAAACACATGTTTCACGTTACATCAAGATATAATCTCAATGCGAGATAAACACGCGCATATACAATGTGCAAGTGAAACGGTGCATAACAATGCAAGTGAAACGGCGCATAACAATGCAAGTGGAACAGTGCATAACAATTCAACTGGAACGGTGCATAACAATGCAATTAAAACGGTGCATAACAATGAAATTGGAACGTGCATAGCAATGCAAGTGAAAAGTGCATAACAATGCAAGTGGAACGGTGCATAACAATGCAAGATAATCAATGATGCATACTCAATGCAAGATAATCAACGATGCATACTTAATGCAAGATAATCAACGATGCATATCTAATGCAAAACGGTAATGCACGTTCAATGCAACTATTCAAAATGCATACCCCATACATCAATAAAAGCGATGTTTATTTCTATGCCACAACAAAAGCATATATTAGAAACAATTCAAAGGCAACTCCCGATTTACCTCTCGGAGAGTTGCACCATGCTTAAAAAGGATACACCTCGTGTGGGTTGAAAGGCGATGACCTTCGTGCACTGCGAATGTGATTCTTGGGATTCCGCGGATGCATCCTGAATCAAATTTTGAACATACCCTGCATTTCTTGGAACCCAAGGACACATACGCAGGTAAAAGATGCAAGGGAAGCTAGTGGAGGCCTGCCGGCCATCAGGGGAAGCCGCCGGCCCTCTACCGGCCATCAGTGGCCACTGCCGGCCATTAGTTGTACACTACTGGCCATCGATGTGCCATTGCCGGCCATCGATGGCAGATTGGGGCAGAATTGTCCTTTCAGCCATGGCTCTTTAAGTAGAGGCAAAATGACTTCATTTCCTTACAAACCCTTGCACGAAAAGCATCTCCCTTGCTCTTTAGGTGTGCCTTCTCTCTAGATCCAGGCATTCTACGCATTTCCCAACACCCTAGAAACATTTTCTTCACGAAAACCCTTTCGTTCTCTTCAATTTGAACCGATCAAAATCTGATTTAGACGCCTCTTTTGTCATTTCCACCATTCAAGGTCGACTCCTCCTGAGTTTCTCGCAAGGTTAGTTCAATTTTCTCGGGTTTCAACTTTATTTGAATTTTTCTCTCTCCTAGGGTTTGATTTGTTCAAAGTTTCACCCTTTTCCCCATTTTCGCTCATTTGCATCCATTTCAGCTCATTTTGCATCCATTTCAGATGGCAGACGATGTCCCACATGACGGGGGCTTCCCCGCACTACCTCCAGCAAAGTTTGCAGCAGACTTCAAGGCCGAGCCTACGATTGAGCCCAAGCCATTACCGCCGAGCATTCGCCCATTTGATCCGACGAGGTACTACCCCAAAACGCACATTATACCAGTTGCGAGAGGCATCCAGGCCTTCACTGATTTCGCCGAAGATGTACCAGACGACCTCTTACTGAGAGAGCCTATGTCTCACTTGTCGGCCATAGTCGTAGAGGTACAAACTGTACTTTTTTGTAATACCATCTTTAACTGTTGTATTTCTTGCACTGCTTTGATTTGATCGCATCACATGCCTTGATCTGACTGTATTTCATACACTGCTGCTTCATATTCAACTATATTTCATACATCACTGCTCTGTATTCAACTGTACTTCATACATCACTGCACTGCATTCAATTGTACTTCATACATCACTGCACTGCATTCAACTATACTTCATACATCACTGCACTGCATTCAACTGTACTTCATACATCATTGCCCTGCATTTAATTGTACTTCATACATCACTGCTTTGCATTCAACTGTACCTCATACATCACTGCTTTGCATTCAACTATACCTCATACATCACTGCTTTGCATTCAACTGTACCTCAATTGCGCTTTGATCTAATTGCATCACATGCATTTACACAGGATGGATCCCGCTCCTTCCGAGGCTACGGTGCCACGACTACTCGAGATTGATATGAGGAGCTTCCAGCTGGGGTCCGTGACGTCATCGACGGAACTGGCTTTGGTCTATTTTGCTCCAGCTTGACGCGGATCACAGCGAGCCGCCCTCTCTTAGGGGCTCTTGTGGAGAAGTGGTGGGATACCACCAACTCCTTTCACTTCTCCTCCGTAGGGGAGATGACGATGACTCCTTATGACTTTGCCATGATCACTGGCTTAGACGTAGGGGGTGATCCGATTCCCCTCGATCCAGACATGGAAGAGTGGGAGACTGCATGGGCTGCACTTCTCTGGGCACAGCCACCGATACTTTGGGCAGGTATGGTTCGATACAGCTGGTTTGAGGAGCAATTCAGAGGAGTTAAGCTTGAGACTGTTGAGCAGACCGAGCAGTACGCCAGGGGCTTTCTCATGTTCCTCTTTGGTACCACCTTGTTCTCGAACAGGTGAAATACTGTCGGTTTGTATTTTCTAAGCACATTAGTGGTGCTGCAGCGAGTCTCATTCTATAACTGGGGCGGAGCTGATCTCACCACTCTCTACGGATACATGAGCTCGACCTCCCGGATGTGCGGGACCTTGATCGGTGGCTACTGGCGAGCTTAGGAGGTATGCAGCTTAGTTCCTCCCTCTTCACTTTACATTTTCGCTTAGCATTTCCTGCTTTCATTTGTGTAACACATGTACTTTTTGCATTTTTCTATACCTTGCTCACACATTGTATGCTTTCTGCTTTGCATTTTCTGTACACTGTTCATACACTGTATTGATCACGTTTTCCTTGCAGCTATGGGCGTACGCATACTTTCCGACTCTTGCCCCAGAACCCATAGTGGAGACCCCAGCGATAGGTCCGTTCTCTCGGGTATTCGACGGCCAGCTCCGCCGTAGGACCCGGGAGAGCTTCATGTTCTTTTGACAGTATTTCGACACGGTCACTGCGCGCGAGGTAACCCAAAACATAGTCATGCTGCTTTTCAATTAGTTTGATACACACAGTAATCAATTGATAACGACTAATCATCTATTCATTTTCTTATCTTCAGATCGCATGGCAGCCATGGGACGTGATACCATCAGGGGCCAGATTTGCATATGAGACCACTAGGGTCGTGGCTCGCTACCACATCCTCCTGGAGGGACCGATTTGTCGCACTTGGTTCTTGAGCGAGCGCTTTGTGCGCCAGACCTTAAGCTTGCCTGCCTCGTATATACGATGGCACCTCCTGCGTCTATAAGAGAGACACACAGGCTTTCTGAGGATGAGGTGATCGAGTTCATGGTAGGACTAGATGCAGACCATTTCCGCATGGAGGGCGATTACGCGACCTTCATTCAGACGCATCTGATGCCGCCTCTGACCAGCGTTCGCAGAGGTGAGGGAGCGAGAGCTCTAGCTGCAAGAGGGAGAGGTAGAGCGACTAGATCTCATAGGAGGAGAGATCCTGAGGTGAGGCAGGAGACTGGATGGCCAGAGCTGCCGACTACAGTGAGTTACCGGAGACATTCTGGAGAGCCTTGCCAGATCCCCATTGAGCCTGCACCAGCTGGTCGCACACTTATCGAGATTCGGGGCCCGACTCCAGTATGCACCGAACTTTACATTTTGCATATTTACTTCCTTTCAACTATGCTTTATAGAATACTAATCCCTTCAATGCATTTGCAGGCACCCATTGAGTACACAGGATAGGCCCTTGAGCTCCTGGCTTCCTTGATAGACATGGTACAGACGAGCTTAGATCTTCTCAGCCTCTACCGGATCTTGGTAATTTTCCATTTGCATTTCATGCCACAAAGTCTTTCTGCTAACACATTAGTACTGCAGCTGCTCCAAGCTTCACTAGTCTGATACACTACACTAAAACACTGCATTGATACACTGTTTTCACACACTATCCATGGCATACTGTAGACACTCCATTTTTGACCGCCCTTAAGACTTGGGCACTACTAATTGTTTACTTGGTGATGGAAGTTGTGCAGTGCAAGGGTTCAATTTCTTCAGTAAGGAGAGAGTCAAATCCCAACTTCATACCCCTCTTGGACCAAAACAATCTTGATCAAAATATTTTAGACCTTGAAACCCTCTCTTTCAAAATAGTTTTTGAAAAAGTTCCTACGATGTTCCGACGCTCGCATTTCGTTAAATGTTGCGCTTTTCGATAAACCGAGCAAGGACAAAGTGGAATGAATGAAGGAGAGGTGAAATCTTTGAAAAATATTTCAAAACACCTTGTCTAGGGGTTTGAAGTTGAAGAAAAGAGGAGTGGAGGGAAGAAACCTAGTTGAGGAAGAAGTTGGGTATGAATCGTTAAGAGAGAGACAAGCAATCCTTGCTAAATCGGGCCTATCCTTTTGTATACTTGGATTTAATCTATGAGGCCACCACTGTTGGAAAGAAGACTTTTGGGGCTTCATTTTACACTCAAGAATCTCCTAAAGCCGAGTCCGGATGGGGGAGATATGGTTGGTTGAAGTTGGGCATCAATCCGGTTGGACCGAAACTGAGCAGTCTTCACTAAAAGAGGGGTATCTCTTATCACAGTTGGAATTTTGATGTAAGGCTTCCACCATTGGAAATCTTACTTCTGGGGCTTCATTTTAAACACAAGAACGACCTACAAAGGAGTCCATATGAAGGAGTTATGCCCATTTAAAGTTGGACCTACAGAGCAGAATTTGCAGTCGGCCACAAATGTGCACAGTCGGCCATCACAAGTAGCAGGTCGGCACCAAAGATGGCCGGTCGGCCAAGAGTGACCCAAATTTTTTTTTTTTTTTTGAAGATATTTCTCCTCCAGCTATTTCCAGCTTGTGCCAGCTGTCCTAACTCAGATATTTTCGACCAAATGCTCTCTTTTTGCTATATATGAAGCTATATCTCATATATTCAAAGAAGAAGATTGAAACAATTTTGGGAGCCTCTCTCTCTAAAAAAATTCCTCTCTCTAGAAATTTTAGAGCTAAATTTCAGCCTTTCTCTCTAGTTTGCTCTCTCTCTTGCCCTTTTGTGCATAGAAGTAGAGAAATATGCCTAGTTTGCCTATGCATCCTTGATCAAAGTTGCCTATCTTTGAGAGAAGGTTGCTTGAAGCTTACTTGGGACTTTTTTTGAGCTCCAAAAGGTGATTTGAGCTCAGATTTTTGCCTGTTTTGGTGCTTGGCTTCAAGAGGTATAAACTCTACCCTTTAAACTTGTTTTGCATAGTTTGTTTTGCCATCTTCTTCAACTACTTTGGGGCTGTTTTTGGGGTAGTGTTGAACTACAAAAACCTCTGTTTTCCCCTTGTTTTTCAGTCCTAAAAGTGTTGGTTTGTGCCTTGTTTGGCTAGGGGGTTGTTCTCCCTTTTTGTTCCTTGGCTTGTGAGGCCTTTTGTGCAACTTCTCACCACCTTCAAATCCCAACTTTTTGGGCCTTTTTACCACTAAAACTCAGAAGTTTTTTAGTGACAAAAACCATGTTTTGAGGTCCCAAATAGGTGGGGGTGGTCCCCCCTCCTCTTCTCTTGTTTGCATGTGTTGATGGCCAACCAAATGAGCATGTGTTTTTACTTCTTTGTGGCTTTGTTTAGGCTCATTTTTGTGACTTTTTAGACCTGCCATAACTTTGTTTTTGGCTGTCTTGGTCACCTCTTGGATGCTTATTGCACTTGTAGTGTAATCCTACTTGTGGCCTTACAAAGTAGCATGTCTTTGTGCCTTGAATTTGCTTAGTTCAAGCATGTTTTTAGCCATTATTTTCCATGCTTTAACTCTGATTTTAGTTGGTAGGGTCACATCTTGCTTGGTTTTTGTACTTGTAGTGCAATCCCCCTTTGTAGGCTTAACATGCATCATGTTTTATGCCTCTAATTCTAGCTTGCTTTAGCTCTGTTTCAGCATGCTTTTGGCTTTGATTTAGCATGCTTAAACTCTATTCCAAGTGGTCTTGGTCATGTATGGCTTGCTTTGTATAGCTCTAGTGTAATTGGCTTCACTAGTCTTGAGTTTTGAGACCACTAGCATGCTATATTTGTGATGTGTGCATGATATGGCATCACTTGGCATGTAATTTCAGAGCATATGTCATTGCCACATTCTCACATTTTCCACCCCTTCAATGTGTTTGAGAGTTGAATCTTCATGCCTTGTTTGCGAGCCATCAAATGAGCATGTTTTCCTTGTGTTATATGCCTTGATCTTAGCATATTTCAGCCACTGTTTTGGCATATTTAACCTCTGTCCGAGGTTGGTTTGGTCATTTAGGCTTAGTATTGTATGCCTATAGTGCTATGCTCTTTGCTAGTTTTAATGCTTTCGACTCCAAGTATGCCTTGCATGCATCATTTTCGTGTTTTGATGTCATTTAGCATACTATTTTAGTGCTGGAATATATGTCATTGCATCCCATTCTTCATTTGTTATATCACGTTGAAAGAGGTTTTAAGCCCTTTGTTGGTTTGAGCAGGAAATCGAGGCGTTCATGCCTAATGGTTTTAGCCTTCTCTTGAGGGTTTCTACTAACCAACGGCATGATACTTCTTTCATGTTCAAGATGCTCGTGGCTTAGTCCGTCTTTCCATTTAGAGGACTTCTCACTTTTGGACTTAACCAGTTAAAGGATTAATTGGTAATCTAAAATGAGTAAACAAATTGAATTGAAGTAAAACATGCCAAGATAACATGTTTGTGTTGCATTGCATGTATTTGGATCGAACGTTAATCCAAACACGAGAAACGAGGGACGGTTTATACTCAAAGTGATGAAACGTGCCTCATTTCTTAGTCACCGACACCCTTGATCGTGCATGATAGAGTCTATTTGTGCATTCATTGACTTGTACAAACTTGGCTTCTCGGCCATCGTGCATTGCAATGCTCGATTGGTGGCTCGAGAGTTGAGTACCACACTCCTTTGAGCTTGAGGCATGATAAGGAGTGTGGTGGTACACACATTCCCTTGCAAATACACTGCCATGCCCCTGTTTGTGCTTTATTGCAGCAAAAGGAGAAATTGCAGGAAGCAGTGGCCGACCGGCCATCAAAGCTGCCGACCGACCACCAAGGCTGCCGATCGGCTATCAGAAGTGGCCGATGGCCATCAACTCTGGCCGATGGCCACCATCTCTGGCCAATCATTCCTCTGCATGTTCCTGAGATGGGTCAAGAGTAATCTGGGAGTTGGCACAATTTTCAGAAGTCCAAAAGAGTGCAAATAGAGGCAATTGGTGGCATGGCAATGGATTTTCGAGCGAGGCAATCGAGCATGCATAGCTCCCTCCCCTCGAGGCCATTTTAACTGCTTTGTTTAGCTAGTTAATTTGCTGATTTTGTAATTAATTAGTTAATGTATTTAGCTAATTTATTTCATCTTTGTAATATTCTAATTAGCTTAGAATAGCTAGTTTCAATTCGGTTTGTAATTAATTAGCTTAGCTTAGCGTAGCTAGTTAGTTGATTTATTCGGACCCTCCATCAAGAGGGCAAATGTTATAATAAGTGTGCGTGTGTGTGTGAATGTCTTCCAACCCCACGTCTTTCTCCCTTTTACTTATCAGCTTTTGATGGTTAGTTTTAGGGTATGTTTCAATTAGCATACTTATGTTTTGCATACGTGCATCATTCATTCGTATTGCATGCACCAGGCTCGGCACATCATTCAAACTGCATTGTATTTCAATTCCTATTTGAGTACATGTATCAAATTGTAGCATTCATATGCCATCTTAGATAGCCGAGTCTATTTAATTGCATTTTGTATGCGTTGCATTAGGCATCTTGAACATAGCTAGGATCATGTATGATTTCTAACTAGTTTTTTGTTTTGGCTTGGAGTACACTGTGAGTGTTTACGCTTTAGCATACTGCATGAGATGTGTATATTGCCATGTTAGCATGCTTGCCATGAGGCTATTTGCTTAGTTGATAAACTGCATGAATGCCTATGGATGAAGGCTTCATTGCTTGAATTGGAACTATTCATCAAAATGTGAGTTTTAAGCCCACTTAAAGTGGCAAAATCATGTTTTAAGCTCACTTGAGGGTGGCAAATCCACGTCTTAGCCTACTTGAGGGTAGCAACTTCAAACCATTTTCGAAAAACAAACATGAGATATTTTGTTCCAATTCTTGAGATTGAGTCTATACTTGTTTGCTGTGCGCATCACATAGTAATATAGCTAATAATCGTAATAAGAATACATGTGTTTTCAAAAACAACATATCATGTTAGTAGAGGCCGATCCTTTGATCGGGCGAGTGGGAGTGCTCATTTCAGGATCTTCCCCTCTTGTACCCAAGTTCCCGAGCCGAGACAACTTTGGTGATGACGGACACTTGGCCTTTGGCACGAGTCAGAGTTTCCTAAATTTTCCAAAATAAAATATTTAGGTGGCAACTCTAAAATCTAGCAAAGCAGTCCATGTTTGGCGCTTTTGATTAAAATCGATTTTCTAACGATTTGCCGGATTTAGACTCTTTGGTGATTTATTAGTCTTACATTGCACTTTGTGAGATTAGATTCAAAACCGTGACAGGAGTCCGAACTGTAGTAGCTAGAACTACAATCCGCGCCCTCGCGCGCGGAACAGAGTTCGGGCGGTCTACATATACATACACTGCAAATCCACTGTTCACAGCACATCATCTACAATCATTTACTGCTCACAGGCACATCATCTTTTGCATCCCATGTACACAGACTAATGCATTCTCATAAATTGTCCTTTTCAGATTCCTTTTGAGATGCCAGCCCCGTCATACACCCCAGCAGGAGCAAATGCAGGACCTTCAGCGCCTCCTCCAGCAACAGAGAGGAGATGGAGACAGGCTTAGACACGCGGCCGAGGTAGAGCTAAAGGCACCCGCAGCGAGAGTGGTCCTTCAGAGCCCGTTCTGGGTGATGATGATGATGATGAGACGAGCGAGGAGGCTGAGGCAGCGAGTCGACAGTCCGAGTCATCTGATGGGGGAGACGGCGACGCTGGCTCGAATCCTGCAGACAGTGAGACTGGAGAGGCTAAGGAGGGTTTCGGTTCAGGCTCTGATCTAGCTTCAGACAACGGTGCTGATGGTGGCGATGCTCCAGAGTTTGCACAGCCAAAGAAGAGGACGAAGAGGACCTCTGAATCCTTGAGCTCAGTGGCACCGATTTAGATGCTTTTTGCTTTGTTTTCTTTTTACTAGTAGTTTTTGCACATTGTACAGCCTTAGGCAGTTTTATTTTCTTTAAAACTTGTACTCTTTTGCAAAAAGAAACCATTATAGGAATGAAAACAGCTTTTTGGTTCAAAAAGTGTTGCATTTTACATTCTAAGCATCGCATCGCATCACACAACACAAAAATGAGATTGATCTTTGTTTGAAAACTGCATGTACAAAATGCATTGGTCTAAATCAGGTAGTGAACCAAACTAACAACTGAAAGAACAAAGAACGACTCGAAAAACAACACAAGGCCTCACAGGCCAAATAAACTAACATAACTCGATAAGCAAATTGCAAGGACTCGATAAACAACAAGCGTACAACTCGATAAACAAGGTGCAACAACTCGATAATAACATACATACAACTTAAACGGACATGTCAAGCCCGAAAAGAATCAAAACAAGACCCCGAAGGATACTGATAACAGAATTCAACTACTGAAAACAGCTGAATCTTCACACAAGAGGTCAGTGAACACCAAAGAGGGGCTACCGGCCATGGGGAATGGCCTGTCGGCCATCAGTGTGCTGCTGCCGGCCATCGATGGCAGAACCTCCAAAACGTCGACATCTGTCCTCCATTCACTGCCTTATCTTCTATAAAGGTTCCAGCTTTGTGGTTTCTTCATTCTAAGTCCATTTTTTCCCCAAATGGAAGCATTTCTTTCCCAAAAACTCTCCAATTGGCTTGCAGCTTTGGATGGCTCGGAAAAGTTGAATTTCCAGGGTTTCGGAATAAATGCACTATTCACGCTGAGTCGCACCCCGCTGCGTTTTTCGTTCCTCCATGCCACTGCTAGGTGTTGGAATCCGATAACTCATGTTTTTAGCTTTGGCGGGCAAGAGATGTGCCCCACTTTTGAAGATTTCCAAGCTTTAATAGAATCTCAGCGCGATGAAGAGATCTTGCCTCAATTCCGTTTTGGCCACGTCCAAGCTCTAAGACGGATGTGTGGGCTTACTTTGCATGACGCTCGGTCTTTGATTCGCGACGGGGAGCTAGATATTCTGAGCTTGATTCGTCGATTTTCTGACGTCGGTGACCGCGGTGACCATTTTTTGCAGAGTTTTCGGCGACACGCCCTCTATCTGTGTTTGTTATCTCATTTCTTGCTTGCCCCAGGCTTTGGAGGATCTAGGGTCCGCTTGATTGAGGTTGCCCAAGGCTTAAAAGAGGGCAAGAGCTGCATTGCCATGACACTAGTTGAGACATTGATGGGTTTGGATGCCTTCCATCGCCGGGAGACAACTAGATTCGCGGGAAGTCCACTACTGCTGCAGCTAATGTTTCCCACCCTATCTCACATATATTTCTCACATCACTCGGCCCTCAGGCTCTATTTTTCTCTCAAAACCCTTTTCTCTCTTTTCTCTCCACGTACACCTCTCTATTCTTTAATCTCTCATTTGCATCCCTCCCCAGATATGGTTGATGGACAAGTTGAGGGTGGTGGACTCATGCCTAGCATATTCAGCTCGCGGCTATTTCTTCCGGCAACGTCTAGTTGACGCCCCAGATGAGGGATGGCGGTGCGAATGGATGTGCAGTCTGTCCGCTGTTAACATTGCTTGGCGTTGCCCCTGGCTTAATTTACCGGCGATGAGCTACAACATGTCTAGGCAACCGAGCATTCAGCTGATCGGCCTAACACACTGCGTCTTTTACTTCCCGTTCCGAATCCGGCTCCAATTTGGACATGATCAGACTTGCCCGGAAGATAGGGTAAAGTACCCTACTGCATTTCCATTCCGAGGCTCACATCTGGCTCGGTATGCCATAGCATGGAGGATGAGAGAGCTTCTGGCCCCCGCTCCCACTTCAGTTGCACCCTCTCTGATGAGTGCATAGCTTGGCTTGATGAAGAGGCGTAGGTTGGGCCTACTTTGGCATCAGAGGCTTCCACAAGCTCTAGGAGGGGAAGCAAGAACACCTGACTATGCCCCAAGTTTATTTGCTTTAATCAGTACTTTCAAGTTTTCTTTATGAATGTAATAAAAAGCAGCTTCAATTTGTATTCAAGAGTAGGAGAACTCTGTACTGAAATCAATGTAATTGAAGGTTGTGGATACTAAAAATTTTCCATTATGGTCCAAAAATGGTCTAAGTTGTAAAAAGATTAATTTGAACAATATCAACTTTTATTAAAACTTTTCAAAACCATTTTCGATATGGATCATAACTGGACACGCCCGAGATCTATCACTGAGATGTACAACCCCAGATCCAGCAACTGAAAAGTTGCCCCTAGTCTAAATAGCACTGCACTAGAGATCACAACCGAGTTCTTGAATGCAGAAAAGACAAAGATGACCAACATGATCACATGGACAAAGTTGATTTGGAAGTGTTTGTGGCTAGACTTCAGAATGAAGTTGCCTACGTATCCCAAAGATGGAAATCAAGCCTTACGTAATTCGGTTCAGGTTCAATCGTGTATTAACCCTCCTCTTTTGAGCTCTAACTTTTGCCAAGGCCGCCCTTTCTAGGTTTTCAACCTTGCGAGCTCAATATTTATTATTTCAAATTTTCTATGCTCTAACTTTTGCCTAGGTCGCCCTTTTGGGTTTTTGGCCTAGTGAGCCACTCAAGGATAGTATTTCTTCAACTTGTCCATATTGATCGGCTAGGAGAACTCAAGGCCATCTAAATCCATTAGAACGACAGCTCCACCTGACTAGATAGACTTGATGATGTAGGGACCAATCCAATTGGGTCTGAACTTGCCCCTAGGGTCGTGGATGAGAGCTCAGTTGTCTTTGAGCACTAGATCCCCCTCCTTCAAATTCCTGGACTTAACCTTCTTATTGAAAGCCTTGGCAATTCTTCGCTGATAACCCTGGATGTGATACAGTGCTTTCAGCCTTCTCTCATCAAACAGCATGAGTTCTTCGAACCTGCTTTGCTGCCAATCTGTCTCAGCTATCTGACATTCAGCCATAATCCGCAATGACGAAACCTTAACTTCGATAGGCAGAACAGCCTCCATCCTATAGACCAAGGAATACGGAGTTGCCCCAGTAGAAGTTCGAATTGAAGTCCGGTAGCCCCAAAGAGCAAATGGCAGCTTATCTGGCCAGTCCCTGTAGGTTTCCACCATCTTCTGCAAAATGTGCTTGATGTTCTTGTTGGCGGCCTCAACAGCTCCATTGGTTTGTGGCCGATATGTAGATGACTTATGAAAAGTCATGTTGTATTTCTCCAACAAGTTGATCACCTCCTTCTTGAAGTGGGAACCATCATATGAAATAATCTCATTCGATACCCCATAGCGACAGATAATGTTGTTCCTGATGAACTTAGCAATGTGCGACGCCTTCAACACAGTGTAAGATTGGGCCTCAACCCACTTCGTAAAGTAGTCTATTGCTACCAAAATATACTCATGCCCGTTGGACCCCTTCGTAGTGACAACCCCAATCATATCAATCTCCCTAACTGAAAACGGCCATGGCGAAGTCATGTTGTACAGCTTCGACGGCGGAATGTTCATGCAGTTTGCATGGATCTGACATTTGTGGCATCGTCGGACAAAGTCAATACAATCCTCCTCCATGGTTGACCAGTAATAACCCTGTCTAAGGATCTTCCCGGCTAGCATCACCCCGCTCATGTGCGCTCCGCATTCTCCTCCGTGGATGGCCTCCATCAGGCGCTTGGACTCTTCAGGATCAACACACAGCTTATGCATCCCGAGATGACCCCGCTTGTATAGTTTATCCCCGCAGATGATGAACTGAGCAGCCATTCTTCGAATTGCCCTCTTGTCTTTGGCATTTCCCCTGGTGGATACGCCTCCTTTTCCAAGAAGTTCCAAATATCATAAAACCAGGGATTTTGATCTTGTACCTCATCTATGGCAGTAATCAGCTCGTAAGCCAGCACGAATTTCTGTTCAATGATGATTGGACACATCCGGACTCCAAAAGGGATGTCTATCATAGAAGATAGAGTTACTAATGAATCAGCGAACCTATTGTTCTCTCTTAACAGATGAGCGAAGTTCAGTTTTTCAAACCGAGGAATCAAAATGTCCAAAGTCTGGTGATAGATTCTCATCTTTTCTTCTTTAACTTTTCAATCTCCTTTAGCCTGAGATACAACAAGGTTCGAGTCCCCGATGACATCCAACCATTTTGCCCCTAGTTCCAGGGCAACTTCTAGTCCAGCAATACATGCCTCATACTCTGCCTCATTGTTCGACACTTTGAACCAGAGTTTGAATGCTAAAGGTATACGAGAATTATCGAGTGCTATCAACAACACCCCTATCCCATACCCGTACTGATTTGACGCTCTGTCAAAGTACATCGTCCAAGTCTCTTCTTCGACATGCAGAATGGCCTCGTCTGGGAACAGATATTCAACTGCTTCATCTCCCTCCACTAGGTGGTCGGCTAGGAACTCTGCTACCGCTCTCCCTTTCACTGACTTACGCGTCATGTACTTCAGATCAAATTCAGAAAGCAGAAGCAACCAACGGGCTAGCCTACCCGTAAGTGCTAGTTTCTCGAAGAGATATTTGATGGGATCTAATCTCAAAACCAGTATTACAGAGTGAGCTAACAGGTAGTGCCTCAACTTCCTGGTAGCCCATACCAAGGCCAAACAAGCCTTCTCCAGCGGAGTGTAGCGGGTCTCGTATTCCAGCATTTTCTTGCTCAGGTAGTAGATAGCCTTCTCCATCTTATCCTCAGACTCCTGTGCAAGCATGCAGCCCATTGTCGTTTCGGTCACTAATAGGTACAGAATCAACGGTTTCCCCGGCTCAGGCGGTGACAACACAGGTGAGTTCTGTAGATATTGCTTGATCTGCTCGAAAGCAACTTGGCATCGGTCATCCCATTGGAACTTCTTTCCTTTCTGCAGGAGACCAAACAGTGGTTCACAAGTCAAGGTTAATTTTGGAATAAACCGTCTTATGAATTGCACTTTACCCTGAAAGCCTCGCACCTCCTTTTCAATCCTTGGTGGTGGCGTTTCTAAGATGGCCTTGATTTTGGAAGGATCAACCTCAATACCCCTTTGTGTGATCAAGAATCCTAGCATTTTCCCTGCTATAACATCGAAAGTACATTTCTGAGGGTTCAACTGCAACCGATACTCTCTGATCCGTTGAAAAAACTTCTTCAAGGCGGTGTAGTGGCTCTCTCTTTCTTTGGACTTGACAATCATGTCATCCACATACACCTCAACCTCTTTATGGATCATATCGTGCCAAATTGTGGTCGCAGCCCGTTGATATGTAGCTCCAGCATTCTTCAGGCCGAACAGCATCACCCTATAACAATAGGTTCCCCACGGGGTAGTGAAAGCAATTTTCTCTCTGTCTTCGGGTGCCATCAAAATCTGATTGTAGCCTAAAAACCCATCCATAAACAAGAGCAGCACATGCCTAGCAGTGAAGTCCACTAATTCGTCGATATGCGGCAGAGGAAAGTCGTCCTTCGGACTGGCTTTGTTCAAATCCCTGAAGTCCACACATACCTGAATTCTACCGTCTTTCTTCGGCACCGGAACTGTATTGGCCAACCAAGTTGGATACTCAGATACTAATAGGAACCCTGCGTCGATCTGCTTGGTGACCTTTTCTTTGATTTTCAGAGCCCAGTCCGGGCGGATCCTTCGGAGCTTCTGCTTAACAGGTCGGGCCTCTGGGTCAAGAGGGATCCGGTGCTGTACAATCTCAGGATCAATTCCAGGCATGTCTTTGTAGGACCACGCGAAAACATCTTTGAAATCTTTTAATAAAGCGACTAAGCACTCGCATTCCTCATAAGACAACATGGACCCGATCTGGACCAGCCGCGGGTCCTTTTCAGTACCAACATTAATTGAGGTGATTTCATCAACCAAAGGTTTTATAAACCTCTCCTGCTCTTGATCAAGCAAATATTTTAAAGCTGGAGGAATTTCTTCCTCGTCGTTTTCATCAAAATTTTGAAAGTCTTGATTAATGCAATAAATTAAAGGCACAGAAAAGTACTCGAAAGCCACAGCTATACAATTCTCATTAATCACATCCAGTCCGTTCGATCCTTCGGTTACAACAGACTCAAAGGAAAAAGAAAAAGACGACCTGGACAGGACAGTAGCATCTGAGTTATCACCCCCAGAAATACCAGACTCAGACTCAGAAGAGCTGGAATCTGATTCCAACTCCACAGACTCTATGGAATCAAATTCCGGCTCACTGCCTGATCCGGAACTGCTCGATAAAAAGCCCTCCTCATACTGCCAGACGAGGGAGGGTGCGATAAATGCATCGAGAATGCCAAAAGATAGGCCCACAGTCGCTTTATCCCCGATCATGGAAACTGAGAAGTTGTCCCCTAAGCACTCCGGTATGATATGAGGATTTGAGAGAAGACGAGCCCGCGCTACCCCCATCTCAATTTCTGTGCTCTTGGAATCTTCCTCCTTGCACTGCTCAGCCTCAGCTGGTGGGTTTGTCTGCTCTTCGGCAACTTCATCCCCGGACAACTGAAGGTCAAAAAAGATCTCGAAACCGGGCAAGCGCCGTTTCTCTGAATTCAACCAGGGCTTTGGAAAGCCGCAAAACGGGAAGTCTTTTCCCTCCCGGACAAAGCGTCCATTCAGGGTCCCCTGGATAGGTCGGTGCACCAACTCATAGTGCTTCCCAGCTTGCTTTACCCTGGCTCTTCCGGCCATTTCCCTTCCTTTCCTCGCCCAATCCTCTTTGGTAGGCAAATAACCTAGGCCAAAGGTATATGGGTTGTGTGGCACTTCGGCTAATGCTGCGACGCCCTTCAGGCCACTTCGTCCCAATCCCATCCCGGGCATGTGTTGAAGCTTGTTCATGAGGTAAACAGATTGTGCACTGACGTATAGCCCCTCATCAACAGCTAGCATATCTTGTACAACCCGGGCCTCAGCTAGGGTGAATCCCGACAGAAAGATATCCTTCGTGCCATGCTCAATCTCCAGAACTGGTGTAGAAACCTCTGGCGGCGTATGTATTGAAGAATTTCCAAAAACGATTGCCGCCCCCTTCCCGTGGGGGTACTTCAGCATCTGGTGTAAGGTGGAAGAAACGGCTTTCACCTGGTGCAGCCACGGCCGCCCAAGGAGTAGATTGAAGGTGGCTGGAACATCCAAGACATGAAACTCAATGTCCTGCTGCCCCGGACCAACCTGAGTCTTAATCCATACGGTCCCCATCACCTCCCGGCTAGTATTATCATAGGCCCGTATCACCTGGGCTGCAGGCACGAAATCTGCGGGCTTCAACCCGATAGCATATGTCGTTCTTGATGGACATACATTGATTGCAAACCCCGTGTTGACCAAAACCATCGGTATCCACTTCTCTATACACTCCACAGAGATGTAGAGTGGTTTGTTATGATCTGAGCCCTTGGGCGGTAGTTCTTTGTCGGTGAAGGTCAAGGTTGGGGAAGCTCCTCCCGGGAAAACCAACCCTACCAACTGCTCAGGAGTTGTATCAATTGAAAGCTTGGCCCTATCCATGGCTGTAAGGACGGCTTGTCTGTGAACCCTTGAGGCCATTAGCAGTCCTCAGATGGAGATGTCTGCTTGAATCTTCTTTAGCTGTTTCAGTACAGCCTCCTCCTCGAGCAGTTTTTCTTCCTGCCTCTCCGCTTCTTTATCCTTTCTGGATGCCTCTAGCTGGTCTAAATGTGGGGGCTTGAAGTACCACCCACTCCTAGTCATATGGTCAACCTCCTCAACATACCAAGTGTCATTCGGTTGGTTCTGACCCCAGTCTTCGTCAGTGTGGGCAAGACGTAAGTCGTCGTCTTCCGACCACATGCCATCGGCAACCGACAGACAACCGTCCGATTCCGTTGCAACTGTTTCTGTGCTCACAGCACATTCCGCACCCGCAAGGGCCTTGGCTTTTCTAGCCCTGTCTTCATTTTCGATTCTCTCTTGTTCAAAACACCTCAGCGTATCTTCCTACTCTGTGTCCGCTGCACACAAACTGCCCAAGTCCTGAGCAAAATTCTTCGCACCGGTGCTCTCCGACGATGCTTCCTGATTCTCGGCCATTCCGGCCACTACTAATGTTCCCGTTTCTGACGGTCCCTGTTCTGGCTGAGATTTTTCAACATCTGGCTGGTCACTGAGCCACCTCGTATTCTCTGCCTATCCATCCAAGTTGAACCAGTTAATGTTCACATCCCCTGAGTCCTGCTCTTCAAAGAACTGCAGATTTGCAATGTCCTCTTCCAGCTCTGCTAAGTCATCTAGCCCCTGACTAGGTCCATCCTCCCGGATCACACTGATTTCTACACCAGTTGGCAACTCTACCCTCGGCTTAACCTAATCTGTTGACACAATATAACCACACGAGTTGTATGCTTCCTCGGTAAAACTCCCAGATCCCTCAGGTTCTGAATCAACACTCTCATTTGCCTCCAAAGCCACCCCAGTTCTGTCTTCAACAGTCACCACCACTAGCTCGGGTTGGGTCAAGGAGATGCTCAACATGCACAAGTCCGTGCTGTCTAGGATGAACTCCTCAGGTTTGGATAGGTGAGAGGGTGTGATGTATATGCTAGGGTCATACGGGATGGCCGTTGTTTGGATGAAGTTTACCTGCCTAGGTGGAGGGTTTTGATTATGTGGGGGGAGAGGGTCGGTGGTGACATTCGGCTTCTCTGGAGGCGCAATCACCTTGTTGTCAATAAGATCCTGGATCTCATGACGCAGTCTGTAGCATTGGTCAATGTCATGACCATGCCGGGCTATGGGAGAAAGGAAGTTTGTCTGGTAATGGCTGCGGCTCCAGGGGCTTCAAATGCTTTTTCCTTATTAGAACCCCCAGAGCTTTGGACCGAGGCATGTACAGTGGAGTAAAGGTCCTCTGGCCTCGAGGTGTGTCACGACCCAAACCCGCCCCTATAGGTTTAGCATCGTAACCGACCAGTAATCCTGGGATTACCGAAGGCCTCTAAGACAGATTAACATAATATTAGGGGCTAGCAGAAGCAAATAACAAATATACAACGTCCACTGAGCTGTGCAGACTTATATGAGACAGAAAAATTTTAAACTTTTTATATACATATATACACATCATCCCTACGTCATAATATATATACAGATTAGACAAAAAGGACTTAGCCCCTTTTTCAAAATACACAAGACTTGTTTAACCAAACAAGAAAACAGAACTTAAACTTTAAATCACACAGCGACAATCACTTGACATATCCAGAACCTCCACGGGAGGCACAACAGTTGGCTGAAAAAAATAGAAATGAAGGCCGTCAACTCTGGCCCTGATCACGCGCCAGCTCGCCTACATACATAATATAAACTGTGGGCGAAAGCTCAGTGAACAATAACAGAGTAAAGGGGTTTCAATGAATAAGTCCGTACAGATTCAGAAATCATAATTCAATTTCGTATCAAATTCATAATTTGTCCAGATCATGTACAGAAATCATGAGGTATGCTTAAGTATACGTGATACATCCATTAGCATTAACAGAGCAGATACAGAACAGATGCAGACACGTGAGGGTTACAAATAACCAGTTCCATAAAGGAACCTCCGGATCCGGGTAACAGAGAATAAATACGCTGAGCCCCATGATGGGGCCTCTGGTACGGGTAACAACCAACAGATATCACATGATGCTAAGAATATCACGAATATATAACAGAAATTGGACAATCATTCATTGTACAGAACATATCATTTCAGAAAACAGATCTTAATTCATCGCACAGAAAATAAGTAAAGTTGAATATAATTTTACTATGTTATTACTCACAGATAGCTGCAGAAGCAAATCAGACAGACTGGACATATCAGATAAATTAGGCAGACAATTGCGCGTGACCTACACAAGCACATAACATATACACATTGAAATACAATATTACTTCCTTGATCAAACTTGACTTTTCTAGTCTTTTTCCGTCTAAATAGTCTAAAGTTCTACTACGCTTATTCTTTCTTATTCAAATAAACCAGGTTCTTATTTCACATATTCTTTCATTACTAAGTCCTTCTTTTCCAAATAGATTGATCTTTTACTTGGCTTCTTAAACAATTACCACTAGATCAATGATTCATTCTTTAACTAACTAAGTTATGTTGATTGGTAGCTTATTAATCTTTATTGAGTCATAAATCATGTCTAAAATGCTTTGGAAAGAGATGAGAATAAAAATGTGAACTAAATGTAATTTTCCAAAATATGTTGAAAATGGGGTCTTCGCTCGAGCGCCACTTTGGTCGCTCGAGCGGACTGTAAAATTTGAAAAACTTCTGGGAGCTTGATTTTCACGCTCGAGCGAGACTTTCCTCGCTCAAGCGGACAGCGTAAATTCTGGAATTTCTAGAATTGCAATTGAAGTTCAAATTTGATATTCAAAGCCTCAAAACATGTATTTTTGGTACACAAAAATAGAGAACCATTGTATGATTTAGTAAACACTTTCAATTAGAAAACATTCATTCAAAATCATGCTCCAATTGCCCAAATTTAGTTTTAATTCATCTTCTTTATATCAACCCACAATTCTAAAATATAAATTAGACTTCCCAACGTCTTGAAATTCCATGATGTATGTAATACAAATAGATCCAATTTTACTATTAATAACAAAATCAACTTAACTCAATTTTTAACCAAATACTTAATTTATAATCATGGGTGTTCTAAAATGTATCTAAATTCAATAAAATTCTTAAATTACATCACATGCATGGATTAAATAAAAATCTAATTATAAAATCAAAACTTTAGGATTAATTCCAAATTTTCATAAACTTGATTTTCTTAAAACATTTCCTTTGTCTCTTCAAAATATGAACTTGAATGGCTCAATTCCCTTAAAACTCATGTATTACAAGAAAATACTACAAAATCAAATCAAAACAATTAATTTTCCAAATTAATTTCCACAACTATGAGTCTACTTAATTTCTTACTTAAAACCTTATTTCTTACAAAATTCATGAGACTAATTCCATAACTTTCTTAATTCATGATACATGGAGGATTATCTAAAACATGAAATTAAAGTTATAAAACTTCGTAGAAAAACATTTGCATGTGTGAAATTAGGGTCAAAATTCAAACCAATTACATCCAAAATTCCTTTAATTCAATATTAAGTTCAAAATGTTCATGAATTCATAATTTCCCAAAACTGGCTATCCTTATCCCCAACCATGAAATTAATTCTCCAACTTTCTTAAAGATTCATTGATGCATGTAAAGATAAAGTCCAAATTCATGAGGAATAACACAAATTAAACTTACTTGATAAATTTTCCCAAACTCATTTCCTTAATCTCAAGTTTAACTCAATTTATTTTAACCTCAATTTAATTCATAGTCATAGATGTTCCAAAATATGTTTAATTTGAGTCAAACTCTTAGATTACATTACATGCATGTGTTAGGGATTTAAAATCAAAACCTCATTTATCTTCAAAACATGAGTTGATTATCTCAAATTCTTCAAAATCCAAGATGAGAGTACAAAAACTTATAAATTGCTCATGCATGTAGCAATGAAACTCAATCTCATGCATGACTACAAAATCACACTCAAATTATTAATTTCTAAATTTATTATCCATACTCATGAACCTAACTCAACTTCTTACAAAATCCATGAGATTGATTCATTACTTTCTTAATTTCAAGTGTGATATGAAGATTCTACATAAATTAAGTATAACTTTCATACCTCAAGCTCTAATTTCAAAGATTATTGATGATTTCCCCTTGAGTCTTCTTCTTTCTTTACAATTTCCAGCACAACTTTGGATTTCCTTCTTTAAAAGTTGAGCTCTCTGTTCTCTCTCTCACTCACGGTTTTCTCTCCCTCTCACTCTGCTGTTCTTGCTACAGCCAAAAGCATAACATAGATGATGTATAGCTTACACTCATTTCCTTTATTCCACTTTCTTTTCTCACTTTTTTTTGTTTTGTTTTGTTTAGGCCCACGGTTTTGCTCCAGCAGAGGTGACTACATTGCATATATAGGTAATAAGCTCTCTTTCTCATTTCTCATATTTCTAGAATACTCCAATTCTCTCATCCTATTTAATTAACTTGATTAGACGATTACACTAATTATCCATTATCTTAATTAATCACCACATCATTTGAGATAATCTTGATCATAATTTAATTAATCATATCTAATCACAAGTTCCACATAATTTAATTAGTCTAATTAGTTTCAATTAAGGCCCAATTAATTATATTTAATTTTTATCATTCTGAATCAAATTTCTAATCAAACCCCCAAAAGGCTTCAAATATTAATTAAACTTATTATCATCCTAAATTTTGTTTTCTTAAATCATCTAGGCCTTCAACTTCTGATTAGATTCCAAATTTCCGTCAATTAAATTACATATTCAAATTAGACACCCCGTAAATAAATTTAATTCGTAATAATTACAATTCTCAATCTTCATAATTTAATTAACTTGATTAACTCCAATTATGATCTAATTAATCGAATCTCAATTTTACTAAACTGAAACGAATATTTAATTAAACTCCCAAATGGCCCGATACTCAAAATTTAAATAATTCAAATCACCATTTGCACTTTCTTGAGCCATTTAGGCTTTCAATTTCTAATTCCAAAATAAATCCTCGATAAAACCATATATGAATCAATCTCTATAATTTTCGTGAATCCTAGATTAAATTATAATAATTGGCGATAAAATTTCAAATCTCCTTAATTAATTAAGTGCTAATCATTATACGCAATGGGGTTGTTACATGGTGGATATTTGGCTGCTTGTGAGCTGGTTCCGAACGCACCGGTGAATGGGGTGGCTATTTTTGGCATGGTGGTGGTGACCATGCCCACATTAGAAGTTCTGGCAGCTGCAGCACTACTCATGCCTGCATTCGAACTACGAGTAAATGCCCTCTTGGGCTATTCCTTATCTTGGTCGATCAGACCCTGCTTCATGGCGTCCTCAATTTGTACCCCAATCTCGTGTAAATCAGCAAAGGTGGGAAAGGGTAAGACGATCATTTTTTGCATCAACTTGGGTTGGAGGTTGCGCACAACCATCCTTATCTGATCCTTCTCGAGCAGCCGAGTTGTCATCATGGAGGCCTCAACCCTCCATCGAGTGACAAAGTCAGAAAAACCTTCTTTCGGCTCTTGCCTGGTCACCTCAAGATCACGGGTCGTGACCTAGATCTGGGTGTTGTATGAATATTGTGTGACGAAGGCCTCGGCCATCTCCTCTCAACTTCTTTTCACTGAGTCCTCCAGCTTGGCGTACCAGATGGCCGCAATACCTGACAGGGTCCGGCCGAAGAGTGATAGTTTCTGGAGTCTCATCAAGCCCATCGGGCACAAAATATCTAAGAACAGCCTTAGATGAACCATAGGGTCTCCCAAGCCATCAAAACGATCTATGTAGGGCATCTTGAATCTGTCCGACAACGTTACCGCCGAATCAGTGTAACCATCCTCTATGTCCGGGATCGAGTTGACTCCCTGGGCCAGTTTAAACAGCTTTTCAAGCTTACTCATCTTCAGAGCGGTTGTGTCCATCTCAGATTCAAACGGTGTATCTGTTGAGAAGGCTGGTGTCTTTGAAGTCTATGGTAGAACTGGTGACGGGACTGGCCCTGTTGGAGTGTCCGTATCTTCCTGGACGTTTGTAGCATCCCTGAGTGTTGGAACTCTAGGTGGGGGCGGGGGTGGATGCGTAGCAGATGCTCCGACTTGTTGCGGTTGCTGCTGTTGTTGGAGCCTAGCAATCAGTTCTGCCCGTTGGGCTACAACCTCTGCTTGACGCGTGGTAATCTCTGCCTAACGAGCAGCATCCCGCTGCATGGCCTGCATGGTCTCTTGGAGTTGACGCATCATGTCCTCCATTTCGACTGTAAAGTGCTAATCTGACTGAACAGGTATGTATTCCCTCTCCGAGGTGGAAGCAAATATCTCAACCCGACTGCGTACAGGTGAGGTGGATAATGATCGCTGAACCAACGATTGTTGTACTGATACTCTCTGCCTAACTGCCCTCCGTCTTGTAACCGGGGGTAATGAAAAAAACACTTCTTGTCCGTCAACTAGATCCTCAGATCGGTGAAGCCTTCTACCTCTAACCCAGAGTGCTTTGGGGGAAACTGCCTCCTCGGAAGCAATGATACAATACTATCTTGCAAAAAGATAAATAAAGCATAATAAGGAAACAACATGTAGAAAAACGGGCAGCATTTCGGCTTAAATAAAGACAATGCACAGTTGATATTATAAGCTGAACACACTGTTCCCAACACTGATCACCACCCCCAAATCACTGCCTCAAATCTGATATCCCACTGATGTCCTCAGACTAATACCCAGACTTGCAAACTGATACATACAACCTGTAGAGACGCACTCCGACAGCACATATCAAGCAAGTAAGAGCCAAAACACCCCTATGGTGGGGTAGGGTTTCCTTATCCTATTTTGTCAAGAGTTAGGGTTTCACTACGCATGCAGCGGTTTCAAACAACCTACAATCGGGTAAGCAGCCTGTCCTAGTTTGGAATGGTCTTTATGGTTTCCGATATGCAACTAGGTCGAATGGTCAAATAGGGTGCCTCGATAAAAACCAAGGTTTGTGTTCCCATCGTGGCAGAGCCCGTAACCGGTCAACCTTATGGCACGCTTTTCCAAGCAAGCCTCCGGCAAACCGTTCAAGAATAGCAGACGGCAAACACGGTGTCCTAGGCGCACCATTGCAAATGCGATGCAAAGAAACACATAAGTGTAAACAGAACAACATATCATGATGTTCGAGTCAAGTTCTCTAAATCCCCAGCAGAGTCGCCAGAAACTGTAGACCGCCCCAAACTCGCTCCGCGCCCCCCCTTTCGAAAAAGGCGCGGATTGGGTTCATAGCTACTACAGTTCGGACTCCTGTTACGGTTCTGAATCTAATCTCATAAAGTGCAATGTAAGACTGATAAATCACCAAAGAGTCCAAATCCGGCAAATCGTTTCAGAAAATCAATTTTAATCAAAAAGCGCCAAACATGGACTACTTTGCCAGATTTCAGAGTCACCACCTAAATATTTTATTTTGGAAAATTTAAGAAATCCTGACTCGTGCCTAAGGCCACGTGTCCGTCATCACCAAAGTTGCCTCGGCTCAGGAACTTGGGTACGAGAGGGGAAGGTCCTGAAATGAGCACCCCCGCTCGCCCGATCAAAGATCGGCCTCTACTAACATGATATGTTGTTTTTATAAACACATGTGTTCTTATTCCGGTTATTAGCTATATTACTATGTGATGCGCACAGTATACAAGTATAGACTAAATCACTCAATTTGGAACAAAACATCTCATGTTTGTTTTCGAAAATGGTTTGAAGTTGCTACCCTCAAGTAGGCTAAAATGCGGATTTGCCACCCTCAAGTGGGCTTAAAACATGATTTGCCACAAACAAGTGGGCTTAAAACGCACATTTTTATGAATTATTCCAATTCAAGCAATGAAGCCTTCATCCACAGGCATTCATGCAATTAATCACTTAAGCACATAGCCTCATGGCAAGCATGCTATCATGACAGTCACTTACACACATGCAAGGATGCTAAAGCATAAACACTTGCAGTGTACTCCGAGCCAAAACAACAACTAGTTAGAAATCAATGCATGATCCTAACTATGTTAAGATGCCTAATGCAACACATGCAAAATGCAACTAAATAGGCTTGGCTATCTAAGATGGCATATGAAATGCAACAATTGATACACGTATTCAAATAGGTATTGAAATACGATGCAGTTTGAATGATGCGCCGAGCCCGGTGCATGCATGACAAATGAATGATGCACGCATGCAATGCATAAGGATGCTAATTGAAAATGACCCTAAACTAACCATCGAAAGCGGTTAAGTAAAAAGGAGAAATAAATGGGGGTTGGAAGACATGCACACGTACGCACACTTATTATAACATTTGCCCTCTCGACGGAGGGTCCGAATGAATAAGAGCTAAGCTACTCTAAGCTAAGCTAAGCTAAGCTAACTAATCTAATTAAACTAATTAGACTAATTATTACAAAATAATTGAATAACTAGCAAACTACTTACTAATTATTACAACACTTAATTAATGATAAATTAATTAAATTACAAATTGAGATGCTAACTAACAAATGAAGCATCAAACTATGTTGCCTCAGCTCTGTTTCAAGAAGTTGAACATGCATGCTCGCATTCGGTTTCTCGCCCCGAAAAGCCTTCCGGTTTGCTCTCTTGAGGCTCTGTCTACAGGGTGTCCTTAAGAACTTGCTGCAGGATCTTACCAAACCCATGCTGGGGAATGCACCAGTGGCCTGCCGGCCATGAGGAGTTACTGCCGACCACCTGCCAGCCAAGGGTGTGTACTGCCGGCCAATGATGAAGCAGTGTCGGCTATCAATGTGGCACTGCCGGCTACTGGTGTGTTGTGACACCATTCTGCAACAGAACATAAACTAGAGAAAAATGGATGGTCTCCCAAGGGTATGTACGTACTATGCCACCCATATCACTTCAAAACATCAAGAGAGAGGCACAATTGGATCCAAGACCATCAATCAAGCATCTCGATACATGATGGCCAAAGATCCAACTTGTACAGATTCAATAAATGCAATGCAAACAAGACTCTAAATCCATTACCTCATCATGGATGATCAAAAGCAACAGAGACAAAGGGGATTGGCTCACTTTCATCACTTCAAGTATGAAGTGGACCAATCCACCTTACGTTCAACATAACGTCCGGTTGAACACAATGCAATGCACACAAACAAGATGTTATGCAAACAACATGCTAATCCTGGCATGAAACGCAAGACTCTAACACGTAAATAACGTGTGCACAACATGTTAAGAGACTTAAGCGTCAAAACTAGCGAAGGATATAACACTAGGACCATGCAATACAATGCTCAATGGACTGAACCAGCCCCAAACAGACCTCATGCATGCCAAAACAGTGGCTGAAATGTGATAAAACTTAAGCACAAGAAGTAAGAAAAGCATGCTCAAGTTATGGCTCGCAAGCAAGGCACAAAGCTCGACTCTTAAACATATTGAAAGAGTGATATACATGAGAGTATTGCAAGGCTATATGCTCTGAAATGACATGTTAAATGATGTCATATCACATAAACATCGCAAATAAGGCACGCTAGAGGGCTTAAAGCATAAGGCTAGCAAAGGGCTCTACACAAGAGGCATGCAATACATAGCACAAATGACCAAACCAACCATGGACTGACCTCAACCATGCCAAAACAAACGCCAAAACATGCTGAAATGGTAGCCCACAAACTTAGACAAGCATGCATACATATTAGCTTATAAACAAGGCATAAGTCACATCTCTCAAAAGCATTGAAAGAGTAGAACATGTGAGAGTGTGACTATACGATACACACTAAAATCAAGTAAGAAATGAGGCTAAGGCATGCAATCATCACATTCAAAGCATGCTAGAGATCTCAAACACAAAGCTAGTGAAGCCCAACCACACTATAGCTATACAAAGCTAAGCATATATGACCAAGACCACTTAAAACAGACCTCAAGCATGTTAAATCAGTGGCAAAAATGTGCTGGAGCAAAGCTAACACATGCTAGAATGATGAACTATAAGCATGAATCATGTTAGGCCAACAAGCATGATTGCACTACAAGTACCAAAAGCATGCAAGAGGTGACCAAACCATGCCAAAACAGAGTTATGGCAGGCCCAAAAAGTCACAAAAACATGCTCAAACTAAGCCTCAAAAGGGTAGAAACACATGCTCATTTGATAGGTCAATCAACACAAGCTAGCAAGATACAAAAGGGGGGGACCACCCCCACCTATTTTGGGTCCCAAAACCCACTTTCCACCACTGAAATTCCTTTGGAATTCAATGGTTAAAAGGCCAAAACAAGATGGCTTGAAAGGCTTCAAAAGAGAGCACAAAGCAAAGCAAAACAAAACAAGCCACAAAGGGGGTAGACCACCCCCGACTCAAACAAGGCCTCGAACAACTATCTTAAACACTTAAAAAAAAAAGTTTTGTAGCTGAAAGCTTGGCCTAAAACAGCATACAAAGGTGGCCAAATGCTTAAGCAAAACAAAGCCTAAAAGGGGTTAGTCTCTTACCCTTGAAAAACTAAGGCAATACAGCAACTTCAGCAACAAACTTGGACCAAAACCAATGCCAAGACCTCAAAACAAGCTCCAATGGACTTCAGCTCCAAAATGAAGGTGTTTGAGTAAGTGTTTGTGTGCAAAAGTGTGAAGAAACAACACTTTAAGGCTCAATAGAGAAAGAGAGAGAGAGAGAGAGAGAGAGAGAGAATTCTAGAAACAGAGAGAGATTTTGTCTCTAAATTTTCTGAACCCTTGAAAAGGGGGAGAGATCTTCCCTTATATAGGCAATGCAAGCAAAAGCTTGCTTGACAAGCTTAAACTTGCCTCCATCCATCCATACACGTATATGGAAGACGGCTCAATGAGCCACAGCTGGCTCAAAATATCTAAAATACTATCTGTTGAAACATTGTGGCCGGCAGGCCTCATCAATGGCCGGCTAGGCTTAGACCATGGTCGACAGCCCTTGATCATGGCCGACAGTGCACTAAAACAAGCAATAGGGAGAGACCAAAGCATGGTCCAAAGATGGAGCAGAAATGAAACATGGTTTGGAAAGCTTAAACCTATGACGTTCCACTGCGAAGTTCGAATGCTCGGCGAACAACCAAACTTGTTGCTGGACGTACCTGCAAGCAAAACCAAGTCTTGAGGACGGTCAAAAATGGGGTGTCTACACCTTTCCATTCACACAGCAGCCTCATTTGCTGCTCGCAGTCGTCTGTCGCCGCTTGCCCTCGTCTGCCGCTCTCCGTCGTCTGCCGCCGCTCGCCGTCGATCGAGAGAGAGAGAGAGAGAGAGAGAGAGGGGGGGTAAGAAGAGATTAGGGATGTTTTGTTTTGGGCGCCCGGGGGAGGGAGGGTTGGGGATTTTTTGTTTGGGGGGGAACAGAGCGGGAATGGAAAAAAAAAAGGGGGGGGAACAGGGCAAGAATGAAAAAACAAAAAAAATTTGGGGTCACAAATGAAATTTAAACAACAAAACAGCGTCGTTTAACTCTCTTTTTTTTTTTTGCGACGGGGGTTGCCGTCGCCAAAAAAATTTATTTTTTGTTAAAATATTTTTTTTTTTGTAGTTAATGAATTTTTTTTAAAAAAATTCATTTTTTTTTTAGTTACTACGATTGAAAATTTATTTGTTTCATTTTTATTTTAATGAAAAAAAATATTATTATTTTTTATTTGGTAGAAATAGGGGTAATATTTTAATGAAAAATATTTTCCACTAAAATAAAAGTTAATTTTCTGTGGTCAATAAAAAATATTTTTCTGCTGCCCATTTTTTTTTTTTGTTACTAAAAATCATGAACTAATTTTTTGTGGTAGAGGAAAGGGAGCGGTAGTAGTGGTGAAGGTGGTGGATAAGAGATGGTGGTGGTGGTGGTGGTGGTGATGGCGAAGGAGATTAGTGGTGAAGTTGTGGTAGTGGTGGAGTAGATGGAGTGGCAGGGGTGAAAAAGAGGTAATGGAAGTAGTAGTGGCAATAGTAGTAGTGGTGGTAGTGGAATGGTGGCAATGGTAATAGTAATGGTAGTCGTAGAGGTGAAGTGGCGACAATGGTAGTAGTGATGGTAGTGGAATGGCGTTTGCAGTAGTGGTGAAGGTGGTAGAGGAGATGGGTGGTGAGAGTGAGAGATGAGTGAGAGACAAATAGAGGAGAAAGAGAGAGAGAGAAAGAAACAGAGACAGAGTGATGAGAGAGAGAAAGAGACAAAGTGGTCACTAAAAGTGCATTTTCCTATAGTGGATCGATAAATCGAAAGGGAGCTCAGTAAATAGAGAAGACGGGAGGAAGAGGGTGACCAACGCGAACACAGTGGGGGAGAGAGAGAGAGAGAGAGAGAGAGAGAGAAAGAGAAGAGAGAGAGAGAGACAAAAAGAGAAAGAGATAGAGAGTGAGAGACAAAAAAGGAGACAAAGAGAGAAGAGAGATAAACGAGAGAGACAGAGAGAGATAGAGAGAAGAGAGATGAGCGAGAGAGACAGAAAAAAGATGAACGAGAGAGACAGAGAGAGAGATAAAGAGAAGAGAGATGAGCGAGAGAGACAGAGAGAGATGAGAGAGATAGAGAGATGAGCGAAAGAGACGGGGAGAGAAAAGAGATGAGAGAAGAGATAGATGAGTGAGAGACACACACACACACACAGAAAGAGAGAGAGACAGACAGAAAGAGAATAGTGATGAGTGAGAAAGAGAAAGAGAAGAGAGAGGAAGATGAAAAATGGGTAAAAATATATAGATAAAAAGAGAGAGAAAAAAAGAGCGAAAAGAGATAAACGAGAGAGAGACAAAGAGAAATGAGCGAGAGAGCGAGAGAGATACAGAGAAGAAAGAGAGAGAAGAGAGACAGAGAGAGAAGAGAGATGAGAAAGATAGAGAGGAGAGAGAAATAGAGACAGACAGACAGACAGAGAAGAGTGATGAGTGAGAGAGAGAAAGAGAAAGAGAAGAGAGATAAAGACAGAGACACAGAGAGAAAGAGACAGACAAACAGACAGAGAAGAGTGATGAGTGAAAGAGAGAGACAGAGAGAAGAGAGACAGAGACAGAGAGATAAGAAGATGAAAAAATGAGTGAAAAGAGAAATGTTCAAAAGAGTAAGACGACGTCATTTTTTTTTTTTTTTTTTTGTGACAGAAAAATACCGTTGCATTTATTTAAACCATTTTGTGACTATATATATATATGAAGCCATCTCAAAGCCACAATATATATATATATTTTTTTTTTTTACTTTTTTTTTTTTTGTGCAACGGTACCTATTACGGTCGCAAAAAACTCTTCTTTTTTTTGCGACTGCAGCTGGTACTGTCGCAAAAACTCTATTTTTTTGCAACAACAATCTCTGCCATCGCAAAGACTCTATTTTTTTTTGCGACAGCAATTTCTGCCGTCGCAAATACTCTCCTTTTTTGCGACAGTATTTTATGTCGTCGCAAATACTCTATTTTTTGCGACGGCAAATGTGCCATCGCAAAAAGTTCCGTCTTTTAAGCCCACTTTTCTTGTAGTGGGTATATATGAACCAGGGTTGGCCTTGAGTTATTAGGGGCCTAAGGAGAATTTTTTAAATTGAGCCCTTTCTATATGATTACCCAAAAAAAAAAAAAAATTGGATAAAACAAAAAAGATAAAAATTTATTTCTATTGCATTACAATTTAACAAAATTTAGATAACAAATATATATGTATATATATATAATAGGTGAATTTCAATTAGTTGAATCGAATCTTTATTTTTTAGCTTACCAATGCTATACTAACTAAAATTAATTGGGAATAAAGATGAAAATTTTCAACACAACTCAAGCAATATATAAAATTAGCAAGTTAGGGTTGACTATTTTTTAACATGAATCCAAGTATGATACGATTAAATAACATGAATTATTAGTTATATATTTTAATGTTCACTAAGGGATGTCATGGCATTTTTTTTTAATTTTTTATTTAACTCTATCTAACTGAATAAAAAAGTATGTAAAATAATAATTAAAGCTAATGTCTTTTTTTCATTTAAGATATGTATTTTTTTGTTAAAGCGTCTCCAATGGTTATTGCTATATTGACATTACTATTGCTATAATTTGGCAATAAATAGTACTATTTTGCCAAATTATAGCAATAGTGCTCCAATGGTCATTTGCTATTTTGGCAAATCTCAACCAACTTTTCCTCCAAGTTTGTAGGTGGTGTTTGAATATACGTTTTTTTGTGATTTTATTTTTGTTTATTTTTTATCTTTTATGGCTTTTTTTTAACTGTTTGTTAAAAAAAAAAAAAATTATATATTTATATTATTCCCGACTAGAAAAATATAAAAAATGAAAAAAAAATTGAAAAATTGGAAAAAAAAAATTAAATATAATTCATCACACCAAAAAACATATCACTACATATTTAATAAAAAAATTTAACTACATATAAAAAATAAACAATCACCAATTATCCATTAACAATCATCCATCATTCACCCAACATTCATTCACCAACAACCACCCACCAACAACCATCCATTATTCACCAACAATCACCCACCAACAACCATCCATTGTAGAAAATACTCAAAAATAAAAAACAAAAAAACAAAAAAAAAATTAAATTTCATTACAAAAAAAAAATGACATTGCAAATAAAGACTACCGATTACATTAAAAAATAAATGATATTGCAAAAAAATACATTATCCCGTAATTATTCATCAGGAGGCATGGGGAAATAGTAATTTGGACTGATGACATTTGAGGACCACTTGGCGAAAGTCTAAAAAAAAACTTCACATCGTGTACTAAGGATCCAAATGAAAAATGTCCGTAGTTATTATCTCATATTCTTGTTTTCTAATCTCAAGTTCTTTCATCTCCTGCAGTGCTTGAATCCTTTTTTCTTCTCTTTCATCTTTTTTCTTTTCCTTCTCAGCAAGGTGTTGGTTAAATGTCTCCAATTGTATACTCATTTTTTGGACTTCAGCTTCAACGACTTGATTTCTCCAAAATAATTATTTTGCAGCTTTCCTACCCGTAGGCCTTTTACCCTTTGCAGTGACACTGCCCTCACCAATAGTTGGATTATTACCAATACTTGGACTGGTGTCATCTTCAAGAGAAATATGGTTATCCATAGGGGAATCGGGGGCTAAATCAGGGGAAAACGGTGTATGTATCTTTGACTTCACCGTGTTCGTAGGAGTTACATCTTGCCACCTGATATTGTTTTGCAAGATTGGCCAACAATGTTCAAAAACAAAATGTTTGTTTTCATCTTAATGGTATAATAGTTTTGCTTGAAGCATCTATATGGCAATAAAATATAAATTAATTAATTAGTTAATTTTTATATAAAACAAAATAAAAAAAACTAACATAATAAATGAAAATGAAATTTTACTATATCAACTTGTGACACCCCACTTGGATGTAGATTTTCGACTTGCGCTAGACACCCACGAAATTTGTTACAACATTTTATGATTACACCCCATCGAGATGAGATAGACACTTGTGTTCTTGACTGATCATTTTGCAGCGAGCAATAACTTTCAAAAATTCTTCCCCAAAAATGAGCATGCGATTGTGAATTTCCAACAATTGAGTCTTCAGTAATGTGACACCAAGCTCTACAAATTAACACATCTTCTTGAGTAATAAATGATTTTCCTCTCTTTGTTTTTAATGAACTTTCCATACTGATTGTGTAAAAACTAAAAGAGAAAAATATAATTAAAAGAAAAATTGTTGCTGTGAACTCAAATTGGTAAAACAAGGTATGTGTATTTATACTACTCAAATTGAAAGAAAAATAACCGTTTAATTATAGCCGTTTAAACATTGTATACTCATTTTTTACTTTCAGATTCAAATAAAGTTGTTGGGCTCATATTACACATTCCAAGACACTCTATCTCCCATTTCAAACGGCTGAGATTTTATCTCCCATTTCCAATAGTTGAGATCATCTTCATATCTCTATCTCTCTATAATCATCTTCCTCTCTCTTCTCTACATACTCTCTGACTCTTTTCTCTCTCTGTATCTCTTCTCTATTCATACTGATCGGTTCTTCCCTTGCAAGATAGACACTCTTCTCTTCTCTCTGAGATCATCTTCATCTCTCTGTTTCTTCTTTTCTCTCTGTGAGATCATCTTCATCTCTCTATCTCTTCTCTCTCTCTATATCTCTCTTCGATCGGCGATCAAAGAGACAATCGACGACCGTTTACCCTCACCCATCTCTCCCTTTCACTCATCTTTGTCTCTGTCTCTGTCTTTGTCTCTCTCTCTCTCTTTCTCAGTCTTAGAATGGAAGAGGCAATCACCAGATCTACCTGTCTTTCACTGTCACTCTATCTCTCATCTCTCTATCTTCGATCGATGACGGTATATGCTCAAAAAGACGATCGGCGACCGTCTACGAGATCTCTATCTTCGATCTCTCATCTCTCTGTCTTTTATTTCTCATCTCTCTATCTTCGATCTACCAGATCTACTTTGAACTACCAAAACTAGATATTTCTCATTTTCAGTGAATCTGTTTAAATTTTTTCTGTGAATCTGTTCTGTGAATCTGAATGTGCTGATTTTGGGGGGGTACAATGGTGAATTCTGAATCTGTTTGAATTTGTTTTTTTTTTTTTTTGTGAATTTATTTGAATCTAAATTCTGAATCTGTTTTTTTTTTTTTTTCTTCTGTGAATATATTTGAATTTGATGAATCATTTGCATTTGTTTGAATGTGCTAATTTTGGGTAAAATGGTGAATTCTAAAACATGGTAAAATGGTGAATTCTGATTTCGGGTAAAATGGTAAAATGTTGCATTATTCAAAAAAAAAATTGGTGAATTTTGAAACATAAAAATGGTGAAACAGTTGCCGGGGGGAGGGAATGAAGAAATGAGGGAAACAGTTGGTTTTAGCTAAGTTGGCATAAATGGCAACTGCCAAAGCATGTGTCAAATTTGACACAAGCTTTGGCATTTCTTAAATTTGGCAGTGCAATGTTTTGCCATTGGAGCATCAAAATTCAACACAGCTGCTATATTATAGCAATGGCAGCTCCAATGGCAAACCATTGGAGATGCTCTTACCTATTTTAGAGTCAATCTAGTAAAAAATATATAGTAATAAGGTATAATTTTTTTAATTACAAAAAAGCAATTGAATTACAATCAAACATTCTATGAATAATTTCATTTAGTAGAAATAAATTTTATAAAATTCAACTTATGGGAAAAATTTTAATCTCTCCGTACACTTGCTAAGTTATTTTTAACTAAAAGTGAAAGTTTTCACATTAAACATCAATCGGACACGAATCAAAATAACACCATACGACAACATGAAAGTAAATAAATTCAGCTAATATTGAAGTAATTATGAAATAACAAGACATGATACACTCCCCGAGTTAGGGGCCCTAAATTTTGTTCAAAATTGGAGACCCGAGGCGACTGCCTTAGTCGCCTCACCTCAGGACCGGCCCTGTTGAACAGGCAAACAAGAAAATAATATTCTTATCGAATTTGTCTTAAGATTGTTGTAATAAATCTTATGTGTAAGGTTGTAACATGCAATAATTGTACCAAATATATTACCAAATTATATAAAAAATATATAAGTTGAATATAACGTAAATTGTTTGGGTTAAACCAAACCAAACTATATACCTAGAACCAAAAAAATACTTACAGAGAAGTAGAAAACTTACCAATAGATTGTAAAAATCTGAAAACGAAAAACAATTTGATCGAGGCTTATGTTGGACACAATTTCCTTAAGACAAATTCGTCCCTCGCTACGGTGTTTACGAGTTTTTATTGGACGTTCGTCTCCTAAGATACAATGATCGAACTTTGCAGAAGCAGCACTACCACGGCAAGTTTAGCAAACTTTACTGTGCAGAATTCTCTTACAGAAAAGACAGAGTGCAAAAGAAAATAAACACAAGATGAGTTCGATGTTTAATGAATGCAATGGGGGTCTAGTTATATAGGTGAAATGGTGACTCTTCAATGAAAAGACATATCTCTTTTCTATGAAGAGACACAACTTTTTCATGGAATATGTGCAAAGAACATATATGATTGTTCTTTCAAACATATTCGAATTTTGAATCGAATCTAGTTCAATTTTAACCCAAATAAATAACAAACAAATTTAATTTTAAATTAAATAAATTTCGTCCTAAAACCATACTCAAATGGTGCACTTTGAAGTTAATTTCTCATTTACCTATTAATGGTTTCCAAACCATTTTCCAACTCTACTCAAATCTGATGTAGATTTGAGTAGATGTACTCATCTTCTTCGTCGGAAACTTGTCTCTTTCGTCGTCGGTAAGAGTGAAGTAAAGAGTCGGTGGTCGGTGATTGTCGATGAACCCCAATCAATGGTGATCATTAGTCGCCAGGGACTATATATTAGAAAGAGAAAGAGAAGAAGTAAGGCATGGTTGCCGACAATCAAGAAGAGAAAGAGGCAGAGAAGAATGAAGAAGAAAATACGTAACAGACTTTTAAGAGTATCCAAAAAGTTGTGGCACTAAATAGACTTCTCCTCTTTTAAATATGACTTTCAAATAATTTGCCAAATTTTAATTTATCTTACCATTATATAATTTATTTTAAGACTTAAATATATGATTTTTTGCATTGACCATAATACATTAATTACAACATAACTAGTGTAAATAACTGCAAAACCATTTTTCATCAAATTGACTGTAAAACCACCTGCTAGTGCACCATTTTTCTTCAATATTCATCTGTAAAATCTCTACGTTCTTGAAAACAGAGGACTGTTTTTCATCAATTTGATTGTAAAATTGACTGTAAAATCACCTCTCTCTTTTTTCTCCCTTTTTTTTTTTGGGTTGCTGCAAGGAGACATATAATTCATATGTTTTTGGGTCAGCCTAGTAAAGCGAAAAGCAAAGCAGCCGTTTGTAACATTGGTCGCTTTTAAGAGCAACTCCAAGGAACATGTCTTGTAAAAATCCACAGAAAAGTTTTTTTTTTTTTTATATTTATTTTGCCTAACTAATTTAGTTAATATATACTCTAACCAACCGTACTCTTCATTTTAATTAACCAATTAAATTAACTAAACTAATTTTAAAAGAAAAATACTATAAACATAAATTAAAAATACAATCTTTTTTATGACATGCTGGATATGCACTTAGTGTTGTTATGGTTACTAATGTAACATTTATAAATATTTATTTTTAAAAAATATTATTAAATTAATTTTTAAAATAATATTTTTAATCGATCATATTTTTTAAACGATAACATATTCAAACGATCAAATGGGTTAGAGAAAATAAGAAACAACAAATATAGAGTAAGCAAAGATGCAACAAACATGGAAATAACAAGCAGATATGGATAAAATGGCGGGAAGACCTTTTGCCCAGCAATAGACACTAGTTATTTGTGGAAAGTCAAAATAAAAATAAATAAAGTGGTATTTTGGAAAGATGGTAAAAATCAATTTTTTTGCTTTTAACCAAGTTTTTTGGGAGTGATTTGAGAAGTTGGTAAAAAGTTACTTTTTTGTTTGGATTAATATTTATTTATGGTGTCACATCACACTAAAATGACTAAAATACCCTCACCTAACTTAAAAAATTACATTTTACTCATTTATACAAAATATAAGCATTGAGGGTAATTACGTAATTTTTTAACTTACTTTTTGCAATTCCCAAATAAAGAAAAAAACGCAACTAGCGTTTTGCTCAAAAAACGCAACCTGGCGTTTTTAAGCCTTTCCCAAAAGAGTCCAAAATATCTCTTATGATGAATAGCCTTTTGGAAGGATACCAAAATGACTTCACTAACAAAAATATCTCATATAGTCCTTTTGCATTTTCTCTTGAAGATGCTCGCCTTCAATGTAGATATCCGTTGTAAGTGGAGGGAGTCTAAAGATTTTGAAATTCTTTACAAAACGTTGGCACCTCTTCGTATGTCTTTACAAAACGTTGGCACCTCTTCGTATGTGAGTAGAAAACCATTTGAATGGTCATATATATCTTATAAAAAATGATATATAAGTTTACTTTTTAAATTCATTTTTATAGACCTAATAATGTATAATATATAAAAGAGAATAAGAGAGTTATTTTAGATTATCTAATAGGCTACCACATCATTGAATTTGAACAATGAGTCTAATTTTTTAGTTAAAGTAACATTACTCATTTTTTTTTAAAAAAAAATTGAGGACCAGTGTCCAAGTTAATTTACGTACACCTTTATATGGATCGGACAAATCTTAAGTATAATTCGCAGGTGTGACCCTAAAGAGTTCATATTATCTAATGGAAATTGAACCTGAGAACTAGAAAGAGCACACTTTCAAACCCTAAACTGCACTCACTTGGTCAACCCCTTAGGGGTTAACACTATTCATATTAATTGATTGAAAAGTATATTTCTAGAATTAAAAATAGTCGGAAACACGAAAAATAATGGTAGTAATAGAGATGAATCAAAAATATATATATTTAAATGAAAAAAAAAAATAGATCCATTTAATGAGTAATTACACCCAAGTGGAATTTTGGAAAAAAAAAATTACATATTTATAAAAACTTTATAATTTTAGTTAGGGTAAATTACACTTTATCTTTTTTTTTTATGTTTGGTCACTTTTTCACTTTGACCCTTAAAGTTTGTTTTTTCTACTTTGGCCCTTCATGTTTTAAGTTTTTTTTTTTTTTCTAGTTTACTATTAAAACTAGTTTATGTTAAAAATTAGACAAAAATGACACATTAATAATCACATGACATAAAAATATTTTATTATATAAAACTCACATTCTTAACATAAACTTAAATTCCAATATAATAATTTTATATATATATATTACATAACAATTATAATGACCAGTGGCGAACGTAGAAATTTTTACTGGAGGAGGCTGAACTATATGTGTAAGAAATTGATAATAAATTTTTAATTATTTCACTCGTAACGAACATATCATACATAAGTTATATTAAAAGATATTTTAAGTACAAAAACTGTAAAGTATCATAAAATTCTCTAGTAAAAGAGAATTATATTAGTGTGTTTGGTTTCAGTTTTTTGAACTTAATTTTTTAAAAATTGTGTTTTTTGTGTTTCGTATTTTTTTTTTTTTTAGTGAATATTTCTTAAATTTTAAGCAATTTTTTTACTTTTTAAATTTTAAACAATTTTTTTTACTTTTTTAGATGCACCTTACTTAGATTTATCTAAATAGTAAAATATTTGTGAACAAATATTTTAAAAAATTAATAAATACACAAAAATATAAAAAATGTACTAAATTTTTGTATTTTTTCTTTTATTTTTTTGGTATTTAGTGTATTTTTTTAAAAAAAATTTCACAAATATTATATTTTTTAAGTGTATTCATATTAGGTGTGTCTAAAAAATTTTAAAAAAACATTGCTTAAAATATTTTGAAAATTCATTGAAATCATTAAAATACGAAAAATAAAAAAGTAGATTTTTCTAAAAACTGTTTTCTGAAAACCAGAACCAAACTTTTTTTACATTGGGTATATTTGGAAGTGACTTTTTAATGGTTTTGTTTATTAAAATATGAGATATTTTTGTTAATGACTTCTTGATTTTTTAAGAAAAAAAAGTGTAAAATGTAGTGTAAATAAATAGGAAGGAAAGTTTAACTTTTTTTATATGAGTTGATTTTTTATTTTTTATTTTTTTGACTAAAATAGTTATTTGTCAAACGGGCCCGTTGTATATAACAAAAAAATCATATTTATCTTGGTGTTTTATAAAACTTTTATAATAGATGCAAGTAATCATCTCATATAGGTTACCAATATTATGATGGGAGTCTATTTGGGAGTAAATTTCAAAATTGATATTATGATGATCATATTTATGTTTCAAAAGTTATCTATCATCTCTCATTTATGATTATTATATCAGTTTAATTAATTTTAATTGTCATATGACTCATATATATTATCAAAGCAGTGATAACATATAAAACTAATAAATAATTTTTTACTACATGACCATCATATATATCAGTAATAAAAAAAATTTAACAGTATTAAAAAAATTTAGCATAAAATAATTTTTAGTAACCACCGGGGGTGGTGGCCTAATGGAGAAAGCAATCCATCTCCACAAACTTGACCTAGGGTCGAATCCGGAGGGGGGGGCGAAAGTGCTCTCTTTTGCCCCGTTTGTTTTCAGAGATAGAATGAAGGGGATTCATAGTGAGGGGATTAATAGTGAGGAATTGTTAAATTATTTTTATATAAAATAATATAAAAAATATAAAAAAATTAAACATTAATATTTAAAAAAAATTCCCAACATATAAAAAATAAAAAAAATAAAAAAATTTCTAATCCCCTCACTATTTTTCTAATACCATCTCTATCTCCTCCTCACCAATCCCCCTTCCAAGGGGATTACTTATATCAAGGGATTAATAGTCTCCTCCCCATCTCTCAAAACAAACACCCTATTAGTAATACCAAGGGATTAGTAATCCCAATCCCCTCCCTATAATCCCAAACAAACGAGTCCTTTGAGACCCCGCTCTGTACTCCAGTTCGAACCCTCGGCGCATCTGTGGCATATGGTTGAGCTCTGTTGGTGTCTCGGTGGTGGGTCCCCTTCCTATGGATTGAGTCAAATCAAGCTGACAACCGATTACTCCAAGACCTGGGCTCATAGAAGCAGTGGTGACACATCAGAGCTTCCTTTTCCTACGATAAAAATAAATAAATAAATAAAAATAAATTAATTAATTAATAACCACATCTTTCATGGGTATATGCGGAAAGTAATTAGGAGGCCTCAATTGGCCTCGGCTTTGGGGGCCACTCCTTGATAATATACATGCAAAGAACAAACAAGCTATAAATTGTATGAGATATTGTGAAGCTTAGCAAGGGCCATAACCCCCCTTGTCCCTTCCCTCCGTCCACTAATGATAATTACATTTTCTATCTAATTTTAAATAGAAATTATTTTTAAGAGTAAATTTAAAAAATAATTAAAACATAAAAGGCAGAATGAAAAAAAATAAATTTTAAGAATCAAAGTAAAAAAGTGACCAAGCATAAATGAAGCAAAATATAATACTTGTTTAATTATTAGTACTTATAAAATTTCTTATTAATTTATAATTACTTTTTAAAATTTTTATAGCTGCTGAGAGGGAGAGAGACAGCTCGCATACTTTTTTTTGCCATTGTATTGTTTTCTGGATCCTTCCAAAAGGCAGGACCCTCTCTCTCTCTCTCTCTCTGTCTCTATACGGCTCTCCCTTCTCTCATACGGTTCTCCTATTCCCTCCTCTCTCCATCTCCATTTTCTCTCAAAATCATTGTCATTTTCATGTTTGGTATGATAAAATAAAATAAAATGAGAATAGAATACAAAATTAAATTAAATAGAATATTGTTTGGGGAGTAACCATTTTAGTCAAAAAGTCAAAAAATTATTATAAGTTGTCACATCACTCTCTACTTTTCTGTACATCTTTTCATAAAAAACTAAAAAATTACTAAAATAGTCTGTTTTCAAACGAGACCATTCTATTGTTTAGTCATCAATATGAAATAGCATAGGAATAGAATGATAATTCTCATATTTGATTATACCTATTAAATTCAAGGAATGGAATAAGTTTTTGTTATTAATTTATTATTTTTTTAACAAATTAGTAACAAATAAATTAAAAAATTATATAGATCATGATAATAGTGATAGTTGTAAAAGTGATAGCGTGAGTAATAGCAGTGGTGGAGGCAACGACAGTGACGACATCAGTGGTGGTGATAGCAATGATAGTAGGGTGCTGGTACTAGACTATTGTGGCCTTCGTGGTGGTGGTGGTAAGGTGGTGTTGTAGTTGCGATGGCAGTGGTGGTGGTGGTGGTGGTGGTGACGGCAGCAGCGACAACATCAATAACATGATGATGCGGTGGTTGTGCGGGTGATGTGAGTACCACTAAAAAGATTCATTTGGTGAATTAGGACACTGTTTGCCACAGTAAAAAACTGGGTGGCCTTGGTATTAGAAATACCAAGAACCATAATATTATTTTATAAATAAAGATTAAGAGCTCTTATTTTAAAATTCTAAAGAGAGCTCTAGTGATATGGCAAGGAGTGGGACTCGCATATAATGTGATGTGTGTGTCTATTTATTTTTATTTTTATTTTTTTTTCTCTTGCCACATCATTATAATTCTTTTTAAAATTTTAAAATTAAAATTCTCTATCATTGTTGTTGTTTTATTATCTAAGTTGGGTTGGAAGCTGCTAAATGGGGAGTCTTGTCTCTAGGCTAGTGTTCTTAATGCTAAATACCTCCAAAGGATTCCCTCCTCAATTACTCTAACAGAGAAGGGCTTCTCATACATGGAGGGGCATTCTCAAAACTCGTGATGCTATTGTGAAAGGCAATAAGTGGAGTATAGGCAATGGCCCCAATATCTTTATCTTGTATGATTGGTGGTCCTCTGTCCAAATTCACATCTCATTCATTCCAAGGTTGATACATTGTTGGATGAGGAATGTAGATGGGATGTTGATGTGATTTCTGAAGAATTGCCTACGGAAGCTATGAACCTTATCTTAAAGGTTCAGCTCTCTAGGTTTTTTGCGTTCCTAGATATGTCACATTGGAAGGGCTTATGATTTGGTGACTAAACAGGATGTTGACTCTAGTAATTGGCTTTGGTTGTGGAAACTGAAACTCCCTTGAACAAAAGGGCTTTGTTTGGTTGGCTTTGTACCAAAGGCTGACCAACAGCCTGAGAGTTACCAGGTGTTTGACAGATTCTGCGGTGTGTGAGAACTGTGGTGATCAATTAGAAGATTTGGATCACATCTTCAGAAACTGTCCCAGGGCTCAAACTATTTGAATCCATTTGAATTGTGCTACTTGGTTGCTTAATTCTAGAAATTTGTCTTTCAAGTGCTGGGTGGTATCCATTTTGAAATCTAATTTTTCCTCAATTATTGGTCCTACTCTTTTTTTGCTAATTTATGGCAAATCTGAAAAAATCGCAACAAAAAAAATTTCGAAAAAAAGGATTTACCATGGCAATGTAGCACATATCTCATTCATAATTACGCGTCTAAAATTAAAGAAGCTTTTAAAACTTCTACTGTTAATCTCTTGACTAATCTTCTGGTTGGTTAGATCCATCCTGCTTTAGGTAAGTTGAAGATGAACGCTAATGGCAGCTCGAAGGGAGATCCCAGCGGAGGTGGTGCAAAGGAATGATCCGCAACGAGAAAGGCATATGGCTCTGTGGCTTCTACGGGAAACTCACTGGTTGCACCAGCATTGAGGCAGAGATCTAGGTTCTTTATAGAGGACTAACAATTGCCTCCGAAAAAAGCTACAAGGATCTTATCATTGAAACAGACTCCACAACTGCTATTGATATGCTGAATGAGACCGTTGAGGTTCTCTCTCCACTTTGAAGCCTAGTGGAGGACTCCAAGTTCCTCATTCCAAGGTGCGACTACACAATCCAACATGTCACAAGGGAGGACAATAAGAGTGCTGATGGATTAGCTAAGATGGGCTCAGCCCAGAATGAAGCGTTGGTTGTCATGGATGATCCCCCAAATGAAATTCGCAACCAAGTAGTGGCTGCTATGGTCGGGTAGGGCTACCTCAGGCAGTGACTTTGAGAACCCTAGCTTTTTTTTTTCTTCTTTTCCTTTTTTCTTTTGTTGTTTTCTATTCCGATGTACCCAAAAAAATTTATATATATATACCAAATGTGTTCCAAAATTGTTCCTACACTGAAATTGACCGTTGTAATTGTAGGATTCTCAAGAAATTTTTTGATCTCTTCCGGAAGCCAATGATTAATCATTTGCTTCTCACGTTCCATGAATAGCCGGGACATTGAGGAAGAATTAAGAGTAAATGTTGGAACAAAAATACAAAATTCTACTACTACTTTAAAAAGCCTAAACCATGTTGATTGTTTTTTACTTTTTTGCTATTCCGAAAATACCCTCTTTTATAACTGAAATCAACTACCACATGAATTTGAATGAAAAGGTAGGTATGAACCGTTGTTTGTCCATCTATCTACTACTATAAAAAGAGGAGAGAACCAAAAAAATTAGATTGTCCAGTCTTGTAAATGTAATATGCCATTTCATCATTTTGTGTATTTTAACAGTTCAAATTGCATTGAAAAAGAAATGTAGTTACACTGGTCTCTGATAAGCGTCATATTCGACTGGCAACGTGTCTTCTCGCTGTTGCCCTTTCCACCCTCACCCATGGCCAGCACAGAGCCATTCCTTACCCATCAGTGACTTTTTCAAAAAATTATTATTGATTCATGATAAAGTTTATGTTTTTAATTATTAATATTTATAAAATTTACCACCTCTTTGTAATTACTTTACAAAATTACCTCTGAAATAAAAATTTTCCTAAATTTTATATGTTGGGACTAAATTAACACAATTCAAATATTAAGCACAAAATAACAAAACACATAAATAAACACTCACAACCTTGTCAATTGGAGGTGCATGTAAGCTGGCTCTAACACTAAATTATCAAAAGAATAAAAAAGAAACCCTGCATGCATTTCTTAATAAAAATGTTGGGGACATTACCCAAATACACCACGATGTATTGTTCATAATCTTCCATAAGAATATCATGAAATAGAGATTTGGAAAAAAAATCTGAATCAAATATAAGTTAAATTTTTTCTTCATTTTCTTTTTTCTTTCTAAATTTTTATCTAAATTCATGATTCAAACACAACACAAGTGTAAAATAAAAATTATGTAGTAAATGTGAAAATGTATGGAGATATACAGTAATAAAAGTAATTTTGAGAATGTGTACAGGTGTGAGAATGTATACAAAATATACAAAAATCAATGATGCTACATGTACCAATTAGTTTACCAACACATGCTATAATATTGTCAATTTAAAATTATGAATCCCACCCATTATACAAACTAAAAAGACTCAAAACCTCTAATATTATGTCACATCATCCATTAATACACTAATTAATATACCAATCAGTACATATAACTTTATTCAATAATTCCTTCTGTATGAATAATAACTATATAATTTTTTTATTTATTTTGATTCTAATTGTATTTACACCCTTTTTTATTCGATCGGGTTGCTAACTCAACTGTAGAGTAATTGTTTTTAAGTGCATCTCTTACTCAAATACTATGAAACATAGGTACTCAAAAAATAGTCGTCAAATTTAATGAATAGTGTGAGAACTTGCTGAAATACTAGAAAGCATGGGTCACACCAATGAGTTGTGTATTCTCTACGCATTATCACACCCAAAATAACACTCCAACGAGTTTTTGTATAGTCTCTATGCATTATCACACCCGAAATAACAAGACAACCACCCCTACTGGTACGATTACGTATGTAAAATATGTATCCAATACTTTATCTTATTTGCTTGAATCTATGAAGAACCAACAATTCAAAATGAGTATTGTGTCCGTGTCAGACACATGGAACACCATGCGGAGAACATGTATTTTCACATGTCCTACACACTACGTGGCAAATTAAATTTTTTAATTATTATTTTTTGCAAGACACTTTCAGAACTTTTCATGGACACGCGTGTTCTGTGTTTGAACATGCCTCACGACATTTATCAGTTTCTTTTTATAATTTTAAGAAACTAGTTGGGGTCAAAATAAAATATATGAAAATAAAAAAGAGAGAAAGTAAAAGAATGCTTGTTTTAAAAATAAGCCTAGTTACGTTGTGTGCCAAGAGGTTGAACAAACATTATTGTGTCTATTAATGACCAAACAGATTTTCTCTACCCCAATATTTTCACTTCACTTTCTATATAAACTATAAGTGTTGGCACATATTATCGACAGTTATAGGAATGGCAACGGGCCGGGGCGGGGCCGGGGATCACACTCTCCGTCCCCGATCCCCGACGGTAAAAATTCCCCCGTCCCCAGTCCCGATCCCCGACGGGAAACCTATCACCGTCCCCGTCCCCGTCCCCATCCCCATCCCCTAAAGGGGATCGGATTTCCCCGACCTTGAAAATTCCCCGGCCTAAAAAAAAAAAAAAAAACCAAAAACAAAAACAAAAACAAAACAAAACAAAAGCAACATCAACATAGATCTGAGACTGAGATCTCATCATCAATATCATCAACAATCAACAAAATCATCAACAGATCTCATATCTGAGATCAACAATAACATATCTCTCAGATATGTGTATCTGAGTGTGACACAGAGAGAGAAAGAGAGAGAGAGAGAGGACGACGGAGGCAATGGAACTGCGACGAACGACAGAGAAGATCTGCGCGATGGACGACAGAGGAGGTGGAGCAGTGGTGCGAGGTAGACAGAGGTGGAGAAGAGGTGCGAGAGTGACGAGGTGGACGGAGGTGGAGAGTCGACGACGGAGGTGAAGCGGCAATGCGAGCTGGACAGCGGTGGTGGTGGATCTCTGAGAGAGAAAGAGGTCAGTGAGGGAGAGAGAGATGAGAGACGAGGCTGAGAGAGAGAGAGAGAGAGAGAGAGAGAGAAGTGAAAGTGAGATGAGGGTTTGTTTTATATATATATATACATATATGTATATAGGGGTAAAATAGTAATTTCACATCGGGGATAAACGGGGCCAAGCCGGGTACGAGGCTAGGACACTTATCCCCGTCCCTGGTCCAAAACTGTTCGAGGATTGATTTTTGAATACCATTCCCGTCCCGTCAGGGATATTTTTCGAGAAAAACCCGCTCAATTTGAGGTCAGGGGGTCAGGTCCCCATCGGGCCGGGTTCAAATTGCCATCCCTAGGCAGTTACTAATTGAAGCAAATGCATATGCCCCATATTGTCTCTCAAATACTCAATATAAATGTAATGAATCCTACTATCAAATCTAATCACAACAGAGGAAGGTACCACGTGTCATCTACCTTATTGACACCCAAAAATTCCTCAGGGAGTGGGAAAAGTAACAGACGTTATCCAATTCCATCTACACCAAGTATGTTGTACGCTTTGTAATATAGAACCAATAAGCCTAAATGAACAAACATTTTGTAATGAAAAAAAATAGTACATATTTGTTTTCTTCGTTTTTCATTCACACGAGGAAAATAATGGCTGCCATAACACTGGATCCATGGTTTAAACCTTCAGATCAACACAAAAACTCACCCAGCATGGGCCAGTGGTAAAGGAAATTAACGGGCTCATCCGAGAATACAAAGATGGACACGTGGAAAGACCAAGATTGTTCGATGTGTTATGAGTTCATTGGCCCTGGAGCTCAGTGTGACCTCTAGAGACATGATCATTTATAAGTTCAAAAACATTTGGGCACATTTTTGTATGTGCCAACATATCAGAAGCTATTTCTCATATCAAGGCTAAGAAGAATTCAATCACATAACCAATCACAGAAGCACTAGCAAGCATACAATGGGACACAAATTTCAAATAAATAAGCAGAGCAAGAAAATTTGGCAGTGTTTTATAAATAATAAAGCATATCAATTCAGCGTCCATAAAAAAGACGCTACATATTGGCCACAAAATGCTACCACCCCTCAAAGCATCAAGAAAGAACATATAATTGATCAAATTAAAGGATATTAGCAACCCTGCAAAAGGGTCTTTAATCCAAGCACAGGTCAACCAGTGAATTACAAACAGAAATTCACCTGCTTAGCTTGACATCATGACATGATCAATGGACTGAAGTGCTTGGTTGGCAAAGAAACGAACGTCAACGTCTGGATCCTCAGCGAGCTCGACTAAACAAGGACGGATTGTCTTTTCAACCACCTTCATTGCCAAAGGAAATTTTACTCAACAAAACAATATTGAAAATAAAAGCATCAAACTAGAAACCAAGGTACCAACAAACAAAATTGTCAAACTAAACACTTGGTTTGTCTCAACCGAAGAAGGGAAAAAAAATTGTTAAAATTTTTTTCAGAAAATATTTATAAAAAAATATAAAAAATAAAAAAACATTTTCTATGTTTGGTTGCAATCTTGAAACTAATGTCTTAATAGTTGCATCAATGATAGTGTATGTGGAGGTAGGGTTGTGTGTGTGTGTGTGGTGAGGGGAAGAGGGTAGTGGCGGCAGTGGAGCTGGTGGTGCGGTGATGATAGTGGAAGTGGTGGTGTGGAAGTATTGGTAAAATTTTAGTTCAAAAAATGTTTTTCACCAAATTAGTCTCTTTTTTTTTTCTTTGGTGACCACAAAAAACATTTTTCATTACCTATCGTTTTGTCATACCACATGCCAAAGAATATTGAAAATATTTTCCAAACTTTGTTTTCTGCCGAAACAAACGAAACGTGAATGGACAATTTAAATGGGGAAGGAACAGTTACTCACAGATTGGTCAACGATAGAAATGAGGGACTGCAACACCTTTGCTACATTGAACTTGATGTTGGGCACTCTGCGAAAAATGAAATTTAGGCTCAGTACAAAATTACCAAAAACTAGAATTCAACCAGGTTTGTTTTGATGAACTCCCCAAGAAACTAAGGTACCTGTCTTTTGATGCAATAATTACTACAGGTAACAGCTTTGAACATGTGATTTCTGGGCCCATGACAGGGGCTAGTAAAGAAATTGCACGAAGAATGGTCATCCGATACAAATAATGTGGATTATTAATCATATCCAAAACCTGTCCAGATGAAAAACCAATATTTATTATTCGAGGGGACAGAAAATAAACCATGAAGATCCAGACAGAAAGAACGATTCATAAGTTGTGTTTGGTGCATAAGAGATCCAGAGAGATGAACAATACAAATGAATAGCACACTCTAATGCACATGTCAAAAAACTGAAGCAAAATTAATTAGAATCCAAACAATCCTAATTCCAGTGATATTTGAACCCAGGTTCTCAAAAATCTCATAATGAAACCGGTTCTCTGAGTACCCAACCACTGAGATTGACTGCTATAAAACAACATTAATAAATGCCTAACACATTTCATCTTATGCAAAACCAGCCAACCTCTGAAATCTGAAAGTCTCCCCATTAATAATTATACAGCAAAATTCTTTTTTCAGTAGGCTGCAGTACATATATTAAAATATTTTAAAAAATGTAAAGCCAAAACTTAAGGTCTGAATAAAAATAATAAATATCAAATATTTCAAACTAATTCATTAAGCTTTCAAAAATATTCTGCACAAACTTAAAGTAAAAGATAAAAATAGAACTTCCACTCTGCAAATTCCCTATGAAGTATTTGGTGCCAACCTGTGGAACAATGTGCTGCATTGCCCACTCTGGACCAAATTCTTCTGCAAGCCGCTTTAAATTATTAGCAGCAGCATCACGGATAGAGTAAACCTGCACAAAATACACAAAACAATAAGCTAAAAATAAGTTCTTAAGGTTAGATAAAAGCCACTCATGTTTCGTTGTAATGGTTGTTTCTTTTGAATTATGCATCACCAGGGGATACATAAGATAAACTAAGAAGCACGGACACAATCACACAACACGGACACGCAAATTTTCAAAAAAATATAGGACACAACGTGTCGGGACACAAGCAAAACACATAATTTACATATTTATTATGTCATATTTTTAAATATTCTATATTTATTTTATGTAAAACAAATTCATCAACCTTAGTATGCTATTTTTTTTTTAATTTAAATGATCCTCAGCATGTCCTTAGCTCGTCCCCAACATGTCTTAGTGTGTCCCAAGTGTCCTAGCGTTGTCCGATTGTACGTGACCTCCGAAGAGGTGTCCATACTTCATAGAAGATAAACAAAAGATTGATCAGAAACTTCGGCGAAGCCTTCACTAAATTAGCTTATCCGAAATGATATTTCACCTTCAAGTAAAATGGAAAAAACTAATCCTTTAATTTACTGGAATAAGTAATTAAATTGGCTTTGACACAAACACATAGCTATCATACTCCTATCCTACACGCATATCAAAAAAATAATAATTCAATAAACTTTGTAATAAACTAATTTGAAAGAATAAAAAATAAATAAATGACCAAAAGAATAAATATTGAATGTAGCCCTCATATGCTCAACTTGCAGAACAGATTGATCGCATCTCTATCATTCAATTTTACCAACATAACAATGATAATCACCAAACAAAGAAAAGAAAATATGGACTCCCTTGAAAGGTAATCACTTCAAATAAACAGAGCAGCAAATCTATTACATTATATTGAGCCAATAGCTCACTTTCGACTGACAGGCAGTTTTTATGTCAAAGTAAGTTTGTTCTGACTGCTTTAAGTTGTTGACAGTTGGCAAAAGCATAGAGTTTGATATATAGATAAAACTGTCGAGAGTGGGCAACAGCACTGACCTTATCCTGCAACCACTGCATACAGAGAGCACCAAGCTTATCATCAAAAAATCCCACACCCAACTGACTTGCCAATAAAGGTATGTACTCTATTATAGCAAGTCGAACCCTCCAATGCCTATCCTCAGCAAGTTCAACTATAGCCGGCAATAGAGATTGTGACAAAAGATCAATTCCAATAACCTGCAGTAATAGCTACTTATCAATATGATTGGAAATAAATATGCATATATTCAGTCTGCAAGTGCATTGCAGAAGAGCATGTAAATATGACAGAAGACATGAACACCTAAACATTTAAAGGCATACATAAGCATGAGTGAGAGATGCATAGGATATGGAATGGTATCAGTCGCAACAATTAAACAAAATGAACAGTATGGACAATCATGAGTAAATTGTAAAGATTTGGCAAAGCATAATTAGGGCCAATCTCTATTGTTATTATTATTTTTAAAAAGGCCAAAATAATATACAAAAGTAAATTATCCTGATGAGGTGAAATCAGCCATGCATGAAATACAAATAAAAAGTTGCTTCTGAGAAGATTTTCGGTTTAAAAGACTTTAATAACATTAATTATATAAAAAGTAAGGATTTGAGGGTGCTGGTGAAGAATGAGATTATGAAAGGAATTGTTAAATGAAAAAATTTAGAAAGATTAGTAGGAGAAGAATATGGAAGATTTGATGGAAACTAATAAATATTTTATTGTCGAATATGAGAGTTTGAGGTGGCATTTGCAGTGAAGGAAATAAAATCAGGTAAGGCACTAGGAACATATTGTATACCTATTATTGAGTCTTGGAAATACTTAGGTAGAGAGGAGTGTCTTGATTAACAAAATTATTTAATGACTATAAAAATGCTTGATGAGTAGAAAACGTATTTCAGGACCTATATATAAAAATAAAACAGATATCCAAAATTGCAACAATTATAGAGGCGTTAAGCTAAGTCAAACAATGAAATTGTGGGCAAAAGTGGATGAGCATTGCCTACGTGGTACAACAATAATATCACAGAATCAGTTTTTATTTATGCCTGGTAGATCTGTAAGTTTTCTGAATGTATATTAGATTGAATTGATTGACAAAGAATACATCATTTATATAGAATACTAATTCCTAATCCTACATGAATACATCGTTGATATATAGAAGTCTAATAGGACACTAATCCCTAATCCTATAAGGAAAAAGGAGAACATATTCTCACACCCCTGCTCAAACTCAAAGTGTTTTAGCAGAAAAAACAGAGAGTTTGTCAAGAAAAAACCGAAACCGAGCAGTGGTGTGAGTCTTGATGAAAAAATCAGCAAGTTGCAGAGCCGAAGAGACAAAAGGAAACGAGGTAAAGCCAAATTGCAGATGCTGACGGACGAAGTGATAATCAATCTTAATATGCCTTGTCCGTTCATGAAAGACAGCGTTATGAGCAATTTGAATAGCATTTCGGTTGTCACAATAGAGAGAGGTTGCGAAAGAATGAGGGATGCCCAAGTCAGATAAGAGACCACGAAGCCAGACAATTTCAGCAGTAACATGAGCCATAGCACGATACTCAGCTTCGACAGTAGAACAAGCAACAACAGTTTGTTTCTTGCTTTTCCAAGAAATCAAGGTATCACCAAGAAACATACAAAAACCAGAAGTAGATTTATGATCATTAACATTACCAGCCCAATCAGCATCAGCATAAGCCACCAAGTCTAAGGAAGAAGTAGAAAAATAGCAAGTCCTGGAAGATAGTACTGCGAAGATAGCGAAGAATCCAAAGCAAAGTAGCCCAATGCGTAGAGCAAGGAGCATAAACAAACTAACTACATGGATAGTATAGGCAAGATCAGGGCCAGGGCTGCAAATGAACCAAGTTGTTCATGAACAAGTTCGGCTCGACTCATTAAGGGCTCGGTTCGGTTCGTTTAGTAAATGAGCCGAGCTCGAACTCGATTATTAGGCTCGTTTAGTAAACAAGCCGAGCTCAAGCTCACGTCAGCTCGGCTCGTCAAGCTCAGCTCATTTATCTTTATTTAAATTATATATTAAATAATATATAAATATATATAAATAATAATATAAATACATTATTTATATATTAAATAATATAAATAATAATTTTTATTTAAATATTTTTATATAAATAACATTAAAAAAAAAATTATCGAGCCGAGCCGAGCCGAGCCGGGCCGAGCTCGAGCTTCATTAATGTTAACGAGCCGAGCCGAGCTCGAGCTCAGCAAAGCTCAGCTCAGCTCGGTTCGTTTGCAGCCCTAATCAGGGCGAGTAACTATCAGATAGACTAAGCAACCCACAAGCTTGCGATATAACGTAGGATCGTCTAGAGGAACACCATCAATAGTTTTGAGCTTTACATTAAGCTCAATGGGGGTATCAGAAAGCTTAGTGTCATGGCACGACGGATAACCTCGTTGGCATATTTAGCCTGAGACAGAAAGTAACCTTTGGGAGAAGAAGCCACCTCAATACCAAGAAAATACCGCAATGGTCCCAGATCCTTCATTTCGAAGGTGCGGAAAAGATGCTGCTTGACCTTTTTGGGTAGGTGTATTAATACAAGAAGTTTGGTGAATGGTACCCAAGTTGGCCAAATATTCACAGAATTCAGTTTTAAAGTATTCCCCACCCTTGTCAGACCGCAACAATTTAATAGTAGACTCAAATTGTGTAGTGACCATAGACTGGAAAGTACAATATATCTGGTAGAAATCAAACTTATGAGTCATAAGATAAACCCATGTGTAACGGGTACAATCATCAACAAAAGACACATAGTAAACTGAACTCCCTTCAATGAGAATAGGAGAGGGTCCCCAGACATCAGTATGCACAAGAGAAAAAAGAAAAATAGAAATGGATGCACTTTTATTAAATGGTAAAGCTGACATTTTGGCAAGTTTACACCCTCGATATTCATCAATTTGACTAGGAGAAATTTTGCCCAACAACCCTGACTGAGCTAAAGACCGTAAGCGGTCAATAGACAAATGACCAAGGCGAGAATGTCATAAGTAAAATTGACTCGACTGAGAATCTAACTAAAACGAGAAAAGTGTAGCTGGAGAGGTGGATAAGGGAAGATGCAAGCTTTCAACCACATAGAGATCTCCACCTCTACGGCCGGTCCCAATCTGCTTCTTGGACACCTGATCTTGCACACAACAAACAGAAGAAAAAAAGATAACATCAAAACCAGACTAATCAAGTTGACTGATAAATAATAAACTGGCAGATAACTAAGGGATATAAAGAATAGAAGGAATAGTAACAACAGACATGACAGAGGGTAAGACAGACCCAATAGACAAAATAGACATACCAGATCCATTAGCAGTATTAATAGTAATAGCAACGGGTGGGGGAATACAGTTTTGAAGTAAGGAAATGTGAGGAGTCATATGATGAGAGACATCAGAATCAAAAAGTCAGACAGAAGAATGGATACTTGAAGAGGACCTAAGCAAATCTGAATGAAGAGAGGTAAGAACGGAGGCAAATAGGGATGGCTAAGAGGTGGACAGAATATGCTAAAGTTGTGCAACCTGAGCACTCAAGGAAGCCAAGTCAAGATCGGGAGTCAAAGTACATGTAGTATAAGCGGCAGGAGGTCAGAAAGTACCCGAGATAGGATCGCAGAACTGTGTCTAAGAAGACGGAGCAGGCTGACGTCCCTTCTTGGGACAGTTGTTCTTCCAATGACCCCTCTAATGACAGAAAGCACACTCATCTGGCCCTAACGGTCCTTTCTTGGGTTTCACAGTGGCCTGAAGCTGATGAGGAGGTAGGGTCGATAACAAGGAAGGCTTGGCAGGAGCCAAGAAGACAGAAGGAGGCAAAGTCTGACTGGCCGTTTTAAGACAGGTTTCCTCGGAGAGGAGCTCACGAACAATAGCATCCACAGATGGAAGAGGAGATCGGTGAAGGATGACACCTCGAAAAGCCTCATACTGAGGGGAGAGCCATTGAGAATTACACTAAACGACCCTGCTCCTGACACTAAAGATAAGCATCCAATATCTTAAGACTAAGTGGTTCAATAAGAGCCAATTGATCCCAGAGATCTGTCGTCTCAATATAGAAGTCTTGAATAGTCTGATCCCGTTAACGAGCATTCTGAATAGCTATTTCCAACTCATACCACTTAGCAAAGTTGGATTGCTGATAAACACCTAGTAAATAATCTCACACCTCCTTGGCAGTACTGTACTTGGAAAACATCATTCCAATACAATCATCCACAAGTTATGAAACTAGGTCAGAACTTGGGCATTATCACAATCCCAAGAGTCACAGGAAGTCAGATACCCTTCCGCCTTCGGGTCCAATGGACGAGGAACAGAACCAGAAACATAGCCCCATTTTTTATGACCAAGAAGAAAATTTTTCATAACACTGGCCCAATAGGCATAATTGCCACCAGTGAGTTTGCATTTGATGGCTTGGATTTTAGTATCCGACATTGTAATAAAACAAAGTTTATGGTGTCCAAGTATAAAACAACTTAATCAGAGGGGTCAAACTGTAATAATCCCAAAGTTAGCACAGTTGGGTCAAATACTTGTGAACTCAGATACTAATAACAACACGAGAGAGAGAGAGACAGATAACCAGAGAGCTCAATACGTGAGAGAGAGAGAGAGAGAGAGAGAGAGAGATAACCAGAGGGCTCGATTGCGACGATATCGAAGCCCTAAGGAGAACCAGCGAGACAGAGAGGGACAACGAACCACAAAACCACAATCCAACGATGTAAAGAGATGCACCAGAGTTCACGGATCACACTGGACCAGCGACTCACACTAAGCCACGGATCAAAGGCGACAGAGACCCAATCGCAAGGGAGAACCAGTCACAAAACAAAGGGAAGAACTACGAACCAGAGCCAACTCAGAGTCAGCAAATAGCAAACGGCTTCTAGGGTTCCGACGGTGGCTCTGATACCATGTAAGTTTTCTGAATGAAACTGTATATTAGATTGAATTGATTGACAAAGAATACATCATTTATATAGAACACTAATTCCTAATCCTACATGGATATATCACTGATATATAGAAGTCTAATAGGACACTAATTGCTAATCCTATAAGGAAAAAGGAGAACACATTCTCACAAGATCAACAATAGAAACGATATATTTACTAAGAAGATCAATAAAGAATACACAGAAAGAAAAGTGATCTTCATATGGCTTTTATAGATTTACAAAAAACTTATGATAGAGTTCCTAGAGAAATAATATAGTTAGTGGGTGCTAAAGAGGAGGTGTGACTGAAGAGTATATTAATGCTAAAGGATATGTATGATAGGATTGTGACTACAATTAGATCACCGCCAGAAGAACTAAGTAAATTTTCAATCACTATAGAAATGCATCAAGAAACAATTTGAGTAATATATTCAACCAAGAACAAGTCTCTTATTTTGTTACCAACCAACTGGAGCTCCAGTTGGTTCTTAATAAAAAAATTATTTCAAGTAATCACAAATTTTAGGAGAGAACATCATGTGCTTAGCAGAGCTCTTAGCTGATGTTCCAATAAATTAACTAGGGCAGATAATGAATTAAAGTCAGACTCAGATAGCTCAACATGAAAAATGGTTGAGTAAAAGCATATAAAAGGCCCAACACCTTATATTACCACAAACCTGATTGACTTGATCAAGTTTGCTAATAATGTTGAGGCGCACATCAGGAAATTCATCCTTTAAAAGGGAAAGGAATATTGGCAGAAGCTGCTCAATCGTTGCATCCTGCATAAACCACCAAACCAAACTTAAAAAACCTACTGCACTGTGTGCAGTGTTAATAGAAATGCATTTTATCTAAATAAGAAATCAGAAAACAATTGTACAAATAAAACCACCACAGTTCAACAATTTAAGCACAAAATTTTGTTTCTCAGATAAGCAAAAGACTTTATTAAATGACAGACACTCCTGGAATGGTAACAGTCCAGTGAAAGGGACCCACAAGAAGATGACAAATTGATTACTAGTGCTAAGGAGTTAGTCTTGTTAAGAGCCTTTGATTTAATGTTGATGTATTTTCTTTCTTTTAGGACTTCTGATGGCTTTAGTGATAGGATTTGAGTTTTATTAGGTATCTGTCTTGGGTAGGATTGGTTTGAGAAGGTTTCCATGAGTTTCTAAGATTGTCTACACCCCCTATGAATAGGCTCTATTGCTGTACAATGAATTTGGCCTCCAAGTATGAATGAAATTATGAATTGATATATTGAGCTTGTGCTCTCTTCACCCCTAATCTCTTCTTCTTCTTCTTCACCCCTAATCCCTTCTCTACTTTGCTTCTTTATTTATTTATTTAATTTTTTTTTCGATAAATAAAGCAAACTTTATTAAAAAAGTATCGAGGCGATGCAAAGAATACAAAAAAATAGCAGCCATAAAGCTAACTAATCATACTTTGCTTCTTTAATTCCTATCTCTAACCTTCCCTAGTCTTATCTTCTATGTTCTTCTATTCTCTTCTCTGTACTTTTCCCCTCTCTGCCTGTTGGTTTATCTCACTTCTTTGTCTCCTTCCATATCTTCTCTACTATTCATACAACTATCTGATCATATCACATATCTACACAAACAAAACTAGCATGCTATGTTTGCCCACAACATGTTTGCCAAAAGAGTGTGAAGGCCATGCTTACCAACCACATGTTCAACAAATTACTATGAAAACCATGATACATCAGATAGATGCATGGACCGAGCGGAGGTTAGTAATAAGAAAAACATTCATGTTGCTGAATCTACAGATCTAGTTTAAGGGACAAAAAAGAATGGGGTTAGGGGTAGAAAAGTGAGGAATGATATAATATTGAACCATCTTCACTGAATGGAAACCACATCAAAATTAAGGCACTAATAACATTTCTAGCCCTACACCAAGTGGTCAGAGTGTCATGGCACTAATTACAATAGTAAAAGAACTGCAGCAGAAAACATAGATGTTAGCAGTGGTTTCTACTGCTGCTGTCAGCAATGCCCTCCACATTTTTTGCAGCTCATATAACATATACTACAACTAAAAAGATTCAAATGCTTGCCTACTATCAGTTTCTTAGACATAATTAAATCAATATGAACATTGATCCAAAGTATGCACTATCATGTAAATATGAACATTGTCATCCTCCAAAGTATGCACTATCATATCCCACCTTTGCATGTGTGAATTAGATACGGCTGAATATCTCCCCTCAAATGGAGGCTAATGCATACACTCCAAAAAGAAATTCTTAGTTTCTTACCTTTCCTAAGACGGGAGCCATTCCCATTATAACGGAAGCCAAAGCAGAGCGAACATGTTGAGAAGAATCTGATGATAATTCCTACAAAATGTAATTGCCAAGTAATAAGCTAGATGAAAGAAATGGCACAACGGGTGAAGAGCGGTTACACAAACTAGCAGGCAATATTGTGTATGCTTTTGGCATTTGTTCTTGTGAGAGACCAAGAGAGGGGAAGATATGCACCTTTACACAAGGAAGAATGTGCTGTATAGCAAGTTCTGGACTAAGAATCCGGCAAAACTTGGTGACTTTGCCAGCAGCTGCTATACGTACTTCAGCTTCATTATCTCGAAGTAAGCGCACATATGCAGGAACCAAATCCGTCCTTCAAAAACAATACGATCACATCAATCCAACATTTCAAGACAGATACAGCAACAGAACCATTGACAAAATACTGACATAAAGATAGGATTTGAATTGAAAAGAAATGAGCAAGACACTATATGTATGTCTCTGTGTGACCGTGTGTGTATCAATGAAAAATGGACCGATAATATGACGACTCGTAGCTCTTAATTTCTTTCACAAGACTTCCCAAGATAGCACATGATCATATTGTGAGTAGAATAAAATATAACTGAAGTCAACCTGACAACCTATGGTGACAGGATAATGGCTGTGTAGCCAAAATAAGGCAATAAGTCAGCTTTAAATTAGATAGGTACCTGGTAGGTTCAGGCCCCACAGCCTCACAAAGCTCATACAATTGATTTGCAACCATGTAGCGAACACGCCAAGACTTGTCCTGTTTAAGAATGGTAAAGCAGACAATACATATACAAGTAAGAACATATCTTAAAGTTACAGATTCTTCTAGGCATCAAAATTCCTATGCAGTAATTTCAGTCAAAAACTTAGTGATTCTCAGAAGCATTATCAAAAAACAATTAACTACACAAAACATAAAAACAAGTAAGAAATAACTGTTGAGCAAAGTACACCTGAAAAAGAAATAGTAGGGTTGTCTAGTTTGGAACTGCATGTGTTTAGAACTAGGCAATAAATTGTCATTCAATCTATGCACAAAAAGAAAACATACTAAGACAGTATCACAGTAACAGGCAGATGACCTGGTATGAAGTTGTAGTTATCTGAACTTAAGTAGAGTAAGGACGGGTGTTTGCATCAATTTCAACACATTGAGAAGTATGTTAGGAGAAACTTCCCATTGAGAATGGTGGACAATAATCAAGCATGCAACAACTCTTCTAACTGAAAGTTTTATATGGGATAAAAGGCAATTTGTAAAACATCATCATGCGGTCACTTTTCATTATTGGACATTTAACACAATGAAAAAATCATTAAACAAGGGTAAAAAAAAAAAAAATCTAAATAATATGTTTCAAGGTAAATTACTCTCCTAAATATCTATAACCAAATAATATGTTTATCAACTCAATGAGAATCTCAAACCTGCAGTTCATAACCGACTCTATGGAAACAAACAGGCTACAGAAAGTTTGCTAATATTAATAGCCATGCATTGTTCTATCCAATGCTTATCCTCCAACATGTCTTCTTACAGTGCTGCAACTTCAACTTTCCCTGTACTCAGCAGTCTTCGTTGCGTACAATTGGATCATCTTCACAACTACATGTCTCATAGTTATCGAAAAAGTGCTAATACCACATCAACTCTGGTCCCAAACATATTTTTTAAAATATGGTACATCTTGCTCTAACAAAATATGGTTACATTTTTTTTAATAATAATATTAAAAAAATTTATTCATTTTGTTAGGCTTTTCTTCACAAAGCTAAAATCAAATAATACAATGATTTAGAGGAAAAAGCCAAGCAACAACTTAAATATGATGACCTTAGCAAAGCAGTAACTCAACTAATATAGAATAACTTCTTTAATCAATTCTAAAACAAACAAACTTTATCATCAATCATTCCTCATTAAAAGCAATTAGTAGTCCTCCAGCTTGAAGATATATATCATGCAGAGAAATATAAAGCCTTTTGTAAAGATCCTGATCTTCCTAGTGATATGCAGGACAAACATCGTTATAAATTGTCCAAGTTGCCAAGATATAGCTCCTTTGCACAAGTAAGAAACAGATGTATTTTCATGGGTTGCCCTCGTTCAGTATATGAGTTCTTTCGAATTTCTCGTATCATTTTCGTGTATTAGCATGCATGTTTGAATTCTGATCACTTTTACGTGGGAAAGGGGGACACCCTCTAAGCCTAAGTATTCCTCAATGACCAATAACGTACAAGTGTGAGGGAAAGGTGAAAAGAACCCTATTTAGGGAATGCAATAGAGAACTTGAGATCCGATATGAACAATCAGATGAAGAAGCGGAGCTTAAAGCCTTTACTTTCTGTTATTCCTCACCGTCACTGCCTTCCCACTTGATGACCTGCTATCTCAGCCATTCTCACAATGTGATTTTCACCAGCCTAACCCCACCATACCACTTTCAAAGTATATTGTTTACCACATTCATGTTACTATTTATGTAATGATCCATGTTCTAGGTAGCATATAATATTCCAGAAACTAGTACATGAATTACGAATCATCAAGATATGGATTATGAACATAACCAAACCAAACCAAACCAAACCAAACCAAGCCAAGCCTTAAGTCCCATCAAATGGGGTCATATGGATTATGAACATGCAGAAAAATATTGATGCAACACATTATGCTGATAAAACAAATTCACCTCTGCAACATTACTTAATATACCATATAGCCATCAACAAAAAAAACAAAAAGTGAATAACAAAATGTAATTGTTGTCCAGAGAATGTCTACCCTACAAGTATATATGACAAGATCTAGAAGAGTACATATGTTAGATAATAATATTCAGCAAACCAGGCCCAACAATGAGAGATTTAAAATTTGGGGGAAAAATACATAATATGTGCTTATACCTGAGAAAAGTTGACAATCACAGGGAGAATATGTTGAACACAATCCTGGGGCTCCAACAATTTGCCCAGAGCCGCACAGCCCTCAACAGCTAACAAGCGAACAGAATCTTGATCTGAATAAAGATGCAGTACAAAACCCGATGCTTAGCAAGCTAAATATAAGCAATAAGCAAAACAAATGAACAAAAATAAAAGGCCATTATCTTGAATACAATGACTACCATCTCCATGAGCAGATTTACATTGGGTCAAGTTTGAAAATCATACTGTATTTTTACTGTTTTTACTTCAGATAAATATTGTTTTAAACAATTTGTCCCCACTGAGTTTGTTTATGCCCTCACCCCACCAACTGGAATTTGGACATTTTGCATCCCTCCTTTTTCTCAACTTTTTCCCATCTCTCTTGTTGATCTCTCTCATAAAACAGAGTGGTGGCAAAAAATAAGGGACTTATAACAAAGAGAAAATTTAACTTGCACAAATGTCCCAAAGAAACTCACTACACAATTAAATGAAAATAAGTTGAGGGTTTACTTTGTGCATGACTTAGTGATTGTCATGTTACTATTAATTAACTTAATTGGTGTTGAAATGACCTTTTGAAAGATTAGATGACTATAAATTGTGTTGAGATATTGAGTTTTGCTTATTTGCTAAATTTTGTGTATGTTAAGGAAATGACATTGGGAAAAGATCTATATTGGCAATTAGGAAAAAGTTCCATGTATGATTCCATACATGGTTTTGCCCCCGCTGGACCAAAAACCTAGGTTCAGCCCATCTAGTCTTACAATAGCTCCAAAACATCGTATTCCATTTCACTAAACATTTATTTACTTAGAATGGTTATCAATTGTTTGAAAGTTGATAACTCATTTCAACAATAGATCAATTCTCTTCCAACAGACCCATGAAGTAGTAAAACCCATGATCTTTGTTGCCATATATAGCTCAATAATCATTATTTATCTTACGCTTATTCTGAGGAAGTAAAGTTGTCATGAATCCTCAAAGGTTAATGGCTTTCTTGACAAGTTTTGGTATTATCTACTTGATGTCACATGTTACCAAAAGCATTTTCTTCCACTGATAATCTTCTATTTTCAGTTAAGCTTTAATTTTCTGTTTGTATTCTAACAATGCAACTCCAGTCTTTGGCTATACACCAATAAACCTCCATTTCTTGATTCCAAATAACTATTAACAAACCTTATCTATTTTGCACATCTTAGGCTATTTATTGTTTCTACTGTTTCATACTTTGAATAAATATTTTTTATACAATTCGCCCACACTGAATTTGTTTACGCCCTCACCATACCCAGTGGAATTTGGACATTTTCTCTCTCTTTTTTTCGTCTAACTTTTTCCATCTCCCTCGTTGATCTCTCTCATAAAACAGAGCGGTGGCAAAAAAATAGGGGACTTAAAATTTTAATTTGTAACAAATGTCCCAAAGAACTCACTAGATGATTAAGATAAAAAAGAAGTTTAGGGTTACTTTGTGCATGATTTAATGATTGTCCTTTTACTATTGATTAACTTAATTGGTGTTAAATTTCCCTTTTAGAAAATTGGTTGACTATAATAAATTGTGTGGACGTGGAGGTTTGCTTATTTGCTAAATTTTGTTATTGTTAAGGGCCTATTTGGTAACATTTATATTTGCAATTTTCTATTTATATTTATAAAATTTTTGAAAATTGTAAACAAAAACTCGCTTGGTTTCTATTTTCATTTTCAAAAGTTGTAAACAGTTTATAAAGTTTAATTTAGTACCACAAAAAAGTTGGTTTCACTTGTTTTATTTTTTTTCATTTCTTCCTCTTTCTGCTACCCTTTCCGACCAATACCCATTGCTCATCATTACCACTGGCTGCCATTGCCAATGACTTCCTCCGCCAACCACCGGTAGTGACCCCCCTTGGCCACTACCTCTTTCAAAAACTACCTCCGGCCACCACCTTAGGCAGCAAACCGGCCACCATCTCCGATTGTTGGCAACCACTTCCGACCACCACTTCCCACGGCTAGCAACCACCTCCGCCACTGCCAACCAATGTTGCAACCACCTTCGGCCACTATCTTCGGTGGCCAACAACCACCTCCGACCACCATCTCTAACCGTTCAAAACAAAATTTTAAAATATTTATGTATCAAACATGTTTTTTGTTTTTGTTTTTACCCAAAATAAACATAAACATGTATAATGTTTTCTATCAACTGTAAATGTTACCAAACAACAAACGTCACCAAACAGCACCCAAGTGCTTGACATTGGAAATGATTTTCTATTGTCACTTAGGAAAAAGTTTTGTGTAATATAAGGTTTTGCCAAGCTAGACAAAAAATCCTAGGTTCACCCCTGCTAGTCTTACAATACCTCCAAAACAGATTGGGTATGTTTGGTTTGGATTTGTAGAGTGATTTTGGGAAAAAATTTCTAAAAAATTTGTTTGGTTTGTAATTTTTCCAAAACAATTTCTAAAATCACTTTTCCTCTCTTACACATTAATCAATCACTTTTTCTCTCTTCTCTTTCATTCTCAATCATTTTTTCTCTCAGATACATCTACTCAATTACAACAAAATATCAAATCATTCCAAATTTCTAAACTCTAAAACTACTTTCAAAATACACAACCAAATAAACCAAAAAAATTTCTAAGCTCTCTCCCTAAAACAATTTTTAAAAACTACTCTCTCAAAACCAAACCAAACCAAACATACCCATTATTTCTTTCATGTTCCATTTCACTAAATATTTACTTTCATTAAAATTGTTTTCCAATTATTTGAAAGTTGATGGCCCATTTCAACAATAAATCAATTCTCTTCCAACCGACATATGAAGTAGCACACAACTACTAACTCATTGGCATGACAAACCTATGATCTTCATTGCCATATATAGATCAATAATCTTTATTATTTTTTCTTATGCTTGTTCCCAGGAAGTAAATTTGCCATGAATCTTCAAAGGTTAATAGCTTTTTCAACAGGTTTTGGTATTATCCACTTGAATTCACATGTTACCAAAAACATCACCTATTCCATTGGAAATCTTCTATTTTATGTTAAGTTCTAATTTTTTGTATGTATTCTAACAATGCAACTCAAGTCTTCGGCTAAAGACTAACAAACCTTCATTTCTCAAGTCCAAATAACTATTAACAAGCTTTATCTATTTTTCGCATCTTAGGATATTTACTGTTTTATACTCTGAATAATTTTTTTTATACAATTTGGCCCCACTAAGTTTGTTTATGCCTTAGACCTACCCATCGGAATTTGGACATTTTCCATCTCTCTTCTTTTTCCCATCTCTCATACAACAGAGCGGTGACAAAAATAGGGACTTAAAATAGAGAACTTTTTTGATTAAAAATAGGGGTCTTTAGATAGGGAATTTTTTTTAATTTGCACCAGTGTACCAAAGAAACTCACAAGACGATTAAAATAAAATACATTTAGGGTTTGATTTCTGCATGACTTAATGATTGTCATGTTACTATTAACTAACTTAATTGGCCTTGAATTAATTAGAATATGGAAGTTTGTTAATTGACAATAGACCTATGAAGTAGCAACACAACTACAAACTCACAGGCATGCCAAACCCAATAACTTTGTCGCCATATACTCAGAATAATCATTATAATTTTTCTTACTCTAATTCCGAAGAAGTAAATTAGACATTAATCCTCATAGGTTAATGGCTTTCTTGGCAAGTTTTGGTATTATCTCCACTTGATTTTACATGTTAACAAAAACATCACTTTTTCATTGATAATCTTCTATTTTATGTTTAAGTTTTAATTTTTTGTTTGTATTCTAACAATGCAGCTCAAGTCTTCAGCTAAAGAATAATAAACCCTCATTTCTCGAGTCCAAATATCTATTAACAACCTTTATCTATTTTGCACATCTTGGGATATTTACGTTTTTACTGTTTTGTACTTCAAATAAATATTTTTTATTCAATTTGCCCCCACTAAGTTTGTTTATGCCCTCACCCTAACTCACAGGCATGCCAAGCCCACGATCTTTGTTGCCATATATAGCTCAATAATCATTATTATTTTTCTTATGCTTGTTCCGAGGAAATAAATTAATCACGGTTTCTCTGAGGCTAATAGCTTTGTCAACAAGTTTTGGTATTACCCACTTGATTTTACATGTTACCAAAAGCAACAATTTTCCATTGATAATCTTTTACTTTCTGTTAAGCTTCAATTTTCAGTTTGTAATGCAACCCAGGTCTTCGGCTATAGACTACTAACCTTCATTTCTTGAGTCCAAATACTTATTAGTACGATTTTATCTATTTTGTGCATCTTGGGATATTTGCTGGTTTTTCTTTGTGAAGATTTCACCATCTGAGCTAGCTGGCATCCACACCTACAACTATCCATCCCTCTTCCCCATTCTTCATCTCATCCACATTTAGATTGCCTACTACAGTTACATATTCAGTTATTGTGGTCCTAATTCATCACATCCACCATTATCATAGGGTTCCAATAAATATTCCAGCTTTGAATGTTCCAAGCATGGGTAAAAAATCACCTCCGCTGCTAGAGGTTTGCAATCTGCTAACTAAAGCTTGCCAAATGTTTATCACAGTTGGACCAATCCATGCATCCCTCAATATGTACCTGATCATACATTGGAAAATTAAGACTGCTGCGGCCTAGCGTATAAAAGTGCACTTACCATCCTGTGTAAGATCCTCAAATATTGACATGATGTCAGTCTTGAGATGAGCAGGTTCAACAGTTGCAGCAAACTTCCCCAAGTTTGTTGCAGCAGACCTCCTCACCATAGGCATGTCATCCTGACACAACTGGCTGTATATTGACCGTAATTCTGTCTTTAACATCTCTGAGGCACTGGGGTAAGCAATATGAAATAGTCCACAAGCAGAGACTCGGGCTGTAAACCATTCACCTGCTGCCAGTCTCTATAGAAGGGAACTTACATGAGAAAAGGAATATTTCTTTGGTAAGAAGAATAATATATCATGAGGATATAAATCAGAAATACTGTAAGCCATTTATAAACACGGAGCAATCCCATAATTAAAATAAATCCAGAGGAAACCTAATGGAGCAACATGCATATTTCAAGCTAGCAAAATGTACACTTCCATTTTCCAAAATAACACCATCATGGCATCACGCTGTCGAGTAGCCAATAGTAAAGGGAACAACAATGTAACAGGTAGATGTTTTGTTGTGGTAACCATGACGTTAACAATTCAATGTGGGCTCAGAGCTTTTTGAGAACACTTAGACATGCAGACAGATAAAATTTTCTTCTAGATGAACGTACTTGTAACAGCAGTAGAAAGTAACAGAAAGAGAAAAAATAAAAATAAAAATACCATAAGCAAAATCTAACCTTGACCAGTGGAATAAACCAGTCAACCAAATCACTCTCCCTCATCTGAGATCCAATTCTACACAATGACTCAACAGCTTTGTCCCTCACACAGGTTTCCTCAACAGAGCAAAGAGTTTCCAAAGGTGGAAGCAAAACATGTGCATGCTCCACTCCGCCAACATAAGGAATAAACACACCCAACTCTTCTGCCATAGCAAGAAGCACTTCATCATCGTCATCGTTGTTTTCGCTCAGAAATGGAATTAATTCCTTGCGCGTCCGCTCCTCCCCAAGAGCACGTGCAATTGTTGACAGCCTCCGAATAGAATTCAGCCGAAGTTGAATGTCATCATTCTTAAGCTCATCTATCAGAACAGCTATTGGGTACAGTGGCTCATCACCCATTGACATTGTATCTATCAATATCTTGCAACTTCAAACTATTAACCAAAAGAACAGTCAGCTCACAGCAAACTCCAAATTACTATGTAAGCATCAATCACAAAGTACACAAATAAATACTAGATTTTGAACCAAACCATTTCCACAAATTTATTACATAAAAAAATTTTTAAAAAAACAAAGGAAATCGAAGCTTCATTTAGTTTCCGAGAAAAAACCCACTAAACTGAATCAGCTCAGTTCAATTGAGTCAGTAAAGTTGTCAGATTCCTGCGTTTTCTATGCAACCACAAGGGAGAGAAATTGCAAATAACGGATCGGAAGAGACTCTGAGATCCAGAACCAACCCTAGAACCGAAATCCAGAAAATTGCAGAGGTATTGGGGAAATGAAAGGAGGCTTCTTGAAAACTCAAATTGCAAAGCATAAAACCCTAGGTATTCGACTCCATTTTTATAGAGTGTTTTGAAAGTAAAAAACTAAAGAATTGTATATTTGTAGTGTTCAAACAAATTCATGCAAGTAACATACATATATGCACACACACACACATATATATATATATATATGAATGAATGTATATGTATGTGTGTGTAAATTTAGAGAGAGAGAGAGAAGGAATCGTATATCATCTAACCGACTGCAATTGCTTCTGGCCGGCTTCCTCTGCTTCCGGGGTCCGGTTCTTGAGAGAGAGGGAGAGAGAGATATTTGTTCCCGTAAGTGTGTATTTACCGATCAGAGAGGCCGATTATAAGCCGGTGCTCTTTTTTTTATAAATATTAATAATTAAAGAGAAATGCCTTGGACCCAGTGGGGTGACCCACCACCCCACTGTGTTTGATTGGTTGAAACTTTTTTTCTTTTTTTTTTTTTCTTTTTTTTTTTTTAAGTCTAGAGAGCACAGGAGGATACATGAACTAGGGTGCTCGGGTCACTCCTACCGAAATCTCCAGAATTGTTGATAATTAAAATCATAAATTTTTATTCTTATTTTTAAAAAAATTTCAAAATACGTGCTCAATAATAATTTTCTTTTTTCTTTTTTTCTTTTTTTTTTATTACTTTTGGAATGTCAAAAAGAAGTCACATCTTTCTTTGAATTTTTTTTTTAAGTGATTTATTCTTAAATTATGTTAAAATTTTAAATTTTTTTGATGTCTTATGTAGGTGAATTTAAAAATTAAAAAAATTGAAAAAAGATGAAAAAAATCAAAGGTTCACTATATTTGCTTATTTTTATCTTTCTGGACTTTTTTGAACTTTTTTTCAAGTTTTTAAATTTTTTAATTCGTCGAATCAAATTAAATCTAGGAGTTTAAAACTTTTAAAATACTTTAAAAAAAAAATCAATAAAAACAAAACCTAAAAAAATCACCAAATAAACAAACCATTGACAATTAAGCCAGTGAGCTTTACTCGGGTTTTGGGGTTGTGCATGTTATAGAGCTCATTCTAAGATCCAATCCGATGATGTAAACTATTCATGTTTTAGAAGATATTAAGTATAAATTAAAGGTGATTTTTTTTTAAGGTCCCTAGCATTAAGACTTTAAAGCATAAAGGGCATCCAATATTTTCATAATGTCTAAGGTCCCTCAAGTCAAACTAGAGAAAATTCAATCCAGTGAAATTTTTGGTCCAAAACCAGAGAAAATTCTCTGGTCCAAACCAGAGAAAATTCAATTAAGAGAAATTCACTTTTGTCGAATTTTCTCTGGACTTCACAGAAAATTCTGGTTCACAGAGAATTTCTCTAGTGACTTCACAGAGAAATTCTCTCCAAATCATAGAAATTCCCAAATTTCTCTAACCAAATCACATACTCACCCTTGTGATTTTCTCTGGCCATCATCCCTCATCTCTGTGTTAAACAACAATCAACAACTAAATATTGAAATCAACACTCCTGGACTCAACACTCTAGAGAAATTTGAAAATTTTTCTAACTTCACCGGCCTTCTCACAAAATTACCTCTTTCTCTGGCCTTTCTAGCTTTTCATGGACTCTCCAGAGAAATTAAATTTCTCTACCTTGCATATACTTCCCATATACTTCTCACTCTCCAGAGAAATATCCCAAGATAGAAAATTTCAATTCACATATTTTACAAGGTAGAAATTGAAAATCCCTGTAGCTAACGCTTCAGTAACATTGATCACTGCATTCATGCCAAGAAATAATCAGATTCTACAATTACAGAGCTCACAAATGTCAAATTACACTCTTTTTTGCTTGTTTTAACAACACAATTTGAATCTTTGACATTGTAATTTGTAATACAGACAAACAATCCACCAAAATAAATAAATAAAATATAGAGAGAGAGTATTGTTGGGAAAGAAGAATCGGAGAGAAGGAAGGCCGGAGGGGTAGAGAAATCCATCAGAAGAAAGTCTTTTGAAGGGATCGAAGTCATAGTGGAGGAAATTGAGAGAAAGCTGGAGCTTGAAGAGAGAATGTGGAAAAATCATTGATGCAATCAGATGGTTTGAGCTTGTGTTCTTCTATTGTTGCTGAAGCAATGGATTCAACAATCAGTTCATCAGAGAAGCTTCGGTCTGAACTAGGGTTTTAGACGCCATTTTTTGGTGAGAATGAGAGAGGGGTTTTTGGTGCGGGAAGAGAGAGGAGAGAGTTGGATCTTGGAGTGTCTAGTTTTCGATCGACTTTTGGATCAATTGTCCCAAATTCTTACAAATATTTTTCACCTTGAGATCTTCACCCTCACGAAATAGGGAAAGCAGAGAAAGAAAAAAAAAAATGAGGTTTGATTCGAGAGAGTTAAATTTCTCTGTGATATATAGGTGTGGGAGTTGAGGGACCTCAGACATTATAAAATAAAATTGTGGATTTCTTCCATTACTAAATATGAGAAAGGGACCTTAGACTAATTTTTCCTAAATTAAAATATATTTATAAAAAATTACATTAATTCGATATCAATAGTCCTTTTATCAAATCACATTCTCAATCATATCATTCTTTCTAATTTTCTATATATTTTTTCATAAAAAAAGAAAAAAAAAAAAAAAAAAAAAAAAAAAACAAGATACCAACTAAAATAATCACTTTCCAAACGAGCTCTATGTAGACTTTAACTATAAGTCCTCTTAATACTTTTTTGAATACACCAATAAATCTTATAATACTTATATATATTACCGTCATTAAATTATTATCTATTAAATACTTCTATCTTCTCTTCTCTTCTCTTTTCTTCTCCTTTTATTTTTGTCTCCACCATTTTTTCAAAATTTTCACACCACCATTATCCACCACTACTGTCATCGTCACTATCCACTTGCCACTATCACCATCATCGTCGTTGTCATCGTCCATGTACCACCACTATCACCATCACCATCATTGTTTGACTATCACCATCGTTCACCAACTATCTCCATCATCGTCGATTTACTCACCACTACCATTATTCACTAACCACTTCCACAGTCATAGATCCACTACTACCTTTGTAGGTCTATACTCTACCATCGTTGATCTACACTTTATCGCCGCCAATTTACACAACCACCCAATCGCTTTCTTTGTTGCTCCAACCATTCTCTACCATCATTGTTCTCGTTAGCGACTGTTTTTTGACAATCTCGTTTAGATCTACAAACTAGTTGTTCTAGAGATAAAAATCGACTCTACATAACTCTAAACAATGGTAATTTTCCGAATATCTCTCTCTCAAACTACATCTATTGCTAATCATATTTAGATTCAAATTCAAATTTATTTTTCGATAATAAATTTATCAACCTCTCTTGTTTTGTGTGTGGGAGAGGGTAGGTGTTTGTGAGTAAGAGTAAATGAATCAAGTTTGTCATTTGTAATTTTTTTTTATAAATCAGTTGGTGATAAATTTATTGCTAATAAATTATCAATGAGTGAATTTTTATTTTTATTTTTTAATTTATCCCTCATTTTGATAATGAATTATTTTTGTGACTTTCGATATATGTTTTTGTTTGTGGAATGATCATTCTGTATTAATAGTAATATTGATGAATTTATCAAAGTAACAAATAATTTGAACATTTTTTTTGACTTTATTTATGAATTTTAATTTATTTTTAATTAATTTATATTAAAATATGATGCAAAAATTGTAAAAAGAGTGAGAGTTAATGTAGAGAGAGAGTGTAAAGTGAAAAGTGATAGAAAAGTGTGTATGGCTCAACTTTTGAAATGATTTGACACAATTTTCAGAGCACAATGTGGACAAATCGCTTGAGTGACCAAACTTGCACTCGAGCGAACAATTCAAATTTGATAGACTGCTCGAGTGATCAATCGAGCGAAAAAATCCACTTCCAAAATCTCCACTCCCTTCTGTAAAAGACTGCTCGAGCAATGAAAGATTTGTTTGAGCAAAGAAAGTATGCTCCTAAAAGTTCAGATTGCAAAGCGAGATACTGGAAGGTCGATTTCACCGCTTGAACGACTAAAAGACCGCTCGAGCGGTCTCAACCTGAAGGTAAAACAAAGAAATTACAAAACACTAACTAACCTTCCCAGTTTCTCTCCAACACCCAAACGCCCAAATGACATCTCGAAACACACTAAGATGTACCTACCAAAACAACCACAAGAAGAAATAAATAATAACACCAGACTCAAAAGGTTCAACAATGATGGAGACAACACAAAGGGACAAAAATTATCAATTAATGTACTTAATTAGCTTTAAAGGATTTGGACATCATAATAATGGTATTAATGAGACAATAAAAATGCCACATATATTTCAAATGACAAGTTTTTCAACTTTGTTAATAATAGATGGATGGAAGGGTGTGATTACAATTTGACTTAACGTGTAAAGAGTTGACTGGTATAATTATAACAAAGGGACTAAAGTGAACTTTTGATAAAAATACAAAGATGCTAAGCGTAATTAAACTCAACCTTACATTGAGGATAGTATAGATCAACTGGAATCCATTTCCTCAAGTGAGCTTTTCTACAAGAAGAGCTAATTTTGCCCGGCACTGAGGTTTCATAGAAATTTTTTTTTTTTAGTTGGTTACCATGTATTTAGATCATAAATTTATGGAGAGAAAGAAATATATATATAGATAAAATAGTTCTTATTCCATTGATTTTTCTTTTCCCGTTTATTTTTTATCCACAAATTCAATGTTCAAATATTAAAAAATGAAGATTTGTTACCCAAGTTGCAGCAGACACCTCCTTTGGTATTAAAGTTTCATTTTGATCATCTATACATTTTATGGATTACAGAAGCCTCAGAAATTTGGGCTTTGCAGTTCCCACCCACCTTAATTTGTTTCCTTCCAAACAAGTCAGATCAAACATTTTGAAGAGAGAATACTGATACCCTCTTCAGTGGATGCACTCCTTCAGTCTCTCAAAGAATTTCAGAACCCTAACATGAGATCTACTCAATACAAAGTCACAAAATAAATAAATTAGATATCGAGCACACAATACAATATCTATGTGGTTCACTGATAAATGGGTTACATCCACAGTAGTTGCGGCTATTTCACTATGTAAAAGAACGAATTACAAGACACAACAGACTTGCCCCATTGCTAAAATACATATATATAGCTAGGGTTACAAGTTGTAAATGTGAGAAATTTATCAAAGTTTCGCAACAAACATGGCTCGGTGTACAGTACTATCACGCTCCACAGTGCCTCACACAGTCCTTAGTTGCCATTGCATTTCAGTATTTTAAGTAATGTAAGAAAATGTTAGATGAACACAATATATCTCCCAATCATTGGATCAAACTTATCTCTTGAATTATTGAATATATAACCAATATGTCAATCATTGAACCAAAAACTCTTAACAAGTCTGGTCCAAAATCCAACCACCTCTTTCTCTCCCGGTGCAATATCCACTGGTTCCTTAAAATTCGCCGTCAAGCTAAGCTCGTTGAATGAATCCACAAGATTTTGAAGCCTCGCAACAAACTCAATCAAAAGTGAAGCAAATGTTGCCAATGACAATGAGCTTGCACTTTCATATGTTTTCACTTCTTTCTCATTAAACACCACATCGCAAGTAAGTGAGATTTGCGATGGCCATGCTGTCTCTCTCCTAAACAAATTTTCTGAGGAAGCCAATTCTGAAAGGGAAGGATTGATCCCCATGTTTGGGCTAGGAGTCTCCCACGTTCTCAACAAGGGGACTGATCTGACATTTAGTCCTGTTTCGCTGAGGGACTTGATCACCAAGCCCTTGTCTTCATTAGTGTTCACATCAAAGGAATTCTGAGCTTCTTCATATTCTTTGGGAAGTTTTCCAGATTCCCAGCTCTCTGAATTGACTAGAAGATAGGATTTTTGGTCTATCTTCATTTGCAATTCTTCAGCTGCATCGTGCACTTCTTGAAGCAAGTCTACGGGGCTTAGTTTCTCCATCTTTTCTACCTTGTTTCCAAGTTCTCGTAATACTTTAGCTCCTTCGGTACCTACCCTTTGAAGCTCACTCCCAAAAACCCGTCTCTTTTCTGGCGGTGCCTACAAATGCAAATTGCACAAAAAAAAAAGAACAAAAAAAAAAAAAGGAAGCATGTGATTATCTTCATAAATCATCGTAATTTTTTAAATTGGCTGTCTGGGAGAAAAAAAAAAAAAACCTTCTATTTCATTTCACTTTCCCTTTTCCTTTTATTTTCCTATTAGTGTGGTAGGACCCCTTTCACACAAAAGAAAGGATTTATTGCTTACTTCCACCACAAGGAGCCAAAGTAAAAAAAACTAGAATTAAAACCCCTAAATTTTTTGTAGCAACTAAAATTAACTAAGCCAAGCAATTGTATCCTGATATATCCATCACTAATTGATGGATATTTGACAAATACTTTTCTTCAAAAGTTTCGTGTCAACCAAACAAGAAAGGGAAAGCTACAAAACTATATAATTGCAAACTATTAGGTAGTGTTTGGTTCACTGGAATAAAGAGGAATGGAATTATCATTCCATTAAAATATTCATTCTCGTGTTTAGTTAGACTGAAAAAATAATGACAAATGCATTATAAATAGAATTATCTTTTACCATATTAAGATAATGATCATTCCATAAGAAAGTCTAAGAAATCGCCATTCCATTCCATCTCATTCCAACAAAACAAATAGAGCATTAACATCTAAGATGTCAAGAAATATAAACATCTCAAGTGTAGCGAGCTTCAACATGACATGGTAATATATGAGAATAGAATGTGTATATATTTACCTGTATTTCAGATAGCATACAACCATGCATTGCCATTACCATGAAAGCACAATGCCTCAATGCACCGCCTACTTTGACATAGTTTCTCCAAGGATAACTAAATGTTCTATAGGGGCCATGAGGTGGTTCCCATATCGCAAACTCTAGCTGCATAAACAAGAAATGGCATAAAACAAACTGCTCTGGTCTTTATGAACTCATTGAAGTGGACAAATAGTACAACATGATGAAGCATACAAGGGATTCCTCTTTGGTTGAAGATTGCACGGCCGATCTGTAGCCATTGTACACCAGGTCATCAGAAGCCTGGTATGTGAGGATCTTTGAAGGGACCCTCACATATTCAACACATTGAAGGTACCCATTCACACAACCTAGACAAAACCTCCATATCATATTAGAGAATCATGAAAAAAAGACAATTTACATACATTTTAAATCTCTTAGTATAGTCAACCTTAGTCTAACCTTCCAAAGAACTGGCGACACCTTTAAAATTTTTCACCACAGATTTGTGTAGGTCTTCACCTGCCCAAATTGGGAAAAAACATGTGTTGATGATCAAAGCAACGGCTGCACCAACAGCAATAAGCAATAACCGATAGAAAGCCGTCGTGAATGGCTCTGAGGATGAACTCGCAGACACCATTACAATACAATACGTCAACAAGAATACACGAAACCCATACTCGTATGGCTTCATTGGTGGGTACAATTTGGCATAACTAGCACAAAATCCTAAAACCAAAACAAACAGACATCAAAAAAAAAAAAAAAACAATTATCATGCCAGTCTAAAAATAAAAAAAAATGGGAGCTATATGGTGCAAGATATGTATCAAGGTTCTAAATCACGGTAACAGTTACTAATAGGAATTATGAATTTTTTTTAAAATCATCAGCAAATGCTCTAAAACTCAATGATAGACATATTTTGACTATTAAACTTAATTGCAACATTTTAATCAATATCGTGACATTTAAATCATGTTTTACTTAGATAAATAGAGTACAAAATATCTTATTGTTTATTTTTCCCTATTAATAAAATGAATTACTATTAAAACTAATAAAAGGGACCTTCAAATAGTATTGACATTTTGTTTTTTGTCAATAGTATTGACGAAAGATTGGTTAAAAAATATATCAATACATATCGGGTGATACATATACAAAATCAGTGTGTATCAGCTGGGCTGATACGGGTACAAAATATCCGACTCAGAGGCTCAAAATTCCAATACAAATCGGTCAATATGATATGAACCAATAAAATCATGAAACTCTAACCTGCGATAAAAATACTAATGACAATATAAACTTCTGTCATCTTCCCAGCCATTAGAAAGAGCTCTGCAAGCCCCATAGCAAGCCCTCCAGCAGATAATGTTCCCAATGCCCTATTAAATCCCTTGTTAAGGGTAGCACCTGCAATAGTGAAATACACAATTGAAACTACTAATCTGATGAGAACTGAATTAGGCAGCATTTTTTTAACAGTGCGTGTCCATCACCCCTACTCGCAACTCGGGATTTCAAATGTGAGATTATTCTCATTAGATACACATAATCACTCACAAATCACGTGTATCAATTTAGCGCGGGGCATTGACTGTGCTCAACTATTGACCTAACCGTGTAGTAGGTGGCCATGGCCCCTACTCGCAGCACGGGTTTCAGAGGCAAGACTAGTCTAATAAAAAACACATATAAACACCCATTAATCATGTGTATCGATTTAGCCCAGGCTTTGACCGAGCTCAACCACCAAGCTACCTGTGCTGTGGGTGGCCATTGTCTCTACTCGCAGCTCAGGTTTCAAAGGCGAGACTAATCTCACATAATCACCCACAAACCATGTGTATCAATTTAGCCCGGGTTTGGGTTTCAAAGGTGAGACTAACCTCATCAAACCTAAATTTTTCTGCATATCTTTTCGTAGAATGTAAAAAATTATTAAAATAGTATGTTCCAAACAAGGCCTAAATAAAGTCATACAAAATCTCATAGAGTAATCACCCACCCACAAATCATGTGTATCAATTTAACCTGGGTTTCAAAAACGAAACTAATCTCATACCCACCCACAAATCATGTATCTCATACAATAATCACCCATAAATTACCACTGACTTACAGCTCTCTCGGGTTTCAAACACAAAACTACTCGCAATCCCCACAAATCTGGTGTATGAATTCAGTCCCAACATTGACAACAATACAAACAAAATTGATTTGGAAGTGAAAGATGTGGTGGTGTGATTGATACTAAATAGTACCTACCAACACTGTATTCAAAAACCACAACCACAGTGAGGATTGCCCAAACAGAGTATTGGCTAGCACTCTGAAGCGGTTCTTTGAAGAAGATGAGCAGAGACACGAGTGCTAGAGCTAGACCCATCTTGGCTGCAAAGAAAACTTTCTGTGGATCAGATCGACCCATTTCATAGACCTTGATCGCAGTGTCTTTGGAACCATTCCAGAAACTTCTAATCCCTTCGATGATCGAATGGAAGCACTGGAACCGAACTCTTTCTTCGTCGCCATTAGAGCTTCCGTAGCCGAGCTCTGAGTAGCCTTTTCGAGAGAGAAGCCTTTCTTTGCTCCTCTCTGCGAAGCTGTGTCTGAATGAACCAATTTTTGTTGCCATTTGATTCCTCAAAAGAAACAGAGAGCAAGTGACGATTTGATGATGATCAGAAAAACCCAATCCACTGAAAATTGAGAATATTAACAAGATATTGATTGATTCATTTTATTTTATCGTGTAGTTTAAAATTGAGAATATTATATTAACAAGATATTGATTGATTCAATTATCGTGTAGTTTGTGTTTGTTTTTAGATTGAAAATTTGGAAGTTTTGGAAAGCCAAAAAAATATTTAAATGATGGATGATAATTGGGAGTGTCATATTCTCACTCATTTCTATCATCGCATTTCATATCTTGGACATGACAAATAAAAAGACAAATTTATCCTTTTTTTGGGGGTTTAAAATAGTAGTTCATAAAATTAAATTTGTTTTAGTATAAATGAAAATAGGAACATTAAATACATAAAAATCTTAAACTATATAATGGGATAATTACTTAGATGAGATTTAATAAGAAAATGTTAGAGGTCTTAAATTTACTAACAAATAAATGATTAAATATCTTATATAGTTGTGAGGTCCATAACATTATGAATCCCACACTTATGTGAGATATTTAGTCATTTATTTAGTAAAAAATTTGATATCTCTAACATTACTCAATTTAATAACCTAATTCAACATACTTAAAATTAAATATATGAAGTGAAAATTAATTAGACCCATTGATAATTATAAATGGTATAGCTTAAAAATTTAAGTAGCTTCATTCAAAAAAAAAATTAAGTAGCTATTAAAATATAGGTTAAAAATTTTAAAAAAATTGTAAATGATAAAAAAATTATTTAATTTTGATTGAATTTATAAATACTTATACATAAGTATCAATGTACACAATTATAACCTCACAATCGTAGCCATTACCACTACTACTACCATTATCGCCATTGATACTACCACCAACTTTCCACAACTACCATCACCTTCATCATCATTGTCATTATTTTATAAGCATCACTATCATTTTAATACCATATTACCATAGCCATAAAAAAACTACTACAATCATTCACTTCCATAACTATTATCACTCCACCATCATCACACTCGGTGTTCGTTTGGGAAGTGGGTTGGCTTTTTGACTTTTTGGTTATTTTAGCCTGAGGCTAAAAAGTCTTGTTTGGGATGAACTTTTTGACTTTTTTGACTTTTGTGAGAGAAAGAATGTAATGATTATGAGTTATATGTGATATTTCGTCTTATTGGGTTAAATTTTTTTTTTTTTTTTGTATGACTATTTTAGCCAAAAAGTCCCAAACCTCAACTTCCCAAATGACAACTACTTTATATTTATCTCCATCACCATTGCCATTGGGTTATAGGCACCATTGTTGCCTCTACCACCACAATCAATTCACTATCACAATATAAAATTAAAAAATAATAATTTTCAAATTTAATATTATACATGTTAAATAATTTTTCAACTTAAAAAATTAAATATTCAACTTTTAATATTTAATTTTCAGTTTTATCAATCATTACCTTATTTATCTATTATTTTTTTAAAAATTTGTATTAAATTATTTAGTATATCTTCTGTTTATTATTTAATAGATAGAAATAGCTTAAATAATAAAGAAAAAAAAAGAGTTAATTAGTCGAAAGTCAGAGAGAGGTGCTTTCTTATTATTAAAATTTTAGTTGTACTAAACCAGCCCAATGAAAGAAACAATGATGAATTACATTTTTTTGAGCAACAACGAAACCTTAGATATATATATATATAATAATAATTTTCGGATAATTTTTTTAAAATTAAAATATTATTCTATAAAATTAAATAAAATAAATCATTAAAAATATAATAGAATTATGTGGTATGATATGTATCTTTTTTTGATTTGTTATACACCAATAATGTAGACTCCAATTCTATTATTATATCATTTTGGATAAATTTATGAGTCTTTAACATTTTTTTTGAATTTTTGGAAAAGAAAATTGTGGTGTGTAGCTTTTCTCAACACATAAATATAAAACAAATACTAAATTAATTCTCTCATCTTAAAAAAATTATTAAAATAATTTACTGGACTAATAAAAAAGTAAAAGAAAACACATATATATACAAATAACTAATTTTATTAATACATTAATTTTACTCGCATAACAAATGACTAATTTTATTAATAAGTAAATCATTAAGTAAATTAACAATTTTTAATGATATGGAAATTATTTTTCAATTAACCATTTTCTTAATAAATAAATCATTAAGTCAATTAATAATTTTTAATGATATGATAAATATTTTTCAATAAACAATTTTGATAATTTATTATTGCATAGGAGAATTGATTTCCCCCCCCCTCCCAAAGTATTGTGTTAAATGAAAATTTATAACAAACAGTTGTTGTAATTTCTAGTATTATAAGATCGATTCATTTTTTAAACAAATCTTATGGATGTATTTGTAATTTGTTAAAAAATAAAAATTTATGTTTCATAATTGACCAAGAATGTTTACATAATTACAAAAAAACCTGTTTCATGATTGACCAAGAATGTTCGTGTAATTACGAAAAAACCTATTGCATAATTGACTAAGAATGTTTGCGTAATTACGAAAAAAATCTTTTCTCAACATATAGGTCACCATTAGTAAATTATTCAAAATAAAAGGCAAAATCAAAAAGAAAAGACAAATCTCAAGCAACTAAGCGGTTCTTATATATATAGATATTAGCGAAGAGTATTGTTGACACCATAAATCTGCAATTTTTATAATTGTAGGACACGTGGCATCCTCTTATTCATTTGGAAGTTGAAAGAAGTTATAGAGATGATGGAGAATATGAAGGATGAGTGGAAGGACAAAGTGGATGAGTGGAAGGACACGTGGCAAGACAAGAATGAAGATGGAAGAAATGGGTAGTTATTAAGTAGTTATTGCTGTATTTTTTCCTCTATAAATAGCCATTAATGGCTACATTGTAAAGGGCCCAGAACTTAAATCAAAGACAGTTGATTTCAATATTTCTTGTCATTTTCCTTATCTTAGGAGTAGTTTAACATAGATTTATATTTCGAAGTATTTATTTTCAGCACTTTCATTTCGAAGCATTTCATGCACTTCCTTTTCAAAGCATAGGAGTAGAGGTAAGTAATTATCACTTTGATTGTTCACTCAATCGTCTTTCTCCGTCCCTCATTCTTCTTTTAATTTTTCTTTTTCGCTACACTTGGCAACTTTGAAGTCCTCTTCGTTGAGGCAAAAGAACCGTCAACACAATCGCTTGATAATTGGCTTGAATTTAATCTGTAAGGATTTTTCAATCCTTGCTGACACGCTCGCATTTATGATATTTTCCTTCGTAGGAAAAATAAGCCAACAATTTTGGCACGCCCAGTGGGACGTCAAGTGTAAGAAATGAAAAATGAATTGGATTTATCCATTTCAAATAGCCTAGATGAAATCTATTGGCGTAAACAAAAAATTTTGGATCTTCAAAAAGAGATCCATTTTCTTGATGAAATAAATTTTCATCCCTTACAATATTATTTGGTGGAAGAAAAAAGACACCATTTAATTGGAGAAATTCATCACCTTGATATGGAAATTCGCCAATGGAATGATGAGTTATCAACTCTCACTACCAAGTCTTTAACTGAGGCCTTAATGGCCGGAATTGGTGAAGTTTTTCAGAATTTTTCCATGGTTAAAAATAGCAAAAGCAAAGAGTTGATTTCATCAATGGCTTGGGGGGTTCAAGAGTCCGTTTTTAAAGAGCCAAATTATGAAATTAACATAACGAAAGAGCATGTTCTTGAGCCAAATTTGGCTAAGAATGATGTTCTATGCATGGCTCGGGAGGTCTCAAAACCAATTTTTAGAGAGTCAAGTCATGAAAATAACATATCTATGGGTGATTTTCATAAGCCATTAATGGCTAACATGGAAAAACAACCCACTTTGCCAAATAATTATGAAAATCTATTCAGCAAAAGTCATGTTTTTAAAACAAACATGGTCAAGAATATTGAACAAGCCACTGTTCATGAATTCAAAATTTTTGACATTTTTCAAAATGTCAAAAAGTATGAATTTTCATGGTCACACTATACTATGACTTTTGGTGTTCGAAATCCTTTTTGGATTTGTGGTTCACATCAAAATATAATTCTGATGATGTGGCTAATAAAATTAACAAATTGTTCTTATGAGTTCGAAGCACTAAGAACAAGAGATGACCATTTAAAATGCATGAACTTGGCTAGAAAAAGCCTGTGCATTTAAATAAATGGTTGAGAATGGCTTATCTTTTCAAATTGATGGCCAGTTGCTTGTGTGTACACAATCAAAGCATCGAAGATACATTCGAAGCATCAAGAGTTGTTTCGAAGGTTGATTACTTCACATTCGAAACTGTATAAAGCTTCGAAGATACATTCGAAATATCAAGGGTTGTTTCGAAGGTTGATTACTTCACATTCGAAACTGTATAAAGCTTCGAAGATACATTCGAAGTATCAAGAGTTGTTTCGAAGGTTGATTACTTCACCTTCGAAACTGTATAAAGTTTTAAAGATCATTCGAAGCATCAAGAGTTGTTTCGAAGGTTGATTACTTCACCTTCGAAACTGTATAAAGTTTTGAAGATTCATTCGAAGCTTCAAGAGTTGTTTCGAAGGTTGATTACTTCACCTTCGAAACTGTATAAAGCTTCGAAGAAATATTTGAAGCGTCAAGCCTAACCTTGAAACTTTATTGTAAGTATCATCATCCGATATCAATGCTTCCAACCTTCGAAGGGTGATGTTGTTCCTTCAAACTTGTGACGCATGACCTTCGAACGATGAATTTGGTCTTTTATACCACCTTCGAAGTTGGTTATTGGTCATCTAGTCATAATTTCATACTCATTTGAAGCACCTTATTGGTGTTGTTATATCATTCGAAGCACTTTGTTGCCTAGATTAGTCATGTACTTGGTTCGGCCCTTCAAAAATTCAAGTAAATATCATTTTTAAGGGCCGCGGGGGGTAATGTTGACACCATAAATCTGCAATTTTTATAATTGCAGGACACGTGGCATCCTTTTATTCATTTGGAAGTTGAAAGAAGTTATAGAGATGATGGAGAATATGAAGGATGAGTGGAAGGACAAAGTGGATGAGTGGAAGGACACGTGGCAAGACAAGAATGAAGATGGAAGAAATGGGTAGTTATTAAGTAGTTATTGCTGTATTTTTTCCTCTATAAATAGCCATTAATGGCTACATTGTAAAGGGCCCAGAACTTAAATCAAAGACAGTTGATTTCAATATTTCTTGTCATTTTCCTTATCTTAGGAGTAGTTTAACATAGATTTATATTTCGAAGTATTTATTTTCAGCACTTTCATTTCGAAGCATTTCATGCACTTCCTTTTCAAAGCATAGGAGTAGAGGTAAGTAATTATCACTTTGATTGTTCACTCAATCGTCTTTCTCCGTCCCTCATTCTTCTTTTAATTTTTCTTTTTCGCTACACTTGGCAACTTTGAAGTCCTCTTCGTTGAGGCAAAAGAACCGTCAACACAATCGCTTGATAATTGGCTTGAATTTAATCTGTAAGGATTTTTCAATCCTTGCTGGCACGCTCGCATTTATGATATTTTCCTTCGTAGGAAAAATAAGCCAACAAGTATGTACAGATTTAATTAGTTTATGAGCTAGTTCTACAACAGATCTACATGTTTCAAAGATACAAACAAACTGCATGAAAAAAAAGAAAAAAAAAATAGAAAAAATGTATCGTGTCTTACAAATTTGACATAATTACATTACCCTCCTTTATAATTTTAATTCATATATTAATAATCCATTAATTGTATGAATGAAAAAAAATTAAATTAGCATATCTTTACACTAAGATGTGTATTTTATCCGTCTTTATATTTATATTTTAAAACTATTTGCATTCATTTTGATTATTTTAACCTTAATAAAAGAGTAATCAATATAATTATACCAAATTTATAAATTTTTTGTGCTTTATTTATCTCGATGGTGATGTATAATTTACCAAGAAACAATTAAAAACGCAACAAAATAAGAAATTTATATATAGCACTCATAATCTTATATACTCACCAAAAAAATAATATTATATGCTTAGAAAATTATTTTAAAATATACCTAAATAATAAATAGATAAATCATATTTATTCTAAATATAATTGACACCATATTAAATTTGAATTTGTAGTATATATTTTGTTTTTAGAGTACTTTTTTCAAGCAAAAATGTTAGAGATTTCAAAATTTTTATCAAAATTTTTACTAAACACTCGAATGGATAGTAAAATTTTTGGCAAAATTTTTTGTATCCCTAACCCTAGCATTGCTCTTTTTCAAGGGGATCGGCATTCTACGCTCATGGGTTGTGGGTTGACTCATGCTAATTTTAATAATTTCAATTGTTCACTTTATATTTGTCGAGTGGTTCAATCATTTCAAAAATAAAAAATAAAAAAATAAAAAATTGATTAAACATTAATAACTATGTGATTGTATTACATTTATTTTTTTAAAGATAATATTAAGTATGATTTCGAAAAAAGACCATCAATTTTTTTATTAAAAAAATATTTATCTAATTATATAATTATAAGTACTTAATCAACTTAATTTTTTTATAAACAAGTTAGATCACCTAGATTGATTGAGAGTGAGCCCACAATCTATGAAATAGGTCCTTCAATTAAATTGCTGGAATTTATTGAAAGTTTACATTGAAATTGAATAAATATAAAATTTATAAATCATAAAAGTACAAAAAAGGAAAGTAGGAATGCCACTTTTCTAACAAATTTAAATGAGAAGATAAATAGGAAAGCCAAAGATGACAGTTACGAAAGTGTACCAGATTTTATTTTTCGAAAGAGGAAAAGAAAAGAAACTATGAAGATGTAGTTGTAATTTATGTATATGTGATGGGAGATAAAGGTGAACTGACAGGAGTGGTTGAATTGGCAGGTTTGAAAGGCCGCTGGAGGTTTGAGACTGGTAGCCTTGCAACAATTAAATTATGATAAATTACACTCAACTGAAAATTAAAAACAACAATGCTTCATAGTTTAAATTTTTATAATTTAAATAGTTTGAATTGTTCGAAATAATATCATTTTGATACATTCGAGCTCCACAAATTAGAATTACTAAATATTTTTTAATTAAAAAAATATTATTAATCTTGTACTTTTGATATAATTATATTAATTTCTTTTTGAGATTTTAATTTGTTAATGATATGAATGAAAAAAATAATGTTATTATATCTTTTTAATTGAAATGTATATTTATTTTTGTTTATTTCAATATCTACACACCCTCTGCATTATTTTTAATTGCTTTAATCTTACTAAAAGAGAAGTTAATGTAATTATATCAAAGTGTGAAATTAATTGTATTTTTTTTTTCAAATTTCAAGGGAGGTGAGTGTACTTTACCCATAATCACATAATATTTAAATTGTGTTAATTTAATTCTCAATGTATAAAAAATTTGTTTCAATTTGAACCCCAACCAAATTCCATCAATAGATGCTGTTAAATTCAAGGGTATCTCATATTTTTAGAATAGGTAATGTTAGGGATACTAAATTTTTTACCAAATAAATGATCAAATGTCTCACAGGTGTGGAGTCCTTAATTCTATGAACCTCACACCTATAAAACATTTGGTCATTTATTTGATAAACAAATTGAAATCTATAACATTTTCCTTTTATAATTAAAAGTTTAATTTTTTAAATGAGTTTCAACATTAATGGCCCCAAATCACATATCTTTTAGACTAAAAATGTATTTTTTTTAAAATGAGGGTTCACACTTATCCCCGATTTTAAGGGCATTTATTGACATGATTTGGTTAGGGGATAAAATTAAAACACTTTTAAAATATTGGGGAAAATTTGTTATAATTTAAATATTGGAGACTAAATTGACACAAATTTAATATTTTGGAGACCAAAAATGTAATTAACCCAAAATAGAATAAGCTCCATAAATTTGATTTAATTGTGCTGATCTCCCTTATATTAGAGTTAAGGAAAAAGGTTGGACCCCTTTTTGTACCCCTACCACCCCTAATATATTGTGATTGGCTAACTTTTTATTTTGTTTTGTTTTGTTTTGCTTTTTTTCTTCTTATCTCTGGCTAACATGTGTCTGTGAGTGGTTGTGGAGGTATAAAAAAAAAGGATCTGTATCATTTCTGTAAAATTAAAGTGATCGAAATTAATACAAATAATATATAAATATATGAATAAATAAGGATATATATATGTTAAAATAGATGACAATATTATTTTGTTATCCATATGATTAATAAATTATTTATGAAATAGAAAGTGTAATGTAAATTACAAACTTTGAAAGAATCCAAAGTAATTAACAGAGCAAATTACACCATTAATCCATGTAGTTTAGACGAACTACCACTTTAGACTTCTTTAAGATTTTAATTCACACAACATTTAACTCATTTTTATTAATAATTTGTTAATCATGTGAATGAAAAAATGATATTGTCATTGAAATGTATATTTTTTCTTTACATTACACTCACCTCCCTTGAGATTTAAAAAAAAAAAGAAGTTAACCCCACACTTTTGACATAATTACACTATTATTCCTTTAAATTTTAATTCACATGACAATTTAGGCTATTTTTCATTAATAATTCATTAGTTATAGGAATGAAAAAATGATATTGCCGTGTCTTTTTTATTAAAATATATATACTTATCTTTATTTATGTTAATGTCTACCTACCATCTATATTAATTTCGATCACTTTAGGTCTATGCAATTGTGTCAAAAGTATTGACTTACTATATTTTTTTAAAACTTCGAAGGAGGTTAGTGTAAATTTACCATCTTTCTTTTTTATCCTTGTGATTTTATACTATTTATAGTTTCGATCATTTTAACTTTACTAAAAGAAAAGTCAACATCATTATATCAAAATTATGAAATTATTTATATTTGTGTAAATTACAAATACAGCTTTTGAGATTTGCTTAAAATATGAATTGTCTCTCATAGTTTGAAAAATTACAAATAATTCATTGTCAGAATTTTTTATTTAATAAAATTAACTAAAAAAATGAAATTCTTAACTACTCTTCTATACAGTAATAAAACAGAAAATTTGGCCAAAATCCCTCCATTAAGCCCTTCTTTGGTGAAAAATACAACCCAATTTATTTTTTGCAGGATTCCTTAGTTTGTAATTATCCGAGAAATCCTTCTATGTTTGGAATCATCGAATTACTTTTGAAAGTCTCTAAATCTATGGTCTTCTTCATTCATCAATTACCGAAGGCGAAGCTCGTAAGCCATAATTTAATTGTCTGGGTTTGAAGAAATAGATAAGAAGAGAAGGTAATTATTGTTTGTTTCTCCTAATGTACCTTAAACTAGGCTTGTGCTAACATTCTTGTTTATCAATTTAATAACTTCCCACTTTTATTTTATTTTACAAGTTGAGAAATATTGTGTATCTGTGTTTTTTGTCGTTCATCTAATATGTACTTTGTTTTTTGTAAAGTAAAATTTTATTTTGGTTAATGACAATCAACTATGATTGCTGATATGTTTAATGACAGTAAATTTTACTATGAAACATAATAAAATTTTACTCTGAATGATGCTGCGATTTTGCCTATTCTAGTAATGACAGTGTAAAATTTTACTGTGAAACAGAGTAAAATTTTACTGTCTATGTCAATTTCAATAGTATTTTTTTTTTTTTGGTAAAGAATTTTATACTCAACCTAGATTTTGTTTGATATATCTTGATGAAAGAATTCCAAAAATATAAATTTTATTAAAAATCGACATCTAAATCGAAAGTTATATCATTTTAAAGTTTAAATTATTAAATTAGTCACTAAGGATATTTTGACAATAATGATATGTGCTGGATTTTTCAAGATTTTTTTTTTGTGTTTGTCCTTAATGCATTGAAGTTTTGTTATGAAGGAGTTTTGACCAAATCTTCCTAATAAAATTACTGGAATTATTAATTAAAATATATTTCTGACATCATTAAATATTGTTAATTGACTTAATAATTTATTAATAAAATAAATCATTTGTTATGAAATTAATTTTTTTTAAAAATGAGATGTAATTTTTTAAATTATAAGAAAATAATTCAGTGTACTTGATTTCAATTTTCTGAATTCAATTTTCTAGAAATTGAGTTTTTTTTTTATATTTATTTTCAACCTTTTTTCGTTTTTATTGAATATTTTTAAAATTTTACGTAATTTTTTTACTTTTTTAGATGCATCTTACTTAGATGTATATAAAAAGTAAAATGTTTGTAAAACAATATTTTAAAAAATTAATAAATACACAAAAAGTGATTTATAATATACTGAATTTTTATAATATTTTATATTTTTGGTATTTAGTGATTTTTTTTTCCACAAATATTACACTTTTTAAGTGTATTTATGTTACGTGTGTCTAAAAATTTAAAAAAAAAATACTTAAAATATTAAAAAAATTCAGTGAAAATAAAAAAAAACGAAAAAACAAAAAGTAGAGTTTTATGAAAGGTAAATTCTGGAAATCAAAACTAAACAGAGTGATTAATATTTTAAGATTGTTAGTGAGAAGATGGTTAGTAAAAATATTGCTAATGTAGGGATTGTTTGTGAAAAGATTATGTAAAAGTGTATTTGTTTTGATGATAGTATAGGCGATAGTTAATGATAAGATTATTAAATTATTTTTATATAAAATAAATAAATAAATAAATTATTTTTATATTAAAAAAACTAAAACAAAATTTAAAACAAATAGGTACATATGGTAAAAAAAAAAAAAAAATTATATAAGATATATTCAATTCCCTTACTATTTTTCTAATCCCATCGAAAATTCAATCAAGCTAACCTCCCTACTAAAAGAGATTACTAAATCCTTTAAACTATCAATCTACCCTCCCATTTTACTACTAAATATGCTATGAGTGAAACCACAGCCATTATAATTCAATCTGACCACACAAACCGCCGAACAAGCACGGCCTTAAAACTTTAATGAAAAAGCGACATCTCTATTTGGATGGATGAAGATGCTTCTGGGTTGCAAAGGAGTTTCGAGAAAAATGCGGGTTTTGCGTGAACGCTTGCTTTCAAAAAGAAATGCTAAATTCAATGCTTGTCGCAACTGGAAAATTTTCACAAAGCACAACCGTAACTGTGACATTTCCATTTGGCAGTTAGTGCGCAATTTTGGTAACTTTCTTTCTCTTTTTTTTGTTTTTTGTTTTTTTCAAGTCACGAAATCTTCAGAAATAATTATGACTTTATTTGGTAATATTTATAAGATATTTGGGGCATAAGTCTATTCTTTTGATGTTAAAAAGGATAAAATAATTTGAAAATATCATATTATTTATATCTATCTATCCATCTATTTGTCCGATTTGGGGTGACTGTTGTGCACCCCGCACAGCAGCCACTGTTGTGTACCTAAATTGACCCATTTCAGGGCTCATTTCTATAATCCGAACCGTTCACATTTTAGAATACATTAAACAGAACATACTTACAAAAAATCAAGTTAATCAGATATCGTTTACCCTTTCATCCACTCACATTTATATTCATTTTAATACTTTAAATCAAATTGTTATTTGTTTTTGTAGATACAAATGTGAGTGGATGAAAGAATAAACGATATCCGATTAATTTGATTTTTTACAGATATGTTCTGCTTGATGTATTCTAAAATATAAACGGTTCAAATTATCAAAATGGATCCCAAAATAAACCCATTGAAGTGCACAACAGTAGTTGCTGTGTGGGATGCATAGCAACCAACCCAAATTCCTATTTGTCTATGTCATTTATATTATTTATATGTCTTTGTGTCATTTTCTTATGTTTTCACGAGTCATCTATCTATCCTTGTAATCTATCTATCTGTCACATCACCACCCGTTATCACTACCGGGACTTTCCCAGCACCAATGGTAGTCCAATGGTGATATGGCGACATCTATCTATCCTTGTAATCTATCTATCTGTCTCATCACCACCCGTTATCACTACCGGGACTTTCCCGGCACCAATGGTAGTCCAATGTTGATATGGCGACAGTAGAATAAAAGTAAAAATAAAAAAATAAAATCAAAACAAATAGTTTATTATTCTTATCAAATAATTTCATTAATCCTTGATCCAAATGTCGTTTGTATTATATATTAAGAAAAATGAGATTTTTAATGAAAAGCCTTTTAAGAATTTCAAATTCTCATTATAAAATTATTAATTTTTCAATTTACAAAATGGAATAAAAAAAATATTAGTTGATTTATTTATTTAATTATTTTAGAAATAATAATTATTCCTTAATTTATAGATTTCAAATGAAAAGATAAGAAAAATATTCCATAATCTCTTCATTCTAATCTCTCCTACCGATATTTAGAAAATATTAAAATCCACATTTCTTCTCTCTTCCCAAACTATCTCTCTAATCAAAAAACCCTAACTCCCTCTCCTTCGTGCTGTCCTCTAAACTATCTCTCTAATAAAAAAAATCTAACTCCCTTACACAAAACCAATTTTTTTTAACGTCATGTGTAGCTTGCTTACCCCTGAAGAGGTTATATCGTGTAACAAAAAACCACAACACTTTTATTATCTTTTTTTTCCAAGGATGTTAAAAGTCAGTCAATATCCAATTTTTTTTATTCATTACATTTTTATTTTTTAACAATAGTATTTCTCAATTCTTTCACATCACATCACTTTCAATCTTTTCTATTTTTTTCACTTGAAAATAATTGTACACGCATACATGCATCATATTTAATATACTATAATGATTTATTTAGGAACATTTAAGAAATAAAATTTTTTGCTAAAGAATATTAGTGTCTAAAAAAATTATCCAATGTTAAATTGAGTGCCTATGACTTTAGCCTAAAAAGTGATTGCTCAAATAGCAGCACATTTGGTAATTTTCATTTTAAACTTTATATTTAAATTATATTATAGTCTTTTTGACAAAAATACATATTGGTTGTTCGAGTAAGTTAGAATTAAATTAAACATTAAAAATGACATAAAAATTAAATCAGGTCAATTTCTATCAAATCAAAAAAATAAAATAAAATAAAAATTCAATAATATCATTACTATGCTGATAGTCCCTGAATAATTGCCTCATTATGTATGTACAATCCTGAGCCACTTGACAAACTTTTGTATTTATTTTTGTAAGATTGGTAAATATATTTTTCTATATTTTATGATGAAAATAAAAATTATTAACCCTTCAGTAAAATAATATTTTACCTAAAATATACATAATATCGATTAAATGAATATTAGATTTATTTAGGGCAAATTACACTAACAGTACCTATAGTTTAGGGCTTGTGTCACTTTAATCCTTGACTTTTCAATTGTGATACATTTGGCCATGAATTTTGAATCTTATTCCAAATAAGGACAATTGAACATACCCTTGCTTAATTTCAAGGGCAAAATGGTCAATTTGATAAAATATAAACTAATTTGACAAAAATAAATGTCAAAAAAATTTTTAAAATTTTTAAAAATTATTTCTACCCATCAAAAATAAAATTATATAAAATTGATAAAAATTAATAAAAATTACATGATTAATTTTTAAAAATTAATTTTACATGATCATCATTCAAATATATAATAAAAATTAATTTGGTAAAAAAATAAATAAATGTCTAAAAGATTTATCAATTTTATATAATTTTATCTTTAGTAGGTAGAAATAATTTTTAAAAATTCAAAAATAATTTTTTGACATTTATTTTTGTCAAATTAATTTATATTTTATCAAATTGATAATTTTGCCCTTGAAAAATCTAATAGTATCTTCTATTGTCCTTATTTGGAACAAGATTCAAAATTTAGGGTCAAATGTGTCACAATTAAAAAGTCAGGAACCAAAATGACACAAGTCCCAAACTATTAGGACCATTAGTGTAATTCACCCATTTATTTATGTTTGATAAAACTATGTAAGGTCAAGTTTCGTGGGCCATGTCTCTAGCTTAAAATCTCATCCCAAATGGTGATGGATTAATTAGTTAAAAAATTGATATTACAATCATTTATATTAATCAAAACCATGTGCTCTATATAATATGCAATTCATCTCAAGTACTTTTTGTTTGACATAGAGGGAATTCAAATGAAAAATGACACAATTTTCTAAAGATAACTATTTATAAAAAAATTATATAGAGTACGAGATGTTATTTTAATAAAATTTTAAATAAAATAATATTAGAAATGAGCTATTTGTGAATTTCATAGAACCATTGTGACATCTTAACATATAAAATTGACTAATTTTATACGAATAATATTACAATGATCATATTTATATATTATATTAAATTTATCATCTTATTTGTTAGAATTATATCGGTCAAATAAATCACACCACTCATGTTGGTAACTACTACAGTGATAATATATCATATTATGATAATCAAATATAATATATAAATATAATGATTTTAACATTAGTTATTTTATATTTTAATAATGGTGTTTAATATCTTTAGGTGCTATCAATGAGTTAGTTTTGATTGAATTTTTTTTATTACTTGGACTAATTTTATATTGCTACTGATTAAAAATTACGAAAAGGGGTACTTACCAATTAGTCCTATTAACTAGATTTATTTACCTACAGGTCCTAACTAATAAATTTAACATTATAAAAATAAGAGAGTGATAAATTTATCACTAAAAATTTATTCATAAAAACAAAGAGACTGATAAATTTATCACTATAAATTTATTCATAAAAAAAAAAGACTGATAAATTTATCTTTATCACTTAATAAATTTATCAAATAGGACTTAATGGGTAATAAGTCTCCAAAGTAGGACCTATTGGGTAATAAGTCTCCAAAGTAGGACCTATTGGTAGTTTACCCTTACGAAAATATTATTTTGCTTTTAAACTCAACTTCTATTTATCCTATTTAATTAGTGTACTTTTAGTTTATAAACCAAATTTTACTAATATTGTCATTAATATTTTTCACTTATCCTTCTAAATAATAAAAACTAAAAAAAAAGAAAAGAAATTTAATGAAAAAATGAAACAAAAAAGGGGGTAAATTATACCTTGCCCCTTTTATGTTTGGCCACTATTCCACTTTGGCCCTTTAAGTTTATTTTTTTTCACTTTGGCCCTTCATGTCTCAAGTTTTTTCCACTTTACTCCTAAAACTAACTTATGCTCAAAATTAGATAGAAAATGTCATAATAACTATCACATAATATAAAAAATATATTATTATATTAGAATTTAAGTTTATGTTAGAGGTGTGAGTCATATATAATAAAATATTTTATGTCACGTAATTGATGATGTGTCATTTTATGTCTAATTTTTAACAAAAATTAGCTTTAGGAATAAAGTGGGAAAAACTTGAAACATGAAGGGCCAAAGTGAGAAAAAATAAATTTGAAGGGCCAAAGTAAGAAAGTGATGAAACATAAAAAGAGCAAAGTGTAATTTATCCAAAAAGAAATTTAGGCCACATCTCACTTATCTTCTTTAACTAAAAATTTGAACCTAGCTTGCACCAAAATTCACCACTATCACTATGTCAAATTCGCACCACAACTAAAATCTATAAAACTACAATATCAATTTTTTACCACAACCAAAATTACCTCTCTTTCTCTCTCTAAAATTTCAAATTTCTTTCAAATTCAATTTTTTAACTAAAATATTAAAATGAAGAGAAATAGAGGGTAAGATTGTACAAAAATTGCCTAACTCGCCATCTTGAAACAAAATTTTTTTTATAAACTCTTGAAAGTTATAATTATTATTTAATTTTAAATAAATTATTAGTCTTTATTTAATCTCGTGTATAGAACAGATTTTATGCTAGTACCTCTTACAGAAATAGTGGACTTATCGCAAATTGTGATGTCCTGGGTCTTGGGCTTGATCGGTATTACGTAGTCGGGTAGTATACATCTCTTTTGGTGTTTTGTTTACAGTATCGAGTCACTGAGATTCATTTTCTACTGCTACTTAACCTCTCTTATCTTTTCCGGATTGAAAATTTTGAGTTTTGAGCATTGGAACTTGCCTTAGTTTGCAAAATTACTTTTTGAGTTTTTGGACAAAACCACTCGTGCGGATTCTCTCAGGGTTTTCTAAAATTTTTAGAGTTTTCTGGGCAGAAAACCGCTCGAGCGGATTTTGGGTCCCGTTCGAGTAGATTTTGGGTGATTTTTTCTAGGTAGTTTTCTGGAGCAATCTGCCTATGGGGCAAAAATTTCCGCTCATGCGGATTGGAAATTTCGCTCGTGCAGAATTGAAACTACTTAGGCAGATTTCGGCGCGTCTGTCTTGAAATTCGTGCTATCTTCCTCAAAACTGATGCCAAAAACGTGTTTACACAGATTTTTCACTTCTCTCTCTTTCTCTCTCTATATATATTCATCTTTGCTCTCTCTTCTCTTTAAAAACACACCCAAATCCAACTTCTCTCTAAGATCTAGCTCTTCAAGAGTTTGAGGGGGCATTTTATACCAAATCGAAGAGGGCGACGAGGGCTACATTTGTAACCGATTGGATCGTGTTTTCGTCAACTTTAATTTTTAGGATTTTCTTCCTCCTCATCTTCTAAGCTTGAGGTAGGGATTTTCTTTGAGTTATATATATATATTTGCAAGTCTATGATTATTTTGATATTGGTTGGAGTGTGTTAAACTAAGGTTAATTTTTATGAGATTGTGTTTTGCTTAAAGAGGGTGTTCGAAATTGGGCGCCTATGTAGCATGACCCTTTGAACCTTTTGGACCTTATCTATGTAAGTTTGAATTTGAATTCAAAACTTATTTGGATAACCACTCAGGATATCTATATCTATCGTATCAACTGATATGGATAGATAATATATTTATCCTATATATCTGATCTGATATATGGGATATAGATATCAGCAAACAACGTATGTTTTTTTATTTTTCCTATACTGATTCTCTTCCATTAAACAACAATCAAGCCATTTTGCACTGTGACTTGTGTGGGTGATACTCATTTTGTAGTATCACTCCACTGCTGGGTTGGTTGTTCACATTCTGGAAGTACGTGATTTACCCACGAGATTCTTCGCTTCAAGCTCTGCTAAAAGGTATGATTCTGAAATTTTTCATCCGCTGCGGTATACTTTAATTTACATTGGTATCAAAGTTTATATGGGTATTTTCGTGTTTATTTTAAATCATGTGTATAATTTTATATAAATATATACACATTATATGCATGAAAATTAATGTAGGAGGAAGATGAAGTGCAAGGTTTCTGCACTTCCATTCTCATTACATTGAGAGTGTAAAATACCTCATTTTTATATTCATTAAATGTCATTTTTAAGACCATAAATGTTTTTTTTTTCGAAAATGGAGTCCGGCAGTATCGAAATTGGACCAGAAAACACCCTGGAAGGCGGCGCGTGGGCCGCAAGTGCCGCTGACGCCGCCAGTGGCTTCCACGTACCAGACGCGCTTCCTACGCGCCTACACGAGTGCGTTAGCCGCGTTGTCCACGCGCAAGCCGTCTGCGCTAGCACGCGCGCGCTGTGCACTGAGCCGCGCGCTGAGCTGCTTGTTGAGCCGCCTGGTGAGCCGCGGGCTGAGCTGCGCTGTTTTTTTTTCCTCCGCTGGCTTGGCTGCTGATTATAAGACACTGTTTGTTTTTTTTAATCCAGAATTGGTTTGAATGTTCATAAATAATTCGTTATAGATTTGTTTTATGCGTGGTTGGTACTGTTAGACTTAGAATTGAATTTTCTATCTTCTGTGAAATTTTAAAAATTTTATGAAAATAAAAACTATTTTTTCTGTGATAATAATTCATTATTTATGCTTTAAAATACTTCTGGTGTTGCATGAATAATTTTCTGGGGTTGAAATTTTTATTGTAGACTACTGAAAAGTTTTACTATTTACTGGTATAATTGTTTCAGTTTATCAGATTCTGGAATTTTTAATTCTAATTTTATATGTGTTTATTAGTTATTTAAAATTCTAGACAATTTCAGAAAAAATTTCAGAAAATTTCAAAATGATGTACATTCTATTATGGCATAATCTGAATATTAAATATAACATTTTTTTTTTGGGTTTGTAATATGTTGCAATTAGAGAAGCATGATTATTTATTTATTTATTTATTTGAATTCCATTATTAAATGAATATAGCATGAGCTATTTGTAAATTTATATTAAGATGCTATTGAATGGAATTTATCATGCTTTGTATATGCCATAAGTAGTGGGAGATTGATTGTGCGCATGGAATTAAATTAAATTTTGATAATTATCACTAGAGGCGCAAGAGATGATTATGAGCATAGCAAATTTTCGATCTTGAGACATGTGTAAAATTATCATTATTTAATTTAAATTCTTTTGCTGCAAAATAATTTTTTGTGTTGCTATCATTAATATCCCCTGCGCATTTGTTTACTCTGTATGTAGAAATGGCTGCTAAGACAGTGGTAGCAGACTTAACTAAGTGAGAGAAATTGGATGGTGACAATTATGATATATGGCGCCGTAAGATCCAATACCTCCTCAATGAGCAAGAAGTATTGACCACACTTGAACAAGTGATGGTTGAGCCAGAGCAGGGCAATACAGCTCAACATCATCGTGATCTTGAAGTCTTTCAGACTTGGCGTAACAAAGATTTGTGTACGCGCTTTACTATGTTGAGCAGCATGCACAATGACTTGATTAGTAAGTTTGAGCATTGCCCGACTGCATTTGAGATGTGGGAAGCTCTCAGGCAAAAGTTGGTATTACCTCTTTGGCAAAGTTACGTGGGCTGACTATGAAGTTTGACTCCTATCAGAAAAGGGCGCATCACTCGATGAAGCAGCATTTGAGGGTCATGTCAGCCATGATACGTGAGCTTGCGGCTACTGGGCACAATTTGACTTAAGAGTAGCAAGTACAAGCTGTGATTCGCTCTCTGCCAAATTCTTGGGAGTAGATGAAGCAGAACATGATGCATAATGAGAGTGTGAAAACATTCGAAGACATATCGCGTCATTTGGAGCTAGAGGCTGAGCGCCTTGAGGCGGCTAAGTCTGATGGTTCTGCTATGGTGGTTGAGTCGAGCTCACGTAGGACTTCTCAGTTCAAACATGGAAAAGCAAAATGTACCCCTAAGAAGCAAGCAACAGCTGTGCTAAAGCCCAATGGCGCTAGAAATTTCAAGCGTAGGGGCAAGAGAGGTGGCAAGAAGGTAAAGGCTAAATTGACATGCTTTAACTGTAACAAAGAAGGACACTTCGCTCGGGATTGTCCTGAGCAGAAGAAGGTACTCCCTTACTTAATTTCTCGCATTCAATGCTTTGTTTCTAGTCAAGCATTAATTGCTCATTCTCCTCATTTTTGGGTTGTAGACTGCGGAGCAACAGACCACAGCGCGAGGGACAGAGTATGGTTCGCTGAGTATCGCCGAGTACCTGCTGGGAGCAGAAAAGTTTACATAGGGAACGAGTCCAGTGTGGAGGTGCTTGGCATTGGCACATACAAGCTGGAAATGCGACGAGGGCGCACCTTGTATCTTCATGATGTTCTTTATGCTACGGATATTCGGCGAAACTTAGTTTCAGTTATTAGCATGATGAGCCTTGGTTTTAGCTTTTGTTTTGAGAATAATGGTGTTAGCATTTATTTGGGAACAATTTTGTATGGTTTTGGTTATCTTTCAGATGGTTTTTTAGTTTTGGATGTGGATGATTCTAGTTATAATAAAAATGCCAATGGCTCTGTTTCTAATATTGCATCTTTTTGTGATAATGATTCTATGAGATGGCATGCTAGATTAGGCCACATAGGGCAAGACAGGATGACTAGATTGGCTAGAGAAGGTTTTTTAGGCCCACTCGCTAGAGTCACTTTGCTTACTTGTGAGCACTGTCTTGCTGGTAAGGCAACATGGAAACCATTTGGGAAAGCCATAAGGGCATCTATCCCATTACAACTTATTCATTCTGATATATGTGGACCAATGAATGTGAGGGCAAGGCATTGAGCCCCTTATTTCATCACATTTATAGATGATTGCACGCGTTTTGGTCATGTCTATTTGATTTCTCACAAGTCAAAAGCATTGGATTGCTTTAGACGATATGTTAAAGATGTTGAGAATCAATTAGACAAGAGCATTAAGGCTCTAAGGACTGACCGAGGACGTGAGTATCTATCTAAGCAATTTAAAGTGCTCTGTGAGGAAAAATGAGTTATCAGGCAATTGACAATTCTTAGGACTCCGCAGCAAAATGGTGTAGCGGAGAGAAGGAATCGCACTTTGCTTGACATGGTTAGATCAATGATGGCGCAAGCTAATCTTCCCATTTCTTATTGGGGAGATGCTTTGTTGACTGCTGCCTACGTCCTTAACCATGTGCCCTTTAAATCAGTTCCTTCCACCGCATATGAGATGTGGACTAGCAAAAAGCCTGATTTGGGCAATTTGCGGCTTTGGGGTTCGGCAACTTACATATACAACGCTTCTCATAAGTTTTGGAAGTTGGGCTCTAGAGGAAAGAAGTGTATCTTCATTCGCTACAGTGAGCATTCTAAGGGCTATGTGTTTGTTGGAGAGCATTCGGATGGAAGTGTGACTAAAATTGAGTCACGAGATATAGATTTCCTAGAGGAGGATTTCCCTAGCAGAGGTGAGGTAACTAGAGAAGTAGAACTCTATGAGATGGAGGATCTACTTGAAGGCGCACTTAGTAGCCTAGTAAAGAATGAGGAGATAATCTCTCAAGCTCCTAGGAACAGTGGGAGCGATCTACCTGTCCATGGATTAGATCCAATGGATGAGGATTCTCAACTACGTAGAAGCAAACGCGGTGCTATACCCCATCGTCGTTTTGAGATTGAAGGGAAAACATTCATGATTGCTCCGAGTGATGAGATAGAGCCTAAGAATCTCAAACAGGCTCTCTCATCCCCTGCTAGTAAAGAATGAAGTACTGCAATGGATGAAGAAATAGAGTCTATGAAAAAAAATCATGTTTGGGACTTGGTTGATTTACCGCTAGGGCGCAAGACTATTGGGAACAAATGGGTTCTCAAAATCAAACGCAAAGCGGATGGTTCCATAGAAAGGTATAAGGCTCGCCTAGTAGCGAAAGGTTACACCCAACGAAAGGGTGTGGACTATGAGGAACTTTTTCACCAATTGTAAGGTTTGCCTCTATTCACCTAATTCCGGCCATAGTAGCTCAGTTGGACTTAGAGCTATATCAGATGGACGTTAAGACTGCATTTCTCAATGGAGAATTGGATGAAGAGATCTATATGGATCAACCAGAAGGCTTTGTGGTAGTAGGTCAGGAGCGCAAAGTTTGCAAGCTTCAACGATCTATTTATGGCTTAAAGCAATCATCTAGACAGTGGAATCTGAGATTTCATCGAGCCATTGTTTCTAATGGGTTTACGATGATCGATGAAGATCACTGTGTGTACTTAAGCAATCCAAGGACATTTTTCTGATATTGTCATTATATGTAGATGACATATTATTGACTGGAAATGACAAGGAGATGATTGTTGCCACTAAAAGGTGGTTGTTCTCTACATTTGAGATGAAAGACATGGGTGAAGCGAGCTATGTGCTCGGTGTTAAGATCCTTAGGGATCGCTCTAGGAGACTTCTTGGTTTGTCTCAAGAGACTTACATTAAGACTATCTTAGAGCGATTCCAGATACAGAGCTGCAAACCCATTGACACTCCTGCTGCGAAAGGTGAGAGCCTAAGCCTTGATATGGGTCCTAAGACTCAAGAAGAGAATGAAAAGATGGCTCGTGTTCCCTATGCAAATGTTGTTGGAAGCTTGATGTATGCTATGATGTGTACACGCCCTGACATTTGTTATGCAGTCAGATTGGTGAGTCGTTACCAATACCAGCTCATTGGAAAGCAATTAAGAGGATATTACGATATCTTAAAGGGACTGCAGATTACACACTTTGCTACCAAAGTTCAGATCTACATCTAGTTGGCTATTGTGATGCTGACTGGAGAGGAGACTTAGATGAGCGTAAGTCTACTTCAGGATATGCTTTCATGCTTAGCGATAGTGCTATTTCTTGGAGCAGTAAGAAGCAATCCTGTATCGCCTTATCGACTATGGAGGCTGAGTTTGTGGCTTGTTCATCTGCCGTTCAGGAAGCCGTTTGGTTGAGGAGATTCATTCAGCATTTAGATGTTGTCACACACACTTCAGACCCTGTGACTATCCATTGTGACAGCATGGCTGCACTCGCTTACGCTAAGGATCCTAAATACCACGGCAGAACCAAATACATTGATGTGAGGTTCAACTTTATCAGAGACATTGTGGCGCAGAAAGAAGTGATCCTAGAGCACATCCCTACGAGTCGCATGGTTGCGGACCCTTTGACTAAGTCCATTGCTAGAGATGTTTATCTTACTCATGTTAGGGCTTTAGGACTACGTAGGTGGTGATATATTTATGTGTATTCAGTTGAACTCATATTTTTTGGGATATTTATGCCATCAGTATTCATATTTGTTTCTATTACACATTTATGTTTACTACTTTTTGCAATGGTTTGTAAATTAGCATACACAAAATAATTAAATTGATGTTAGCAGGCAAGATTGGCTCACTCACACGATCAATCGCCCTTAGCGCTAGGTAGCGAGTAAGGATAAGACTAGTGCCTTATTGTATTTTGAGCAAATAGAGAAGCTAAAATTATCCACTAGCTATGTTGCCTTGGTTGGAGCCAAGATGAGGTCTTATTAGAGACCGACCATGGATATGAGAGTACCCACTTTTCCATGATGTGCCTGTCATGGATAGCTAGATGCGAGATCTCATTTGATGCCTGAGAGGCGAGCAAATAGAGAATTCGAGTTAGACACTAGGAAGCGACTTGTGCGCTTAAGAGCGACTAGACTAAGATCTGTATGGTGTGTGAGTTTAACATCACTCTTTGGAAGAGTTACTCCACTATAACATGCATTCGTACTGCATGTGCTTATCGACCCGTTAGCAAGGTGAAAGAATGGATCCTTGCTTCTTCACCGTGTGAGTCCTAAAAGTCATTTTTCTCTAAATGACTTCACTCTGTGCCTTTTGTCACCTTTGACTATGTCATAAGATGAGGAGTTGATGTTCAGCTACTTTGGTATGTTGCCTACGGTCATGTATGATTCGGCTTTAAGGGACATTACTGGGAAAACGGTCAATTTCAAATTGAATGATATGAGGGTGAAGGGAAGATCATCTAGTTCTACATCTCTGTCCTATATTCACTGTCAACAACTCACATCGCTCTTTATGGGATGCTGATTAGGTGTGAATATAATGCGGGACCAAGGAGAGTCAAACATGCTCTTTGAGGGATTAGAGATGCTTTTGGACCGATGTAACTAGATGGGTCTGGGTACATGAGACACTATTTTTGTTCATTTTAGGTTGATGTCTCTATGCTGACTCATATTGAGTTTCTAGTATAGAGCTCCCACATGTAGGTGTTCTCAGTGGTTGCACGGTGCATTGGCTAGTATGAGATTGTTCTTTTTTTAGGGAGATTGAGATAGAGATGTGGCAGTGTCATGACAACTCATGTGCGAGTGGGAGATGTTAGAAATTGGGCGCGCATGTGGCATGACCCTTTGAACCTTTTGGACCTTATCCATGTAAGTTTGAATTTGAATTCAAAACTTATTTGGATAATCACTCAAGATATCTATATCTATCATATCAACTGATATGGATAGATGATATATTTATCCTATATATCTGATATGATATATGGGATATAGATACCAGCAAACAACATATGTTTTTTGTTTTTCCCATACTGACTCTCTCTCATTAAACAGCAATCAAGCCATTTTGCACTGTGACTTGTGTAGGTGATACTTATTTTGTAGTATCACTCCACAGCTGGGTTGGTTGTTCACATTCTGGAAGCATGTGATTTACCCACGAGATTCTTCGCTTCAAGCTCTGCTAAAAGGTATGATTCTGAAATTTTTCATCCGCTGCGTTATACTTTAATTTACAGAGGGGTTTTTCTCAAATCTGTCTTCAAATCTTTGATTTATGAACTATGAGAATGTTTGGGAGTTTCATGAGTAGAAACTTTTCTTTTTTTTTTTAAATGAGGAAACCCTAATTTTGGGGAAAAAAAAAGCCTAAGATTAAGGAAGTTGAGGAAATAGTAGTATCAATGAAAAATATGAGTTATGTGATAGTTAGGTTTTAATTGTATAAAATCTTTCAAAAAGAGAAACTCTAATTTTCCTTGTGAAAACCTAGATTTTGGAAATTTGGAGAAAAGTTGGGATTTCGTGAAATCATGAATTGTTGAGATCTATTTTTTGAGAAATGATGAGAAAGTTGTTATATTTACCTCTATTGTTGAAATCTCTTGTAGAGAGAAATTGATATTGAGAAAACAGTGAATGGTATATTGTAATACTTATCTTGGAAATATGAAGATTGAGAATGATGATTTTCATGTTGAGAATTATTTGGTTTTAAAGAGAAAAGAAATGTGTTTGATGATATGCTCTTATCTGCCTCTTGGAATATATATTGTATACATGTATATTGAGTAGACATGTGGAAATTGATCACAATGGAATATTGTGTGAATGAAATGAGGAAGTATTGAGAAATTTTGAGAAAGGCCAAGGCATCAATATAGATATATGTTGCATTGACACTTGATTTAATTATCATCATCTTTCAAATTTGTGTTGTTGAGATGTTTAAATGGAACTTTATTATTGCATTGGACATTTGCATCGCTATTCCATTTTATCATTGATGCAATTGATTTTGAATATTGCATTGGAAAAGTTATTACTTTGAGAAAGAAAATTATTTTGTGAAACAAGATTCATATTGAACCGTTTTGCGGTGAATACAGTGGGAAATCCTGTTAGGAGGTGTAGTTTAAAAATTAAGTTGGCCTGAGTGTCCTTAGTGTAAGACCAGAAACAAGCGCGTGCAGGTACCTAAGCCCTCCGGTTAAAAGCTGGTAAGGTAAGATTTGGTAGTGCCTGATAAGCCTACTTGCAGACACTAGCCCTGGGGATTTGCTTGAGTCGTATTTACCACCCTTTGTTGATATTGGAAATCATTGGATTGATTATATTTTCGAACGAGCATTGTGCATGAGATTTTCAAAAAAAAAATTTATTTTGAATATGGCATGGCATATGCATCCATCTCATGAGGCTGTATAAAATGTATATACTTTGTTAAGAATTCTCTATTGGACTTTGTGTTCACCCCTAGTGGATTTGTTGTAGGAAAAGCTGTTGTGATTCAACCAAAGTAGAGGCATAGATAATTGTTTTGGGAGCACGAGGCTCTTATCTCTTGTTGTTGTTATGTTGATAAGCTAAGGGCTATATTTGTATGGGGTAGAAAGTCATTTACCTCTAACCAGGCTTAAGCCTCGGAATGTTTAGCCCATGGGGGCATTATTTTGCGTTTTAATTTCTATTGAATCCTCGTTGCATGCTGTCAAATATTGTCTTAGAAATTATAAAAGTATAATGGCCTGTGGAACCCTTACATCTCTTGAATCAATGTCATGAATGTATATGTATGAGAAACTTGATGGGAAATTATATGATTCTTAAATTGTAAAGGATTCATGATTAATGAAGATTGAGGATTATTGATGAGTTCATCTGCATTATCATATGTTAATAATTTGGGAGCGTTACACAAATTATTCTATATCTATAAATCAATTTATTTAATTAATTTTTTTTATTACGAGTGTTTAGTTAAAATTTTAGACTATAACTTATTTAGCAAAAAAAAAAAAGTAAATTTCTAGTTTTTTAAACTATTTGAAATTCTTAAATACATACGGAAAAAAATAAACCCATTTCTTTTGTCTTAATTATAACTTTTGAGGGCATCTTGAATATTTGCACAATAAGAAAACTATGTGACAACTTATTTAATCAAACAAATTCAATTTTTTTTGTTTATATATATATATTTGAAAATTTGTACTACAATATTTGGTACTACTTCTACTTACAATTCATGAAACAAAAATAATTTTAAAAAATTAAAAAAGCTTATTCATGATTACTAACATTGAACTTGTAAGGAGCTGGATCAAATAAGTCCATGGTGCATTGAGGCACCTTTTTTATAGGGTGAAATACAATCCCTGTGATTTGAATGAAGTTTTACTTTAATTTTACCAATTTAAACATCTCCTTTCAATTTTGTTTTAATGTGATTTCTTCGTCAATTGTTATTAACATTTTAAGTAAAAAAAAATAATAAATTTAAAATTAGAAAGACCTAGAATTCAAATCATCTACTGAAAAGGACTTCAAACAGAATATGGATGGGGCAACCAAAGGAAATCAAGTGGTGGTGGCATTTTTCATGACAATCTTGGCAGATGGGGGTTTATTTAGAAACATTGGGGTAACATCTAGCATTGCAGCTGAATTATCGGCTCTTTAGAAATGGTTTGAAGCTTGTTTCCAAAAACTTGTCAAACAGTTGGTTATGGTAAAATACTCTTCAATATATCACCTTATATGTGATTGCAGGTACTGCATGAACCGCTTAAGAGTAAGGATTAATTATATCTATCGAGAAGTCAACCATTTTGCAAACTTATTAGCTAATCAAGGCAATGATACAATTGAGGAATTACACATATTTTTTTACCACTTTCTCATTTTTATTGCAAATCAATTCTATGATAATGGCTTATTTTGAGAAGTAGGTTAAATTGATTTTGACTTTTTTTTTTTAAAAAAAAAAAAAAAAAAACATATAAAAAAGTAGAGAAGTGATATGATCTTAAAAAAAAATTAAAATATCACAAAACTAACTTTTAGTTGAGTTCCAAAAATAGGTAATATCACGGGGGTTTCATACTATAGAACTTTGTACTTTTATTGCTTTTTAGGAAAAATTTAAAAAAATTGATGAATGGCTAAAAATTTATAATTATTGATTATTTTAGATATGAATACATTTTTGTTATATTAATTCTCCCATTTTATTTTTAGGAAAATGATTTGTGGCTCGAAATGTCTCTTCCTGAACAGCCTGAAAACGGTACACGCTCTCTCTCTGTCTTTTCTCTTCTTCCTGTTAGAGAAAATATATGATTCCCCACAAGTAAATCAATCAATGAGAATAAAAACTAATGCGAAAAAATTATATCAAAAGCACCACAAGAATTTTACGTGGTTCCCTCATTGTGAAGTACGTCCATAGGATCAAAATCCGATTTCACTATCAACCAAATAAGTTTCCAAACGATTACAAACGAGACACGAATGGTCTCACAAACCACCCTTAGGTGAATTCCAAATAATCACAAATAAACAAGAGGAAAGACCTCACCAAATAGATTAACCAAAATCTTTGAAACAGAATGTAAAAAATTCAAAATAATAGACCCAAATCAATCTCCACTGAAACAACCAAATATGCACCCAATTCACTCCACACGTTTTGCGAGGAATAAAAATTGCACTCTTGAACATGCACCAACAGCAAGCTTTTGTATATCCAGGAAAATCCACCGAATTGATAGATCTAATATTAAAGCACTATCTCACTGAGAAAAGTTTTGCTTTTGCTGCTCCACTACGGAACACATGAAACAATATCACTATCAATATATATATATATATATATTGTGAATCTAGGATTTTTTTATCAAACCCCTAGTTGTTACCAAACTGAATTAGGTTTCCACAAATTAGATATAATATATAAAATATATTATACCAAAACCAAACCAAATTAAAATTCTTTTTCCAAAACCAATTAGGTCTCATACTCCACTAAGGAGATATACCCCAACAATTCTCTCCCTATCGACTTAGGTGGAGACATCAACCATACCCGCCAAAGTTTGACACTTTAAATGTTTGTCCCTCGACAAAGTCTTAGTCAACATATCCGAAATATTATCATCTATATGAACCTTTTCGAGTTGCAACAATTTCGAATCTAACACATCACGAATCCAATGGTATCTCACATCAATGTGTTTTGGTCTCGAATGAAAAGTAGAATTTTTTACTCAAATGAATAGTACTTTGACTATCACAATAAAGCACATACTTTTCTTACTTCAAACCCAACTCTTGCAAAAATTTCTTCAACCATAACTCTTCTTTGCAAGCTTTCGTAATGGCAATAAATTTAGTTTCGGTAGTTGAGAAAGCAACACATTTTTGTAATTTAGATTGCCATGCCATAGCTCTCCCTGCAAAAGTCATCAAATACCTCGAAGTAGATTTCCTAGAAGCAACATCACCGGCCATGTAAGAATCCGTGAACCCATCAAGGATCGGCTTACCATCCCCAAAACACAAACACACATTCGAAGTCCCTCAAAGATATCTTAGAATCCATTTTACCGCTGCCCAATGTTCTTTACCCGAATTAGAGAGAAACTGACTCACCACACCAACGGCGTGAGCAATATCCGGCCTTGTACAAACCATGGCGTACATCAAAGAACCAACTATTGAAGCATAAGGAATTTTCAACATCCTTTCTTTGTCTTTCTCACTTGAAGGACATTGATTCGAACTAAGGTTGAAGTGACCCGTAAGTGGACAACCAACCGGCTTTGCTTTATCCATGTTGAACCTCTCAAGAACTTTCTCAATGTAGTTTTCTTGAGACAACCAAGTCTGCCCCCCTTTGCGATCACGAACAATTTTCATACCAAGTATTTGCTTTGCCGGTCCCAAATCTTTCATAGCAAACGACTTGCTCAACTCCAATTTCAAACTATTAATCATGGTAAAATCTTAACCCACAATTAACATGTCATCAACATAAAGCAAAAGAATAATAAATTTACCATCCGGGAAATTTTTCACAAATACACAATGGTCCGAAGTGGTTTTAGAAAAACCATTATTCATCATGAAAAAGGCAAATTTTTTGTACCATTGCCGCGGAGCTTGTTTGAGACCATACAAACTTTTCTTCAATTTGTAAACAAATTTTTCTTTCCCTTTCTTTACAAAACCTTTCGGTTGCTCCATGTAAATTTCTTCTTTAAGGTCACCATGAAGAAATGCGGTCTTCAAATCAAGTTGCTCAACTTCAAGGTTCATACTTGTAGCCATGCCAAGTACAACCCGAATAGAAGACATCTTCACAACCGGCGAGAAAATCTCATCAAAGTCAATGCCTTTCTTTTGCCCAAAGCCTTTCACAACAAGACGTGCTTTGTACCTCAAATTCTTGCCATCATTTTTCAATTTGAAAACCCATTTATTTTTCAAAATTTTCCTCCCTTTAGGCAACTTCGCTAAATCATAAGTCTGGTTTTCAAGTAAGGAATTCATCTCCTCGTCCATGGCCTTTTTCCAATCACCTTTCTTTGCATGCTCAATTGCTTCTTGATAGCTCTCGGGCTCCCCTTGATCGGATATCAATACAAATTCATTGGGAGGATACTTTCTTGAAGGTTGTCGGTCCCTTGTAGATTTCCTCAACTTAAGTTGTAGTGGCGGTTCTTAAGTTGGATGCTCTTCCTCAATCTCTGGCTCAACTTCATTAGGATTAACATCATTCTTTACATCTTCAATGGGTGACTGCACATCTCCCCTATTTTCATCATCAACTGAAGATGAAGCAGATGGATCCATGTCAATGAGATCACTAGTTTTTGGCTCCAATTGATCACTTTTGCCGAAGTCTTTAATTGTTTGGTCTTCAAGAAACACAACATCACGGCTTCGAATGACTTTCTTGTCAATCGGATCCCACAATCTATACCCAAATTCATCACACCTATAGCCAAGAAAAATACGTTGTCTTGACTTACTATCAAGTTTGGACCTCTCATCCTTTGGAATGTGAACAAAAGCTCGGCAACCAAATACTCTCTCAAGTGCTCATAAGATATATCTTTACCGGTCCAAACTCTTTCTGGAACATCACCATTCAAAGGATAGGAAGGAGACAAATTGATCACGTTAACCGCTTGTAGACGTCCCCGAACGCCCCGGGAGGGTTAGGTCCCGTTCCGTTCGTTTGGGCTCACTACAATTCAAGGACTCGATTGTCACGGTTCTAAATCTTGAACCAAAGAGTCCAACTCTGGCAAATCGTTTTGAAGAAAAACTGATTTTTGAAAAGAAGTGCCAAACATGGACTGCTTTGCCAGATTACAGAGTCGCCACCTAAATATTTTAAAATGGGGAAATTTAGGAAACCCTGACTCGGTGCCGAAGGCCACGTGTCGGTCATCACCAAAGTGATCTTGGCTCGGGAGCTTGGGTACGATCAGGGAAGGTCAGCTATGAGCACCCCCTCTCGCCCGGTCCGAAGACCGGCCTCTACTAACCGTGATATCTGATTTTGAAAACGTTATGTGTTCTTATTCCAATTATTAACCTAGAATTACTATGTTATGCGCACAGCAAACAAGTATAGACTAGATTGCCTAATTTGGAAATAAGCATTGCATATCCGTTTGTTTCGAAAACACTTTGGAATTTGCTACTCGCAAGTAGGCTAAAATACGGATTTCAATGAGTTTTCCAACTCAAGCAATCCAACCTCCACCCACTGGCATTCAAACAGTTCATCTCAAGTAAGCACTTAGCCGCATGGTAAGCATACTGTCATGTCAACATTCACACGCATGCGAGATGCTAAAGCATAAAGACTTACATCGTACTCCGTGCCAAAACAATAAACCAGTTAGTAAACATGCATGACCTAGTTCATGTTAGAATGACTAATGCATCACAAGCAAGGATGTGATTTAGAGTAGGCTCGGCTAACCCTAAAATGGCATATAAGGTGCAATCAGTTGATGCATGTATTCAATTTAGAAATTGAAAATACAATGCAGTTTGTATGATGTACCGAGCCCGATGCATGTCAACAAATGCATGGATGCACGCATGCATAGCATAAGGTATGCTAAAATAAACGTGCCCTAATACTAACCATCAAAGTAGGTAAATAAAAGGGAGAAAGAAGTGGGGGTTGGAAGACATACACACCACTCACCCACACTTATTACAGACTTGCCCTCGCTTGGAGGGACCAAAAGAATATACAAATTAATTAACTACGCAAGCTAATTAAATATTACAAACCCATTAAATTAATCAAATAAATTAATTAATCTAATTAAAGCAGTAGACTGCCTCGAGATGAGGGCCGGATGCAACGCATGCTCGGGACTTGCTCGGAATTGCACTGCCATGCTTAGATTGCCTCTGTTTTCCCTGCTCTACTCCTCTGAAAACTGCCAAAGTCTCAGGGATGCCTTTCTGAACACTGGGGATCATCACCGGCTGAATAGAACTTCCATCGGCAGTGAATTGAGCTCATCGGCACTGAATTCATCCACCGGCCATCTATTGACTGCCGGTCGGCACTAAGTGCTGCCGGTCGGCACTGAATGTCTGCAGAACCTGCAACTCACAGCAGCAGAGGGCAAAAACTTGCATGGCAATGTAATTCCAGCAATTTATGCATCAAACACATTCCTTATCATGTTAATGACTCAAAGGAGGATATGCCTCGATTCTCGGGCCACCAATCACGCATTTCCATGCATGATGGCCCAAAGAACCAAATATGCACTTTCAATTTCAAATGCATGCAAACCATATAAACAAACAAGGGTGCCGAACCTCTATCATGTTTATCTCAAGAGGCCTAGCATGCATGTCAATGCAATGAAATCCTAAGCATGTTGGCTAGCATGCAATATGGCAAATGCGAGGCGCTTATGTAAGCATACAAGCGAACATGTAAGGCAAGCATGCAAACCAAATAAAAGGTGGACTTAAACATGATCTAGGCAACTCTAACTAGGCCTAAAATCAGTAGCCAAAATGTTAAGTATGAGAGCTAAACACACACGCACATGTACACATGTTAAGGCACACAACTTAGGCATTAAACAAACCACTCTCAAGCACACTTGAAAGGAGATAACATGGATGATTAGCACGCAACATGAGCTCTAAAATCATGTCAAAGTGTGGTGCTAAACCAACTCAAAATAGACCAAACAAAGCATGCAAATGGTCCAAGACTTAAAGCAAGTCAATGAGGCATTGAACTATACTTATGCAAGACAATTATGGCATGCATTAAACAACTAAAAATAGGTTTTTAGCATGTTAAAACAAAGCCAAAAGGCTACTTAGATGGCGTCTAAGAAGCTTGAAACCAAAGGCATGCACAATGACCAAAACATGGAGCATTCAATACATGCTTTTAAAGCATTAAAGAGGCAACTAAGGCAAGCATACAAGCACACCAAAGGGACTGAAATGACATGCTAGATGGTTCCAAACCATCAAAATGAGGTAAGCAACGCATGCTACACATGCATGCTCAAAGGCTAGCAAGCCTAAAATGCAAAGGGGCTATATAATGCATGCCAAGATTAACCCAAATGACTATGGACAGAGCTAAAACATGTCAAAATAAGCACAAAACATTCACAAATCTAAGCCTAAAACATGCTCAAATTAGGGCTAACAACCTAAGGCATGTTAAGGCAATACAAGGCATTACATGGCAACTATGCTAAGCATGCATAAGGGACCAAAACCAACACATAGCAATGTTAAATCATGATATCCTAAGCATGAATAACAGTCCATATATGCTCAACACACACTCAAGCACAATGTTCCCTCAAGAGGCAAAACTTGCCCTTTTCAAGGACATCAAGGAGAGGGGGTGCCCCCCTCCTTCTTAGGACTTTAAGGCATCATCTTCACCACCGAAATCCCTCAAGATTTCAGTGGTGAAGAGACCCAAACACCAAAATCCCGGATCTCAACAAAATAGCACAAAATGAGCCCTTTTCAAGGCCTAAGGGTGGTCAAACCTCCCCAAAGCACAAAACACTCTAATAGACAATAAAGAGGACTAAAAAACAGAACTTTTATGTGTTAATCACTAAGCACAAAAACAGTTCTAAGCTATGCAAAAATGGAGTGCAAAAATGGGGTAAAAATGGGGAGTTTCTCACCCTTGTTGACCACCTTCACAAAGGTTGATGTTGTTGCTTCCTTGAGCTCAAATCCAACCAAAAACCTCCAAGACAACCTCTTGGAACCTCAGAAACCAAGAAAAGGTGGAACACTAGGTGTTGATGTGCAATAATAAGTCACAAACACCTAGTGTGCAAATAAGAGGGAAGAAGAGAGATAGAATAGATACAAAACTTCTAACCTAGAACCAGAGCTCTCTCTGAGTTGTTTTCTCTCCAAAAAGCCAACCCTCAAGCCAAGGGGGAAGGCCTCCTCTTATAAAGGAGCCAAACTTGTAATGCTTACAAGTTAAGCAACCAAGAGGGGCATCCCTCCATACACGTGTATGGAGGGGGAGTCAATGCCAGACAGCTGTCTGAAAATATCTCCAAAAGCAGCTGAACAGTAGCCGGCTGGGCAAAAATGTCATTTTGACAAAATTGACTGCCGACCGGCACAAAAGAGTGCCGACCGGCACAATATAGTGCCGATGGCAACAACAACCAGCCGGTGGCCTCTAGCCACTGCCGGTGGTGTGTGGGGATGCCTCAAAAGGCACTCCCTGCCCCTCCAAGGCAGAACATAAGTGTTTGGTGCAAAACCAAACACAAAACCATCGAGTTCGGAGATCCTGAGGCAAGGCGCGTAGCCGAGAACTCTGGGAACTCCAAACGAACACAAACATGGATAATCACCAAGTGTTCAAACGGTGACGTCCAAGTCTTGAGGACGGTAAAAAATGGGGTGTCTACACCGCTGTCCTCATTGCCTCACCTCAAAAGGATCTTGGCAATTTAGCTTGTGAAAGCAAACACCTTGTTCTTTCCACAATGGTGCGGTTCATCATCTCGGCAACCCCATTTTGTTGAGGAGTCTTCTTAACTGTCTTTTGGTGCCGAATACTTTGGCTGCGACAATACTCATCAAATGGCCCAATGTATTCACCACCATTGTCTGATCGGATGCACTTCAATTTCTGCCCTGTTTCTCTTTCAACCATGGCCTGAAAATGCTTAAATACTTCTAGAACTTCATCTTTAGTTTTTAGTAGAAAATTTCAAACTTTCCTTGAATAATCATCAATGAAAGTAACAAAATAAAGTGCACCACTATGTGTTCTAACTTTTAAAGGACCACAAACATCTGAATGAATCAACTCCAAAACATTTTCTTTTGTAGAAGCAAAATTTTTATGAAAAGAAACTCTATGTTGTTTACCCGCCAAACAATGAACACAAGTTTTAAGATGTGTACCTTTCAAACCAGGTAGAAGCTTTTTCTTGAACAAAACTTGTAGCCCCTTTTCACTCATATAGCCAAGCTGCTTGTGCCACAATTCGGTAGAAGTATCATCTTCAAGTGCATTGACAATACCTTTACAAATTTTTCCTTGCATCGAATAAAGTGTATGAGTCTTCTTGCATTTAGCCACCACCAAAGAACCCTTTGTGAGCTTCCATATTCCATCACCAAATTTGTTGTTGTAGCCTTCATCATCTAGCTTCCCAGTAGAGATCAAATTGAGGCGAATGTCAGGAACATGCCTCACATCTTTAAACAACAACTTGCAGTCCAAATTTGTTTCCAAGCAAACATCACCCATGCCAATAATCTTGAACAAACCTTCATTACCCATTCGAACAGAACCATAATCTCCTTTGGTGCAGGTAGTGAAGAAATCAACTCAAGAAGTCATACGAAAAGAAGCAACAGAATCAATCACCCAATTGCTCTCTTAGCCTACAAAATTGATACAATCATCTTTACAAACGACCATGAGATCACCATTGGTAGTAACTGCTGTTGTGTCTTCTTGCTTCTTATTCACACTTTTGTCACGCCTTTTCTCCTTATTCTTGAGCTTTCGACATTCTCGCTTCATGTGCCCTTTCTCATGGCAATGATAGCACTCAATGTCTTTTTTTGAAAAAGAACCATCTCTTGATTTGTCACAGCTTTGATCACGACCATGAGGAGTCTTACTCCTCCCCCTTGTTTTGTTTCGACCTCTCACAACAAATGCTTTTGAATGAGAGGAACCCGCTGATTTTCTTTTAGTTTCTTCATTTAACAGGCTACTAGTGACTTGGCCCATTGTGACAACTTCATCGAGCGCCGAATTACTAACGGTCACAACTAAAGTCTCCCAACTTTCGGGCAAATAACTAAGTAGCATCAAAGCCTGTAACTCATCATCAAAAACAATTTTCATAGAAGCAAGTTGGTTAACAATACTCTTTATTTCATCGAGATGTTTCGGAATAGGGCTGCCCTCTTTATATTTTAAATTAACCAACTTACGAAACAGAAAAGCTTTATTTGTGGTTGATTTTCTATCATAAAGGCCCTCTAATTTTTTTTCATAAATCATGTGCTGAAGTTTCAGTAGCAACATGATGAAACACACTGTCATCAATCCATTGACGGATAACACCAACGGTTTTTCGATTAAGCCTCTTCCACTCATCATCTTTCATATCATCAGGTTTGCCACTATCACCCTCAATAGGCCCATACAAATCTTTACAAAATAATAGGTCCTCCATTTTAGTTTTCCAAGATACCCAATTGCTTCCATTGAAGCTAGACATACGATCCACATTTCCCTTCATTGATTTACATAAATAATTAAACTCAAATAAACCGTAAGTTCTGATACCAGTTGTTAGGGAAAATATATGATTCCCCACAAGTAAATCAATCAATGGGAATAAAAACTAATACAAAAAAATTAAATTAAAAGCAACACAAGAATTTTACGTGGTTCCCTCAATGTGAGGTACGTCCACGGGATCAAAATCCGATTCCACTATCAACCAAATAAGTTTCCAAATGATCACAAACGAGACACGAATGGTCTTACAAACCACCCTTAGGTGAATTCCAAATAATCACAAATAAACAAGAGAAAAGATCTCACCAAATAGATGAACCAAAATCTTCGAAACAGAATGTAGAAGATCCAAAATAATAGACCCAAATCAATCTCCACTAAAACAACCAAATATGCACCTAATTCACTCCACACGTTTTGTGAGGAATAAAAATTGCACCCTTGAACATGCAACAATAGCAAGCTTTTGTATATCCAAGAAAACCCACCAAATTGATTGATCTAATATTATAGCACTATCTCACCGAGAAAAGTTTTGCTTTTGCTGCTCCACCACAGAATACATGAAACAATATCACTATCAATATATATATATATTGTGAATCTAGGATTTTTTTATCAAATCCCTAGTTGTTACCAAACTAAATTAGGTCTCCACAAATTAGATATAATATATAAAATATATTATATCAAAACCAAACCAAATTTAAATTCTTTTTCCAAAACCAATTGGGTCTCATACTCCACTAAGGAAATATACCCCAACACTTCCGTATCGCTTTTTCTCATTCCCAGTTATCTATCTCATCTCTCAATCTATTTCCTCTCTCAACTCTTCAAAACTCCTTTCTCTCATCCGGAGTTGCGATTCAACTCGTCGTCAAAACCCATCTCTCATTCGGAGCTACGATTCAAGGATTCAAAACTCTCTCACTCTCTTGCTCATCGCTTTTTGAACCAAAGCTGCGATTCAACTCTTCAAAACTCTCATCCCTCTCGTCTTTGTGTTGGGTAAAAAAACCAACTCAGGTCGCTAATCCCTCTCTCATCTCTCTCGTCTTTGTGTTGGGTAGACAAATTAAAGTTAACTTCTCTCATACAAACCCGACATCGCAAAACTAGGGTTTTGATGTAGCAGAAATTTCTGTATTATGCCTTAAATTGCTGTTAGAAATTTCTGAACTGACTTCAAGGGGCTTATAAATTAGTGTATAATGACTTCAATTGCTGTTAGGAAGTTTTGTATTGTGCCTTCAATTGAAATTTATGCATTGTGCCTTTAATTGTTGTTAGAAATTTCTGTATACTGACTTGAGGGGGTTTACAAATTTCTGAAATGACTTCAAGGGGCTTATAAATTTGTGTATAGTGACTTCAATTACTGTTAGAAATTTTTGTATTGTGCCTTGAATTCTGTTAGAAATTTCTGTATACTCACTTCAAGGGGTTTACAAATTTCTGAACTGATTTCAAGGGACTTATAAATTTCTGTATAGTGACTTGAGGGGGGTTTACAAATTTCTGAGCAGACTTGCATGAATCTGCATTGAGGGAAATTTGATTTGGGCCTTGTAAATTTAGATTTCTGTTACGTGAATCTACATTGCTTGAAATTTGATTTGGGGCTTGTAAATTTAGGATTCTTACTTGGATTTTAGACTTGGATAATATAGATTTTAGAGTTGGATGATATAGATTTTAGGATTTGTACTTGATTTGGGGCTTGTAAATTTAGGATTCTTACTTGGATTTTTTAACTTGAATTTGCATTGTTAGAAATTTTGTTTGGGGCTTATAAATTTAGTAATAGAAATAGTAATCTAGAAAATATGAGATCTCCAATTAATAAAAAAAATTAACAGAATCCATGATCAAATCTAATGAGCTTCAGAAAAATAGTTAGTCTTTACCGAATAAGTTATTTTTTATTTCAAATGAAGACGACTCAGAGGAAATTGAAATGGCATAGGTATTGGTTATGCAGATAAAGAAATGGCTTCTTCCTCTACTAATAATAGCAACATTAAATTAAAATCAAGAATGTGTTATTGTGGGAGAACAACTGCCATGTATATTGTACGAACCAATGAGAATGGAAATCAAGGGCGTTTGATCTTTGTGTGCCCATCAAAATATGTAAGACCCAAGCTTTATTCTATGTCAGTATGTATTATACAAATTAATCATTTACTATTTAGAAATTGGTGTGATTGCTGTGACTAACTGATTTTCATGAATTGTAGAGTAATAAAGCACACTGCAATTACTTCAAGTTTGCAGATGATGATGACATTACCTCCACAATCCGTTGCAATACCAGACAACCTATAACAACAGAAGAATTATACGAGCTAAGGACAATACTTTTTGAGATGGAAAATGAAATGCATGACCATGGTAGAAGGTTTCAAAGGATGGAGAAGAAATTAAAGGTAATGATTTATGTCATTATATTTTGTATGATTTTGTACTTGATGATGTAAATTAATGACTTGTTAATTTTTGTTAGTTTTGAGGTAATCTTATGGCTTATGGGGCTATGTTGTAATGAAATGAATGTGAGTATATATTTTGTAGGTGGAAAAGAATATGTTGTTTATGTGGATGATGTATAATATGATCTTCTTAGCTCATTTGGTTTGGAAATATGTTAGTTCATTACTAAATCACAGCACATTGTTTATATATAATTGTTATCACCCATACAGAGTTTGTTTGATTTGGCCAACTTTGGGTAGAAGCTATGTACAAAGTAACATGCACAAATTAATTTGGAAGCTGTTGTCAAGTGTTAGGCACAAAACATAAGCACAAACAACCTGTAGTATAAAATCATAAACATTGTCTAAACACATATATGAGATGACTATTGTTTTAAATTTGTCTATTGTTTTAAACCTACACCAGTTAACCACAAGCAACTTGTCTATTGTTTTAAGCACAAGTAACTTGTCTATTGTTTTAAACTTGCAACCTGTCTATTGTTTTAAACCAGCAACAGAAAAAATAAACCTACAACCTGTTTAGAAACCTACAACAGAAATAAAGATCAGTTTCAAACATACAAGCAACCTGTCTATTGGACTTGTCTATTGTTTTAAACCTGTAACCTGTCAGTTGTTTTAAACTAACAAAAAAAAATCGGGCTTTTGGATCCGCATCTATATTCAAGTCCACAAATTTTGAAGCAATTGTCGAACTTTGACTGCTTATATTGTCGCCATTCCTGATTGACTCAAAGATGCGCTTCCAATTTTGTCCACCATTTGCAGTGCGCTACCTTGTGCCTATTCAATGTCAAAGTAACTAATATTAAAAACTGTTCTCACAAACATATTTGCAAATCACAAGAAGCAAAACTATTGAGGTGTTATATCATCAATACATACCGGTATATACATACTCTTTTGTGTCCCATCTATACAAGGAAAATAGTACAATTGAGCTTACGGCACCTTATGATACATAGTCTCTTCATTAGTAATTAGGAAGTCATGACAATAAAAACAATGGGAAAATATAATTTAATCCTTCAAGACTTACCGGTTCATACATACTCACTTGCATATCATCCGTAGAAGGAAAATAGCACAGTTGAGCTTGCGATGCCTTATGATACATAATAACACAATTTCATTAATAATTTCACTTCTTGCTTTGAGGTAAAACATAGCCCCTTCTTAGGTTCTTCTATTTCACCACTCTCATTTAATAAAAGGATTGTTATTCGGTTCTTCAACTTCCTCACCCCCACTTAATGTAGGATTGTTTGAATCAATGTCCATTGTACCTTTAACCTGAAATGCAAAGTGTCAAAGTGTATACTATAATTTGGATCAAGGTCATGCAAAATTTAGGGAGACAAACAATTACATTTTTCAATCGTTATATAAAATTACATAAACATGCAAATATCATAAAAAAACAGCAAAATGAAAGTGGATTACAGAATGAAAACTAGGATGGATATCAGAGTTTAATGCAAAATCAGGTTTTTCAATTCTGCTTACCTGGTTTTGGATTACTCCTAGTTTCTAACAAATGCAATTTCAGTGAAGGAATTGATAGTTCATGAATTGCATTTTGTCATATGAAATCAGACTACAATGATGTCATATAGCCAACATTCTAATTTCATTTCAGTTTCATGTATTTGCTAACAATTGCACACTATTCGAAGAAGGAATTGATAGTTCATGAATTGCATTTTGTATATTTTTCCTCATTAATTTGAAACTCTTATCATTCTTAAGATTACAGAATGGAAAGATTAAAGTTAAAATGCACAACAAATGAAAATAAATATGATGAAAATGGTATTAAACAGGTTAAGGAAAATGGAACAGAGAGTGTGATCTACTCTCTATCTGTAAGTCTGTAATAGGTTAAGGAAAATGATTTGTGGGTCGAACAGATTATCATTAGTTCCCAATCACTCATAAACACATGCATACATTACACACACACACACATATTTATACCACAAGCAGTAACAAACTGAATATGAAGCTTAACAACAACAACAAAAAATTTAAAAGAAAAAATAAATAAATACGCAACATTCAGGATGTTAATGTCATTGACAGGATCTTATACAGTGATTAACGGACGACGAATAGCACATGGAGTATTTCGGTGGTCAGCGTCGGTTGCTCTCAGTTCCGCTAGGTCACCCTTCTTTTTCCTTGACTAGTTCCTCTCTCTCTCGGCAAAGATTGACGGACAGCGAACAGCACAGTGAGTATTTCGCTAGTCGTCGGTGGTTACCCACGTCGGTGTTTAACGTCGGTCGCTCTCAGTTCTCCTTCATACTAGTTCCTCTCTTTCTCTCTCCTCTCTCTTCTTCTATTTCTTTCGTTGTAAGCGCGTGGTATCAATCTTTGTGTTATGCAACTGGGCAAACACTACAAATACCACCTTTATCACCTTTCGGGTGATTCAGGGTGCTCCTTTTCGAGCTACATAGCGAAATTGTTATTTTTAATTATGAATGTAATGATTTAATTTTATTTTTTTTTTGCAGAATAACTAGTACTTAGAATGAAGATTGAGGTTAGTTGATAATTATAAAAATAAAAATGTTAGAAATTTTAAAAATTCTATTAAAAATTTTACCAAATATTTCACATGAATGTAAGACCCATATTGTGTGAACCCCACACCTATATGAGATATTTAATAAAAATTTGAATAAAATTTTTAAGACTTCTAACATTACTCTTGTAAAAAAAATTGAAACAAATAAAGGAAGCCATTGAAGGATGGGCCATCTCTGCAATGGCTGGGGAGTCAATTTATCTAGCATCAATCAATGTCTCATGACTTTCAACAAAACAAGATGGATGGGAAAAATTATTATATGGTCCAGAAATATTACGTGACTCTATTCTTGATCAATTATTATATTTCTTCATATTTTATAATTATTAAACATAAAATTATTAATATTATTTTTTTTACCAAGCACAATATATATAGAGCATGTGACATTGGCCTTGACCGACCGATAACTTCTCGATGGATGGTGGGACAACCTTGAGTACGTTGTTTTGCTTGTAATTATGAGTTTTATGGTGCAGCAAAAGAATAAGCAATCAAAGAATTAGGGACAATTATTCAAAAAAAAAAAAAAAACCAGATCAAAAAAAAAAAAAATCATAGGTTTTGCTTTTAGGAAAAATTGCCTATAAATCTCATTCTGAAAAATGGTGATTCGTTCAGTCTTGAAGATTTTTTTTATAGATCAATTAGTCCTATTAATTTTAAAAATATAAATTTAATATATTATTATTATTATTATTATTTCTATTATGTTTCCTTTTTTTTTTTTTTTTTTTTTTTTTGTGCTACAAAGGTAATCAAATTTGGGATGAATTTTTATCTGAGAATCTTTTTATTTGAAATGGCCTGAAATGTGAGATTTTTCAAATCATTTTTTTCAAACATTTCAAAAGAAGTACAAAAATGATTTGAAATATAAGATTCTTCAAACATTCTAAAAGGATGTGAGATTTTTCAAGCATTTCAAAAGAAATACAAAAATTTCTTAGTAAGTTTTGGACAAATAATAATTTCAAATTGTAATACTCCAATAGTCCCGTTTGGTAGAGCTGTAAAAAAGTGATTATAGATTATAGCTTAACAGATTATTGCTTATAACAGTGAGTATAAGTTGGTAACCTGTTTGGTGTAGCTGTGAGATTATAGATTTAAGCAGCAGAGTAGTGTTTGGTAAATAAGTTGTAAAATAGCTTTTTGTTGTGTTATTGTCCTTTTTGCCCTCATGAACAGAAAATTTGTAATTTTGTCATATTCTTCTATTTAAATTTTGAAAAAGTTATTTCATTAATGGAAGTTGATTAATTAGTACCTAATTTGGTACATTTCATGACCTCAAATTTATTTTCTTATTTTTTTCATTTTTTAAATTCTTTTTGTAATAATATTGAGTTGAAAAGGAAACAAAAAAATGTTATGACAATAACAATACAATAAATTACTATTAAAGCAATAAAAATAAAACTTCCTACATATTTAAAGATCTCCTAATTTTGTCGGCAAATTGACATACAAATATTATGTCTCATCACTTCCATCTCGTTGTCATCACAGTCAACATCATTTCCATGGCGTGCTTGTTGAGACGAAGATCCTTCCTCTTCATTAGGCACATAATCCGCGAATCTATCATAAGAGTCAAATGCAATATCGTGGAACTCACTTCGTCGGATGAAATTATGAATTGCCATTGTTGCACAAACAAGTTTGACTTGGGTCGCCCAACTGTAGTTTGGTGGGATATCCTTTATCATCGGCCATCTTGCTTTCCAAACCCCAAACGTTCTTTCTATTACACTTCTAAGTGATGAATGTGTTTGGTTGAATTTTTCTTGTGCATTTTGAGGGGGTTGACCATGTTCAAATTGAGCTAGATGATATCTCTCTCCTTTGTAAGGTGCAAGATATCCTTTCATGTTTGGATACCCAGCATCCACCAAGTAAAACTCATCTATTTTAAAATTGCAAAATGAAATTAAAGTAAGCAATTATAAATGTAAAAATAAATATGAAGATGTGAGTGTGGTGCATCTACTGTATCAATGAAATATAAAATAGTTACCTCCTTGTGGTTTTGGAAAATTATAACTAGGATTTCTAATTGTATCCAAGAAGATCCGAGTATCGTGTGCACTTCCTTCCTATCCTGATAAGCAAAAGGTGAAACACATATCAAAGTCATATGCGGCCATTATGTTTTGAGTTGCATACCCCTTTCTACCTATTAAACGAGGTTGCTTATTTGGAGATATATATACTTTGATGTGTGTTCCGTCAATTGCTCAAATACAATCCTATTACAAAATAATTCATAAAATTATTTTTAGTCACAGATTATTAGAAATATCCGACCAACATTATTATATGTAATATCGAAGTTCCACTTGTAATTATTTTTTTACCTTGAAATGAGGATACGATCAAGGTCTGTGTTGAAGTTGCTGAAGATGACTCAATCACATTGACTATACGATGAAGTGTCTTGTTCAGTAGAGCTGCACCAGTAAATTTCTTCTTTGTCTTGCTCTTGGTTGATGAACCATCAGTGTTTGATGACCGTTTTTTGTTTAACTCGGAAGGATGAACCACCTCCAAATCAGCATCATCATGAAATTCAGCATCATGTGGGGTATGAAATTCCTCCGGCGTCTCATCAGTCTGAGGCATTACCCCTAAGATAGGAGTGTATGCCCATTCTCTTGTAGCAGCTGCATCTGAGAATAGTATGTCTAAGTCGTCAGCGAATTGCAACGGCATACGCCGGAATTTAACAGCATCAGGATACCTCTGCAACAATTACAAAGGAAAATGTAACAATTTCAAGTAACAAAATTTGGTGTATTTAAACTAAAAACAAACAAAATATGTATATTAAGCAATTCACGTACCTCCAATTTCAAAGTCCACCACTTATCAGATGCAGATATAGCTCCAGTCAATGTATCACGGCCTAAGCCTGTCTCGCCCCTTAACAGATTATTCTATAAAAGCCAATCTTTTGTCAACACATCCCAATGATTTTTCATTTGTATTCGTTGGTATGTTTTTCCAGTCATACTTTTAAACTTAGTTATGACATTTTCCCACCTGACCCTATCTAAGTGTGTACCAGGTCTATGTCCAACCTTGACTTGCTCAACACAAAGCTTAATAAAAATTTCGTTTGATTTTGCATCCCAATGAGCTTTAACGGATGGTACTTGACTTGATTTTCCCTTATTCTTCCTATTTTGAGACTGTGTTTCCTCTTGGTTACTCATTCTATGAAAGAATTTTTTTTTTAAAAACAAACTCATTCATCAGTGCTTGCATTACAACAGGTAGATTAGTACAAAACAACCATACATGGCAACTACGTCAACATTCACTTTAACATTATATGAAAAAGTGAGTTTTTATTTTTTATTTTTTCATCAAATTAATTTTTAAATAAAAAATTTAAAAAATAGATTATGAAAACTCAATGTGAACCATCTCTCTAGAAAGTTTTTAAGAATGTGACAAATCAAAGGAGTAGTGAGACATTGAAAAGGAAGAAAAGGATGGATTTGAAAGTGTGGGGATTATAAAAAGTATTAAACTAGTGGTACAAAGGGAAGTGCATGCAGCTGTGGGGGTGGAAAGGTGCCTAGTCTTGGTTGCATATTCAATTCAATTCCAAGTGGGCTTAAGCATAGTCATTTTCACCTACTACCAAGATCCAACTCTTTTTCATTTCTAGGGGAAAAATAAACTAATATAGATCCAAATTTGAAATCTAGAAGTATACGGCTTACATTTATTTCCCCATTTTCACCATTACCTTGGAATTATATATTTTATTCTATTATTTATTTGGTCTTAACTAAATATGATTCAAATAAGGGAAAATTTTATTTTAACTCTCCTAAATTTTATTTTAACTCTCCTATTATTTATTTGGTCTTAACTAAATATGATTCAAATAAGGGAAAATTTTATTTCTCTTCTCACAAATGAAATAGCTTTTCATAGATATTTGGGGAAAATTGGAATATAAATACAAGCAAAACTGGGTTTACAATGTACAAACACATATACATCAAATTTCAGCTGAATTCAACAACCATAACAAATGGAGTAATGAAAACCCAGTTGTGAATAATCAAAATCTAGAGCAATGAAGGTAATGTATGCAAGATATTAGAGAAAAGTTGTAGATTTAGAAGTAAACAAACCAGTGTTTATACGGATACATAACATAATATACATACATATCAATTCTTCACTAAACCATTGTGAACACAGCTTTGAAGAACCTAAATGCATGGCAATTGAAGTAGCTTTTCATAGATATTTGGGGAAAATTGGAATTTTTTTTGGGTGAAAATTGGAATATAAATACAAGCAAAGCTGGATTTACATGTACACACACGTATATATCAAATTTCAGCTGAATTGAACAACCATAATAAATGGAGTAATGAAAACCCAATTGTGGATAACCAAAATCTAGAGCAATGAAGGTAATGCAATCGAGATATTAGGAAAAAATTGTAAATTTAGATGTAAACAAACCAAGGTTTATCGATTTCTTACCTTTAGCTTGATTTTATAGTCGATTTTTTTTTCTTTTTCTTTTGATTCTGCTTCGGCCTCAATGGATGATCCAATTGATTCTAAAGATCTGGAAACAACAGAGAGAGATTGTTGTTAATCAAATCCATTAATTAATTAACAAAAATAATAATGAATAATTTTTTTTAAAATCTGTTAAGGCCCCCCACCCGCTTCTCTTCATCAACCCATAAATCGTAAGCCTACATGAACCAGAAACCAAAATCGATGAGAGAGAGAGAGAGAGAGAGAGCAACCAGAAACCACAAACAAACACAAATCTTAATGGATTTAAACACAGAGCAACAAAAACCAAAAAAGTCCTAAATCGATGTGTATATCTAATATATGTATATCTATATATAACAAAACATAGGGTTTAGGATTTCAAATCTTACTTTTTGATGGAGATCAACGGAAAATAGGGACGATCACCGGCGATTTCGATGTGTGGAGCAGTCGGCAGCGAGAGGAGAGGAGAAGAGGAGCAACGCCGTTTGAGAGGAGAGGAGAAGAAAAGAGTTAGGTATGAGACGAAGAGGTATGCTTATATAGCGGCATTTTCGTTATTCCTTAAGTTTTGGAGGGGCATTTAAGTCATTTTGCCCCTCCCAAAACAGCTGCGCGCATAAGCTGTAAAATTAAGCACCCCATGAGCAACTTTTAGATTTAAGCCGAAATTGGCTTAAATTAAGCCATAATCTATCCCTCATAAGTTGTACCAAATACACTAATATAGCTTAATTTAAGCCAAAAGCTGATTTAAGTTGAAAAAGTTTTACCAGACACCCCCAATATAACACTTCAAAAAAACTCCTTAGGTTTCGTTTAGGATGTGGGTTGGCTTTTTGGGTAATTTAACTTGGGGCTAAAAAGTTTAGTTTGTGATGGATTTTTTGGCTTTTTTAACTTTTGTGAGAGAAAAAATAAATGATTATGATTTGAATGTCACAGTTTTTAACCTGGGGCTAAAAACTTATTTTATATTTTTATGGCTATTTTAACCCTAACCCACTCCAACCCAACTTCGCAAACGAGTACTTGGTGTTCTTTTCCTAAAAATAATATTCCAAAAAAACTCTTTAATGTATTTTTTCAGACATAACACTCTAATATAACACTCCAAAAAAAGGATATGGGATTCTTCAAACCATTCTAAAAGGAGTACAAAAATTCCTTAGTAAGTGTTGAACAAATATATAATTTCAAACTATAAGTGTTATATTTGAAAAAAGTACACTAAGGAATTTTTTACTGTTTTTGTGTGTGTTACGTTTGGGACTACATTGATTGGAGTGTTATGTTTAGGAAAAGTTATTAAGGAATTTTTGTGCGTGGTACATTGATTGAAGTGTTATATTTAACAAAAATACACTAAGAAGTTTTTTAGTGTATTAAATTGGAGTATTACGTTCTTATTCGTGATGTAAGATTTGTTTCAAAATGAGAGAAAATCCAAAACCTCTATAGTGCGAATTGCCTAAATGTGTAATTTTATATTTAGAGAAATCCGCTTTTATTCTTTAAAAATTAAACTCAAACGTATAAGTGACTATATTTTTGTGTAATTTCCACTTTAATGGGACCTTTGGATTGATAAGAAAAAAGAAAAGACTAAACAGTTTACAAAATCACATTTTAAATTTATTCAGTGTGTTTGGTTTTAGTTTTCTGAAAATTGAGTTTTTTATTTTTTGTGTTTTTTTTTTTGTTTTTAGTGAATATTTTTAAAATTTTAAGCATTTTTTTTTACTTTTTAGATGCACCTTACTTAGATATATCTAAAAAGTAAAATATTTGTAAAAAAAATATTTTAAAAAATTAATAAATACGCAAAATACAAAAAAAAAATGTACTAATTTTTGTATTTTAGTATTTAGTGAATTTTTTTAAAGATTTTAGAAATATTATACTTTTTAAGTGTGTTTACGTTAGGTGTGCTTAAAAATTAAAAAAAAAATACTTAAAATATTAAAAAACTTCAATGAAAACAAAAAAATACAAAAAATAAAAAAGTAGAATTTTTCAAAATGTGAATTCCAAAAATTAAAACCAAACAGAGTAATTATTGCTTCACCCAAGCTTTTATAATGAAATAAATTTTTAATTTTTAATATTATTAATTTAAATTATAATCTTTTGATTTGTTTTAATATAAACCATTTACCTATTTTCGTTAAGTAAAATTGATGAAAAAATGATATTTTAGCCAATAAACCCAGGATATAAAATATCTAAAATACCCTTATTCATAAAATTTAATAACTAAAATACATTTTTTTTTATTGATTTTATGTAACAAAAATGGACAAATTGTTCAAATGAAAAACAAATTAAAATTTTAAATTGATAAAATTAAAAATTAAGAATTTATTTTGTTACAAGGTTAATTTTTAGAATTTATTGAAATTAACTCTTTTGTGAGTGGTGTGCCATTATTTTGGCAACAAATTAAAAAAATTGAAAAGTCAAAAAATTAACTATTTTCTTTATTTTTTTACACATTTTTTTATAAAAAAATTAAAACATTAACTAAAATAATTACTTCCCAAAACAATTTGAAACAAAGAAAGAAGTTCAAAAGATAGGCCACAGTCCTGCAGAAAATTACTGCCTCACCCCCCTCAACTTTTCCTCTCAACTAAGTTTACCCACTCAGCTTGTATTCTTGCAATTCTATAAATAGATGTACAAACAGGGGATTGGGTTATTAAGAAAATATATTCAATACAGATTGTTTTCTTTCATTTGTTCTGAATTTTAGTGTGTTTGGTTTGAGTTTTCTGAATTAAATTTTTTGAAAATTGAATTTTTTGTTTTTCGTGTTTTTTTGTTTTTAATGAATATTTTTTAAATTTTAAACATTTTTTTTACTCTTTTAGATGCACCTTACTTAGATGTATCTAAAAAGTAAAAAATTTGTGAAAAAATATTTTAAAAAATTAATAAATACATAAAAATACAAAAAATGTACTGAATTCTCGTTTTTATTTTTTGTATTTTTGATATTTAGTGAATTTTTTAAAGGTTTTTTTTTACAAATTTTTTGCTTTTTAGGTATATTTATGTTAGGTATATCTAAAAATTAAAAAAATTGCTTAAAATATTTTTAAAAAATTCAGTAAAAACAAAAAAATACGAAAAATAAGAAAGTAAAATTTTCTGAAAACTGTTTTCAGAAAAACAAAACCAAACAAGCTTTCATTACTATTGTGTTCTAATTTATTTTCGTTAAGACTATGAATGAAACCTCAATGATTTTTTTATAACCATTTTTTTATGACCCATCAATTATGGTTTTTAATGTCAAATTATTTTGATTGATGAGAGGGTAATTTATATAAATATTGGGCCGAGCTGGGCAATGGGCTGTTATGGGCCACAATACGAAGGGCTGAGCAGAAAGGCCTCAAAGTTAGTCCGGTCCCAAAAGTGCTTATTGTTATCTCGGTCCGGGAGAGCACTGCGGATAGTTCGGTCACTAGGTCGCCACACTCGGAGTTAGTCCGGTCGCGGCATAGCGCAGCTAGCTCGGTCAAACCTAGCTAATTGTTAACACGGTCTGAGCAATACTATGGTTAGCACGGTTTGAGCAGGAAGAGCCGAGGTAAGAGCAGTGAAAGGAAGAACCGAATTAACGATAGTTCGGTCTACTCTGTGGCTCGGCATGGCCATGCTTACCTCGGTCCTATTAGAATCCGACCATGGTAAAACCATCTCACTTGGTTTAAGCAGTGAGGGGGGTGAAGGATAAGTATTATCTTTCAGGAATGAGAATCCTAGGAGGACTCCATATGGAGGAGTAAGAGTCCCACTAGGATTGTGCCACACGGAACCTACAAAAGCTCACAAACATCACCTATGGAGAGGTAACACAACTTTGATTTTCGAATACATAGAGCTTTTGTCTACTTGTCTATTTTGCTAACTTAGTCATCGGAGAGGTTTCCGGCACACACCCGCCGGCTAGCTCACGTTTGTGTTTTCAGGAAGTAAAGCGACGACGTATGGAAGAGCGCAAACTTGATCAACAGGATTATACGAGAAGGTTTATTTCTTTCCCGTACAATTGGCGCCGTCTGTGGGAATTCAGACAAGAACAAAACCTCTTGATCAAACTTTTTCTCTTTAGAATCAATGGCGCACAATGAAGATTTGCCACAGTCCGCCATTGACGGACAAACACTAGAGAGGGGTGCGAGGCGCGAAGGTCTACCTTCTATCCCTCCTATGGCGGACTTGGAACCACAGCGACAGAATCCCAGGAGGGATGCGAGGGGGAGAAGGCGGACTAACGGCTCCCGTCACTCTCGTTCACAAAGTCCTGAGAGACAAAGGCGGAGGATTGATCCCCAAACTCTGGAGGACCGTGTGAAGGAGCAGGACGAATTAATACGACGGATGGCGGCGGATATGGAATCCATGAAACGACAGATGAAGGGAAAAGGAGTGGCGACAGGAGAGGGGCGCAAAAGCAAGACGCCTCCTCGTCACTCGGAAGATCGTAGTAGACGTACCGCACCATCTCAAGCAGAGAGTAGAAGCCTCAGGACAGGCGATACACAATCCAGGACTTCCAGAACTCGTCACTCCAGGTCGGAGAGGATCTCGGACGAGTTCTGAGAGGTCATACACGGAAGGAAGCACCTATCGGCCCTCGCGCACGCACCAGACATCATCCAGGCAGACGGAGTTGCCAAGATCATCCGACTTTCGGACCGTGCTAGAAGAAAGGGCATGATGGAAGGAGGATAATAGGGCGCGCGACCCTCACAGGGTATCTGCCCTTCAGCGGTTGGCTCCTCGGACGCATGGAAGCGTCAAGGTTGGAATGCCATTACCACGGCCTACCTACGAACCAACAGACAAAGCATTAGCGAGGCTGCAGACCTTGCCGTTCATTCCGGTAATTGAAAACGCGCCCCTACCTTCAGGCTTCCTTCAGCCCAAATTTACCACGTATGAGGGGAAGACCGACTCTTACATGTACCTAAGCCACTTCCGCCAGGTTATGGCGGTATATCGACGCAACGCGGCTTTGATGTGCATCCTCTTCCCATCAAGCCTTGGCGACCTAGGCCTGACTTGGTTCGAAAAACTTCCAGAAGGCAGCATAGCCTCCTGGGCGCAACTAGCAGAGGCGTTTGTAACAAGGTTCAGGACGACACCAAAACGCCAGTGGAGATCGACCAGCTTCTCTCCATTGACATGGGCGACAAGGAGACACTTAGATCCTACAATAGTCGCTACTGGGAGACCTTCAACCAGATTGGGGATTGCCTCACCAATCTAGCCATTGCACAGTACAAAAGAGGCCTTCTAGTCGGGAACAGACTAAGAGACTCAATCACCATGACACCACCCCTCACCATGGAAGCCTTGATGGAAAGAGTGCATCAACACATCAGGGTGGAAGAGGAAGGGGCCCGTGCCAAAACAAAATCTGGCACGACCGTCATACCGGAGAAAAAGGCCTCAGCAAAGGTCAACACGGTCGACCGTCCGAACAAAAACGGACGAGACAGGCGGGACAACGGGGAAGACCAGGATAAAAGATGGTTGAGAATCCGCACTGCCATTACCACGGTATTCAAAAAGCCAATCTATCGGATTCTAAGCGAGATACGCAATGAACCTTTCGTCAGATGGCCTGCCAAGCTAGGAGAGGCTCAGAAGGACTACGACGAAAGGTCACGGTGCACCTTCCATAAAGAAAAGGGGCACCGCACTGAAAATTGCACGCCGTTGAAACAACACCTGGAGGAGTTGGTGGCAGCAGGTCACCTAGATAAATACATTGAAGGTGGGACGTAGCCAGCCCCCCAGGACCACAATAACCCCAACGGGATGCCAATCGACGCCCCACCTCAAAGCGTAATTAATGTGATACATGGAATCTTCGAACCTGAGCGTGTATGCGAGCTCAGAGGGTCAATCAAGAAGGCTGAGCACTTAAGGGAGGTACTAAGTGCACAACCTTCCATCAAAAAGGAGAAGACAGAGGACGCGAACATCATGTCTTTTTCAGATAGAGACTTGGCGAGGATATATTGTCCCCACAATGATGCCCTGGTTGTCACTCTCCGAGTTAAGGATTTTGATGTCAAGCGGATTTTGATTGACCAGGGAAGTTCATGCGAGATAATGTATTACGAAACATTCAAACAATTGAAGCTACAAGACAAAGACTTGGCACCTGCCGTGTCTCCCCTGATTGGATTCAACTCAATGCCAGAATGGCCAGTCGGCAAAATAATCCTACCAGTCAAAGCCGGAAGCGTGACAAAACAAGTGGAATTCTGGGTGTTGAAAGTCCCTTCCACTTACAACATAATCTTGGGAAGAACATGGCTGCATGCCATGCGATCGGTAGCGTCATCCTACTATCAAGTAATGCGGTTCCCCAACGAAGCTGGGGTAATTGAAGAAGTCTTTGGAGACCAGATCATGTCCAAGCAATGCTTTGTCACTGTAAATGGCAGCCGCGCTGCCAAGGGATATGTTCATTCGGTGGAAGAACCTGAGAGTAATGAACTGTTCGCAGATGTCGGCAAAGCAGCTAATCAAAAAGCGGTGGAAGACTTGGTAGAGGTAAGAATAGATGAAAAGAACCTGGATAAGTTCTTTTTGCTCGGTTCGTCGTTGTCCAGCACTGAGAGATTAGAGGTCTTGAAATTTTTTACCTCTAACATCGAAGTGTTCGCCTGGACACCATACGACATGCCAGGCATTGATCCCAACTTCATCTGTCACCAACTCAATATTCACCCATCAGCCAGACCAATCATTCAGCGCGCACGCAGATCGGTACTCCACCACGCCGAAATAGTGGCGGAAGAAGTAGGAAACCTACTGGAGGCAGGAGCAATCAGAGAGGTGCACTACCCGAGATGGATCTCTAATACGGTGGTAGTGCCAAAGAAGAACGGCAAATGGCGTGTCTGCATCGACTACAAAACAGTCAACAAAGCATGCCCAAAGGACAGCTTCCCCCTACCACGGATAGATCAACTGGTAGACCTAACGGCAGGGCATAACCGACTTAGCTTTCTTGATGCGTACAGAGGCTACCATCAAATCGCCATGTACGAACCAGACCAAGAGGTCACGTCCTTTACAACTCCAAGAGGACTGTATTGCTACAAGGTCATACCCTTTGGCCTAAAGAATGCAGGGGCAACATTCCAGAGAATGGTCACCAAGATGTTTGAACCATTGTTAGGCAGAACAATGGAGGCTTACATCGACGACATGGTGGTCAAAAGCAAGGATAAGAACGACCATCTAAGGGACCTAGGTGAGATGTTCCAGATTCTGAAGAGGCACAAGTGGCGCCTTAATGCATCTAAGTGCGCGTTTGGTGTAGGATCTGGCAAATTCCTGGGCTTCCTGGTGACCAACTGGGGTATAGAGGCAGACCCCTCCCAGATCAAAGCTATTCAGGATCTTGAGAGGCCTAACTCAGTAAAAGAAGTGCAGCATCTTACCGGCATGGCAGCTGCACTCAACCGATTCATTAGCCGGTCGTCAGACAGACTACGACCATTTTTTCAAGCATTAAAAGCCAAGTTCGAGTGGAATGAAGAATGCGACCGCGCTCTGGAAAGCTTGAAAGAGTACATGTCTTCTCCACCACTACTTGTCACCCCAATACCTAGAGAAGAACTCTTCCTGTACTTGGCAGTCTCACAGCACGCAATTAGCGCAGTGTTGGTCCGTGCGGAAGGAATCCAACATCTACCTATCTTTTATGTCAGCAAGACATTACTGAGCGTCGAAACAAGGTACTTGCCACTAGAAAAACTGGCCTTAGCCTTGATGATGGCCTCAAGGAAGCTGTCGCACTACTTTCACGCCCATACCATAGTCGTTCTCACAGCCTTCCCATTAAAAGCTCTTTTTGAAAGGGCAAACTTTTCTGGGCGAATCTTGAAGTGGGCAGTAGAGTTGGGACAGTATGACATTAAGTTTCAACCCAGGACAGCGATAAAGGCTCAAGCTTTGGCAGACTTTGTCGCAGAATTCACCCCAGGAAGTCATCATATCTGCCCAGTCGACCTGACTAAACCAACTGAACTAGGGATGGAAGTTGACGTCGGAATAACGCAACCCCTGGTGCAAGTTACCCAGTCAGGTCCCAAGGCAGAGCAGAGTGAAGTAAGGGAGGAAGAAGAAAACCATACTACACCAAGCCAAGACTCACCAACAAATAAAGACTTGGTACAATCAAACAGCGAGGGGCAGACAGCAAGTATGGACCTTGAAGAAAACACCAGCAACATTCTGGACCCCAAGGCATCATCTGATCCCTCCATTTGCTGGAAGTTGTTCATTGGAGAGATGTGGAAGCTCTTCGTGGATGGAGCATCCAATCGACATGGAGCAGGGCTTGGCATAGTCCTCATCTCTCCAGACAGCCTAGTAGTGGAGCAAGCAGTCAACCTTGGCTTCCCAGCATCAAACAACGAAGCGGAGTATGAAGCGCTTCTTACAGGTCTCAAATCAGCATTCTACATGAAGGCCACCGAGCTAATGGTTTACAACGACTCACAGCTAGTGGTAAACCAAATTTCAGACGACTACGAAGCAAAGGACGACAGGATGGCTAAATACCAAAAGTTAGTCAGAACAGAGATCAAGAAATTTGAAGTAGTGCGGATAGAACAAATCGGTAGGGAGGAAAACAGCAGAGCAGATGAACTAGCAGCCTTTGCTTCAATGGCAGATACTTCCATCCCTCATCCATTATTAATCAACTACCTACCTAGATCAAGCATTGAAGACCCCAAAGCAAAAGAGGTGTGTTGCGCCGAGCTAGGCCCTTCTTGGATGGATCCCATCATCCTGTTCTTGAAAGATGGCATCTTACCAGAAGAAAAGAAAGAGGCCAACAGAATAAGGGCAAAGTCGCAGCGATTTTGGCTCTCCCCATCTTTGGCATTGTACAAGAAATCGTTCTCAGGACCCTACCTAAAGTGTGTTCATCCCATCAAAGTTGAAGCGTTTTTGTTCGAAATACACGAAGGCGTGTGCGGAAGCCATCAAGGAGGAAGGTCACTAGCATACAGAGCAATCTCGCAAGGATATTGGTGGCCTTACATGCAAGCAGACTCAGAGAAGTATGTGAAGAAATGCGAGAAATGTCAGAAGTTCGCACACCAAATACATCAACCTGCTAGAGAGCTTCTACCCTTAACCAGCCCATGGCCCTTCGCAATGTGGGGCTTGGACATAGTAGGACCACTACCAACAGTACAAGGTAACAGGAAGTTCTTTCTCGCAGCAACCGACTACTTCACAAAGTGGGTGGAAGCAGTAGCCTTGGCATCGATCAAGGAAAAAGACGTGAAGAAGTTCGTCTGGCAAAATATTATCACTTGGTTCGGCATACCAAAAGCCCTAATATCAGACAACGACACTCACTTCGACGGCAAAATCTTTAGAGGCTTTTGTGAAGAGTACAAGATAGAGTTCTACAATTCTACACCGGCATATCCCCAAGCAAATGGTCATGCAGAAGCATCAAATAAGGTCGTCTTGGATGGATTGAAGAAGAGGTTAGAACAAGCAAAAGGCAAATGGGCAGAAGAACTCCCTCATGTTTTGTGGGCCTACCGTACCACACCTCGACGGTCAACAAGAGAAACTCCATTCTCCTTAGCCTATGGTATGGAAGTAGTAATCCCACTCGAAGTTGGCCTCCCCATAATTCGAAGTGAAAATTTTGACCCAGACTTAAATAGCGAAGCCATAGCATTAGAACTCGACCTTGCAGAAGAAAGAAGAGAAAGAGCACTGGTTCACATTACCTCATACCAACAAGAGTTATCCAGGAAATACAACAAAACAGTGCATCCAAGGCAATTCAAGATCGGCGATTGGGTGATACGCAAAGTGATGGGAAACACCATGATACCAGGAGATGGCAAGTTAGGGCCCAATTAGGAAGGACCTTACAAAGTGGTCGGATTAGCAGGAAAAGGGGCATACCACTTGGAAAATAAGGACGACAAAGCCATTCCCAAGCCATGGAACACTGCCAATCTCAAATTATTTTATTTTTAACTTCTTTCAAACATATGTAATTTTGCTTTTCCTTTCTCAATAAAACAAGTAGATTCTTTTCAGTATAAGTTATTTTCTGTAAAAAGATAGTTTTAGTAAGTTAGGAACATTGTAAACTAGGTTGGCTGGACTAAACCAACTTAGAAGTTGGCTGGATTAAACCAACACCCTTCCTAAGCCCAGGATTAGGATCCAGGCTGCAGGACGTTTGGTCGGAATAACCAAACACTCTACTCTAGGTTGGCTGGAAAAACCAAATCTAGAGGTTGGCTGGAAAAACCAACACCCGTCCTAAGCCCAGGATAAGGATCCAGGCTGCAGGACGTTTGGTCGGAATAACCAAATACTCTACTCTAGGTTGGCTGGAAAAACCAAATCTAGAGGTTGGCTGGAAAAACCAACACTCGTCCTAAGCTTAGGATAAGGATCCAGGCTGCAGGACGTTTGGTCGGAATAACCAAACACTTTATTCTCAATTGGCAGGAATAACCAATTCAGAGGTTGGCTGGATTAAACCAACTCTTTGTACTCTTCAGCCGAAGTAAGGATATCGGCTAAAGAGTGGTTGGCTGGACTAAATCAACTCTTTGTACTCTTCAGCCGAATGAAGGATATCGGCTAAAGAGTGGTTGGCTGGATTAAACCAACTCTTACTACTCTTCAGCCGAGGTAAGGGTCAAGGCTAAAGAGGCTGGAAAAACCAACTCTTATCGTGCTTCAACCGAGATAAAGATCTAGGCTGAAGCGGTTGGCTGGTATGGCCAGTCTGATTACAAAGCTAAAACTGGGATGAATTATCTCGGCGAGAGAATGCTTTACTTCATTCAAATTACAGTAAGAGTGCAAGCATAAACAGGGCATTCAACCGAGGTAACAGTTGGAGCAAAAGAAGATTTTCATTGAAAGGTTCAAAGCAAATACAAAGGAGGGGCCCCAGCCCAGTTACATTTGTCCAACAAAAAGAAGAAAAAACAAAATCAGTTAAACAGATCATCAAGATCAGCATCAGCATCAATATCAACCCGAAGCCCGGTTTCAGGCTGTAGTGCAGTCTCGGTTGGGAGCTCGGTCTCTGCTGGAAGTACGGTTTCAGTCTGTAGCTCGTTAGTCAGGTCTTCCACCGTTGGCTCCAACCGTTGGCTCCAACCGAGCTGACTGATCAGCAAGATCATTAACTACCGGGGTATCATTGGGCTCGGTTTCTTCATCGTCGTCTGAGCCCTGAAGAAACTGTTGCTGAGCCGATGCAGCGTACTCCGATAGTGAGCTCGGTATGAAGTACTGAGGAGGATTGTAGACCTCGGTCTCGGGCCCACAACCGAGCTGCACCACAGTTGCCCTCCAACCACATTTGAAGAACAAATCTTTGGCTGCCTCACATTGCTGCATATAGAGGGCCTCCCCCTCCTTGAAACCTGCAGCATTCGCATCATCCGCCTTTTTCTTTAGCTCGGCGATCTCTGCGTTTTTCTTACCTTCGAGCTTGGCTAGCTCATGCAGGTATTTGTCTTTGATAACGGCTGTAGCTTTTTGTTTTTCCGCTTCAGCCGAGCTAACAAGTCCAGTCAGACGACCGTTTTCGGATTTTAGCTCGGCTATTTGCTGCCTGTTTGTTCCAGCTCGGTAGTTTTTTCAGTCACTTCGGCCAGTGCTTGCCTTGTAGTCTTACGAAGTTCAAGCACACGCTTATGAGCGATGTGACTCTTCTGCATGGCCTACAAAAGAAGGGGGACTTGTCATCAAACCGAGATGGAAGTTGTGCAAATTGGAAAGGTTAACAGAAGAAGCTACTTACAAGCACCATGGATTTCGTGGCCGAACGGATGACCCTTAGTTCGGTCAGATGTTGGTGGTGCTCCATGTCTGCTGGAAGGCAGACACTCTTGGCAAGGTTGAATGCCATTAAGTGATCTTTTTCAGCGACAACTGAGTCAGTGTCCTGAATATCTCGGTTTTGAAAAGTAAGTTTGGGTGCCCACTTGGAGGAGCTAGCTCGGTCGGAGTACTCTGGTTACGGGCTCGGTGGAGGGCTTAATGGAAGAGTGGTATCGTCTTCATCAACAAGGCGTTGCTCGGTTGGGGTAGTCCAGGCACGCTTGCTTGGGCGCGATGAGGAGGGTTGTTGAGATGGAAAGGCTACTACGGTCTCCTGAGTCTGGTTCGGTGGTGGTACCTCGGCTCGGTTTGTTTCGGTTAGAAGGGCCCTTACTCTATTCCTCTTTGCCATCTCTTCTTCAGCAGTAGTTCGGACCAGGTTGATTTGAGGCAATGATGGTTCTGGTTCAGGAGCGTCTTCCAGCAAGAAGTCTGTTACTCTGGCTTTTCGTCGACCGCTGTATCTGTAAGTCGGTTCAAAATTCAGTAACTTGGCCCAACTTCTTTCAGGAAATCGTAGTGCGGCGCGAAGTGTGTCTAGATTTGGGTAACTGTATAGTGACTTAAGGTGGGCTGAATCTGCATAAAGAAGACAACTGTCAGTTCGGTTCAAAGATAGAAAACCGAAATAAAGAGAAGTATGCAAACTAGCCGAGGTAATTATACCGGGGGTTCCTTTCTTCCAGTTTATACTGCGGCCTGGGATCTGGGCTTGGTGGTTTTCAAAATTCCCAGATACCCAGAAAAAATCATCATCGTTTAAATCTTTGTCCGGTGTGTCCTTTATTATTTTCTCACGCCGGCGTCATATTCTTAAGTAATAAACCCAGCCGTCTTCTTTTGAGCCTATGGAATATTGGTGGAAGAGTTCGGCTAAGCCGAGGTTAATACCAGCCCGGCGATTCAGCTCGGCTATACCATTTATTATGCGATATGAGTTTGTGGAAAGCTGGGTTGGGCATATCCTACTTTGCCTAAGGAATTCACAGAGTAAAGGTTGTACAGGGAATCTGAGTCTGGTTTCTACTATGGACAGAAGGGTAAAGGGGACAAAGCCAGGGTTTCCCCATGGTGTGATATCTTGATCGGCTAAGGTGAGGTGAACATCATCAGGAATGTTATACTCCCTTCGGAATTCGGCCAAACCACCAGGTGTTTCTACTAAAAACCTATATTTACCCATTTACTCTTAAGTTATGAATAAATTAAACTTGTCTTAGCTCGGTCGAAGAAAGGTACTGAGTAGCTCGGTTGAGCGCTCAAAGGAGTGCCTGGGCAATCTAAAGTCTGCAAAGTGAAAAAACAAAAGCGTTAAGCACAGATCGTAGGACCGTGCTAAGAGAAATAAAGGCGAGATAAAAGAAGTTTTAGCTCGGCTATGTGGGATGCTACGGGTCTTATCTCGGTTCCAGCAGGGTGTTTGATAGCTCAGTTTGAGCAAGGGAAATGTTAGCCCGGTCGAGCCTCTAGGGGCAGCGTTCTTAGTTTGGTCTGAACTAGGAAGGCTGGTTCAGCCCGAGTGGTAGCTCGGTCGTGGTTGAGGCTTACAAGCCTGCTGTTGCAGACCTAGTATGGTTCGTTATCTCGGCTAGTTGATTCAAAAGGTGGTTTTACTGGTTGGAACTACTAGTATAACATGATGTGTTAGCTCGATTGAATGGTCTGGCCAGATTGACATCAACTACAAACAACTTCCTAGTTCGGTTATATTATGATTTTGGATTGATTACAGCGTTCTAACAGGTTGTTTCATGAATTCAAGTGATTCTTGTGAGGTTTTTTCCAGAAAAACGCAAGGCAAAGCAAATGGAAATAAAATGTTTTGCAAAGACACTAACGCTATGCTGTGGATGGTAAAAAGCAATGTGTAAAAACAACAAAAACAAGAGAGATCTGAGTAACTTACCAGGTTAAGAGGCACTGGAAGATGGAAATGGCACTAGGAGGCAAGAGCTTCACAGTTGCAAGATTGAAGAACAAAAGAAGTTCAGGAACGAGGGAGAGAGAAGAGGAAATGAATAGTGTGGTGAGTGATTCAAAAAAACAAAGAGTTTTGTTTTGATGCAAGAACCAAAGGCAGGAACTGTTCAAAAAACGCGAGGTAGGAGGGCGGCGTGACAGCTGCCTTCAGCCAATCAGAGCATGCCACCTGTCATTGGAATAAGAAGCGATTCAGTTGTTGTGATTGAAGGGACGTTTTGACCGGACAAGCAGAGCCCGGTGTGAATTTAGCTCGGCTGGAAAGGCTTAAGAGTTTAGCTCGGTTGTGAGACTAAGGATTTTCAGCTCGGCTGGCAACAGGTAATCCCTATCATGTTGCACAGATGGAATTAAGGGGCAATTGAGAGGGTAATTTATATAAATATTGGGTCGAGCTGGGCAATGGGCCGTTATAGGCCACAGTACGAAGGGCTGAGCAGAAAGGCCTCAAAGTTAGTCCGGTCCCAGAAGTGCCTATTGTTATCTCGGTCCGCGAGAGCGCTGTGGATAGTTCGGTCGCTAGGTCGCCACAATCGGAGTTAGTCCGGTCGCGGCATAGCGCAGCTAGCTCGGTCAAACCTAGCTAATTGTTAGCACGGTCTGAGCAATACTATGGTTAGCACGGTTTGAGCAGGAAGAGCCGAGGTAAGAGCAGTGAAAGGAAGAACCAAATTAACGATAGTTCGGTCTACTCTGTGGCTCGGCATGGCCATGCTTACCTCGGTCCTATTAGAATCCGACCATGGTAAAACCATCTCACTTGGTTTAAGCAGTGAGGGGGGTGAAGGATAAGTATTATCTTTCAGGAATGAGAATCCTAGGAGGACTCCACATGGAGGAGTAAGAGTCCCACTAGGATTGTGCCACACGGAACCTACAAAAGCTCACAAACATCACCTATGGAGAGGTAACATAACTTTGATTTCCGAATACACAGAGCTTTTGTCTACTTGTCTATTTGGCTGACTTAGTCATCGGAGAGGTTTCCGGCACACACCCGCCGGCTAGCTCACGTTTGTGTTTTCAAGGAGTAAAGCGACGACGTACGGAGGAGTGCAGACTTGATCAAGAGGATTATACGAGAAGGTTTATTTCTTTCCCGTACAATTGATTACTTTATTTATTTGAGAAAAAAAATTATTCTGTATAATCTCTTGTTCTATTGTAAACTCTGAGTACAATAGAAACTTGATATATTTCCTGTGAATTAAATAACGAGAATTTTATGATTTTAGAATTAATTTTTATATAAAATGTTGATTTTTATCTTCGGATTGAAAATACAATTTGTGTAGGTCTCAATTTAGTTACATAAATTGAATTTAGAATATTTTAAAAAAAGTATTGGTGGAGAATCCGTAATATCTTATCACATATTCTATTATTATTACTTTAATTTACCTTTCAGCTAATTTAATTTTTCAAGATTATCCAACCATTTTAAAATTCAAAATCAATTTGTCTTTATTTTATTTGAGTGCTTAGTCATTTCTTTGAACAAACTTATCATTGTAGATTCGATCTTGAACTCACCGAAATATATTATTTAACGACACTTGAGATAGCAAAATAAAAGTAGCATTAAAAAAATTTCAAAATTTGACTTTTGTAACAAAATAAATTCTAAAATTTTAATTTATTAATTTAAATTTTAATCTTTTGATTTATTTTCAATCTAAACCATCAACCTATAAAAAATAAGTATTTGAGTCATTAAACTCAATGTAAGTGTACATAAAAAGGAGAAAATATCATTTTACCCCCAAAATATCACTAAAAAATCACTTAAACTCATATGCTTTTAATAACATCAATTTTACACATACACTATTTAATTTTGGATCAATTTTACCCCTGTTGTAATTAAGGTTTATAATTAAACAAAAATTGTTGACGTGATACTGAAATTTCATTTTACCTCCCAAAGTATTTCTAAAATATCAATTAGTCCCCCAATTTCATTTTATTCGGGGGTTTAATTGATATTTTGGGAATATGAAATTTCAAATCAAGTTTGTGTGCCACATCAGCAACTTTTGTTTGATTACAGACGACAATTAACGTTGAGGTAAAATTGATGTAAAATCGAATAATTTAAATATAAAATTGATATTATTAAAATAGCATGGGTTAAATTGATTTTTGAGTGATAGTTTCGTAGGCAAAATCATATTTTCTCCATAAAATGTCTAAAATATATTTTTTTCACTGAGTTTAATAATAAAATGTATTTTTTCGTCGATTTTAGATAACGAAATAGACAAATGGTTTAAATTGAAAATAAACAAAAAGTTTGGAATCTAAATTGATAAAATTAAAAACTCAAGATTTATTTTGTTATAATAGTCAAACCTATAAGAGTCAAACCTTCTTTCTTTCTTTTTTTTTTGTAATTTTCCCTAGTTTTTAATATGCTTACTTTTTATTACAAAAAGAAAAAAGAAAAAAGAAAAAAGTAGAATTCGAAAAAGTTAAAGCGATTACCATTGTAATTTATTCATTTTTTTTAATGCAGGAATTGCTAAAATTTCAATGCGAGTTGCACGTAACATTTTTTTGTTCAAAATATTAACAACAGTTACGAAAGGACCGTATTAAAAATTAAAATTGAAAATTAATGAAATTAAAATTTGAGAATTAAAGTAAAATTTCATTCAAATTATCAAAACTAACCGTGTACAAATTGGTTGTTGTTGTTGTTGTTGTTTTATTTTTTATTATTTTTTATATGCTTGTAAATTAAACTTGCTAGAGGAAACATTATAAATAAAAAAAAGACTAAACATGGAATTCACTTGCATGAATTTGTAAAATGAAGATGGTCAAACTAGCCAAGGCAAAGTTTTGGCCAAGCCGAGCTACTGTACCAAGCCTCGCTCGACAAACAATTCTAGAGGAAATAGAGACCGTATTAGGGCAAAAGGTTTGGTCCAACACCAGCCGACCACTCCAAAGTGGGTCGAGCCAAGGATCAATTTATGCCTAGTCAACCACTCCGAAATGGGTCGAGTAGAGGTTTGGTCAAATACCAGTTGCCCATTTCAAAGTGGGTTGAGCAGGGGTTTCGATCCAAGACCAATTGACACCTTCAAGACGACTGAACAACAGAATGGTGTGATTGACCATGTTCGCAGTAGAACCCTATACTTGATTTGGGCCCACAAGAGACATATCACCATATCGCTCCACTACTACCAATATAGATTAGTGAGACATGGACATACATAGGGATACGACACACGCATAGTAGATCTGTGCATTTAAGTGTCAGATGGACTCGTCGTCCTCTGTTGGAAAATGGCTTTTGTATAACCTTATTTTTTGCTAACTTTATACTTGATTTGGGCCCACAAGAGACACGTCACCATATCGCTCCACTGCTACCAATATAGATTAGTGAGACATGGACATACATAGGGATATGACACACGCATCATAGGTCTGTGCACTTAAGTGTCAAATGGACTCGTCGTCCTTTGTTGGAAAATGGCTTTTGTATAATCTTACTTTTTGCTAACTTTGAGTATTAATTAAGGTGGGACTCAAGCGTTATTTTTAACATTTCTAATTGGGTTCATATTTAATGCCACGTAGTGAATAATATCGTGTATTTGATTGCTCAAAACCATTTCCAGATGAATGAGAATTCAACGCGCGTTTCCGGTTTGTGGAAATGACTTTAGGTGGGTTTCCTACACATTTGTGAAATGTGCTTGTCCCACATTGGAAAGGCTTATGGATTTGTGTGGTTTTATATACTCTAGCTTGGGATACTTGGAATGTACCTCAAGAGGTACCCCAGTTTGTAGAAGGGTGAGGTTATGGGTAAAATAGGCTAGACCCATTGGATCCAAAACAAAAACCACATGCGCGTCGCTGTCCGTTCGTCCGTCTAGGTTGGCTGGGCTTGGGTGCGGGTTTGAGGTTGGGTTGGGCTTGTCTGGCCCAATACTTATCTTTTTGGGCCAAAAATATTTGTAATTAATTAATTTATTTTTAATTTTAATTTCAAAATTCAAAATAAATTGGTCCCGATTTTTCCTTCACCCAAACAAATCCTTAACGGGTTCATACCCACCCGAACAGGTTCACAGGGTTCAAAACAGGTTCGTACCTGTTGAAATCAAACTGAATCTGTCCGAACAGTTTTCATCTGTTTGGCACCTGTTTGGTATAAGCCACCATTCCTCCTATAAATAGTTGGCTATCCAGCATTCAATTCCATCGAAAATTTTCCAAAACTTTTCCTGTTCTTCTTCTGTTCGTCCTTCTGTTGCTCCTGCATCTATTTATATTTAATCTCTAGGAAAAGAAAGAGAAAGAATTACAGCATAGTTTGGTTCGCAAGGCTTGTTTTGTAGTGCTGCAAATCAAGTAGTAGTCGTTGCATCCTAGGAAGTAAATGACATTAATACTCAAATCATCGGAGCGAGGGCAAAATCTACTTTAAGGAAATTGTGTCCAACAAAAGCCTCGACATTTAAAGTTTCTGTAAGTAATTAATTCAGAATTTAATTTACATAATTATTTTTTGAATTATATTATTTTGTTGTTTATTTTAATCATACATTTAATTTACACATACACACCACTGTGGGAATAACATCTTCCTCCACTAAGAGTGATCACAAATAAGACAAAAAGAGACAAGGAGGCTGTCACGACCCAAACCCGCCCCTACAGGTTTAGCATCGTAACCGACTAGTAATCCTCGGATTACTGAAGGCCTCCGACTTGATTAGCAAATTATAATGGGCTAGTGGAAGCAAATATAGAAATATACATAGTCCATTGAGCTGTGTAGACATATAGAGACAGAAATTTCAAAACTTTATATACATATACGTGACATCATAAATATAGTAGTCTTACGTCACATTCATTATAGATATAGCCAAAAGGGACTTAGCCCATTATACAGATAAATAGAAAACTTCTACATATTCCAAAAAGAAAACAAAGTCTTATACATGTTCACAAAATATGACCACATAACATTCGGAACCTCCTCGGGAGGCGCAAAGGCTGGCTGACAAACCAAAACTCTAGGTTGCCAACTCTGAGCCTGGTCACGCGCCTGTCACCTATATACATAAATAATAAAGTGAGCGGAAGTCTAGTGAATAATAACAGAGTAAAAGATTTTACTAAATGATGTTCATCCCAGAGTTAGAAATCACAGTTTATATCAGGAACAGATTCATATTCTTTCTATAGAGATCAGAGTTCATACTTACTCATACGTGGTATATCCATTAGCATTATCAAAACAAATACAAATAAATACAGAACAGATGGTGGTTATGTATAACTAGTTCCATAAAGGAACCACCGGATCTGGGTAACAGATAACAGATATGTTGAGCTCCATGGTGGAGCCTCCGGTACAGGTAACAGATAACAGATATAATAAGTTCCATAATGGAGCCTCCGGTATCGGGTAGTAGCTAACAGATATCATATGGTGCTAAGGATGCCACGAATACATGTCAGAAATTGAATAATCATTCATTGTACTGAACATATCATTTCAGTTTACAGATCTTATTCCATCATACAGAAAATAAATAAAGTTAAACATAGCTTTACTAAGTTATTACTCACAGATGGCTCCGAAAACAGAAAATAGAGCAGACAAATTAGATGGCTTACGGCGCGTAACCTACACAAACATAACAGATACAAATATTGAAACACACATTCAGAGTACTCAATTTATTTTGTTTCATTCTTAGCGTGTTTCTAGTCTTTGTCTTCATTACTATGTCTTAATTATGGCCTAGGAATGCCTAAGATGCAATGAGGATGCCATAATGCACTTGAAAACACTTGGTCATATTTGCTGAAACAGGATCTTTGCTCGAGCGCAACTTTCTTCGCTCGAGCGGAGGTTCAAAAATAAGAGTGGTCACTCGAGCGCAACTTCGGTTGCTCGAGTGGTCTGTAAACTCTATAAAAATACTAGTTGCTTGATTTTTCCACTCGACGCACGCTCAACAGTCGCTCGAGCATGAGACTGAAGTCCTCACTCGAGCGGTTTGTAAAAATGGTAAACTTCTGGGAAAATGCATTTTACGCTTGAGCCAACTTTTGGTCGCTCGAACAGAAATGCAAAATCAGGAGTGGTCGCTCGAGCACAGGATCTGTTGCTCGAGCAGTGAGGCAGAATTCTGGAATTTTCAAATTGATGTTCTAAGTCCAAAACTCAAATTCAAAGCTGTAAAACACAACCTTTGGGCCCCAAAACTTGAGAAAACACTTGTAAACTTATAAAACACCATGAATTAAGGTTCAATACAAAAAATCAAGGCCCAAAAGCGAGTGAATTCTTCAAAACCAAACTTGAACATATGTATACATATCATGCATGTGTTGTCAAGAACTCAAACCTTCCAAAACATGTACAAATAAAGTGTTTAGGTATAAAACCATGGTGAGTTCTCATAATCTAGCAAAGATAAGCTCTTGCATGTATGAAATTGGTGGAATTAAGACTCAAAATCCATGAATTATACATGCATGCATGAAATGATCCTCATTTCTAATTCATTAGCTCAATTCTTGCATAACTTAGCTTAATTCTCTAGAATTCATGTATTAAAGTCTTGATTACAAAGCTTAAGGATAAAATTCTTACCTAGAGTCTTAAATTCACAAGTGTAGAAACTTAAACTCCCAAATTCTTTGCAATTCTCCAACAATTTCTCACAACTCTCCTTTATCTAGCTTTTGATCTCAATTTTCTTCTTCTCTCTCTCTCTCTCTATCCCACGTTTTTGAGCTCAAGGATGAGGGAATGAGAGTGTAAAATGAAATCAAAGGCTTACTTATGCCTTATATAGGCTTGATTAGGAGATTTCATCAATGACTAATTAAGTGACATTAATTATTCTAATTTAATTCGTTCCGAATCGAATTTTAATCATACCTACTGTACGAGCACAAAATAATGTTCTCGTATAATCCTGTTGATCAAGTTTGCGCTCCTCCAAACGTCGTCGCTTTATCCCTGAAAACACAAACGTAAGCTAGCCGGCGGGTGTGTGCCGGATACCTCTCCGATGCCTAAGTCAACAAAATAGACTAATAGACAAAAGCTCTGTGTATTCCGAAAATCAAAGTTGTGTTACCTCTACATAGGTTATGTTGTAAGCTTTTATAGTTTTTGCCTGACACAATCCTAGTAGGACTCTTATTCCTCCATGTAGAGTTCTCTTAGGAATCACACTCCTGAAAGATAATGTTTATCCTTCAACACCCCCTTTACTGCTTAAACGAAGTGAGATGGTTTTACCTCAGTTGGATGACAGTATGACCGAGCTAACACTAGCCCTTTGTCATACTTAATCCAGCGCTTTCTCATGCAATACATAGCTCGGCTCTTTGTTCACTTGTACCTCGGTTTTGTCTGTTGAGACCGAGCTAACTATAGCAAGCTTTGACCGAGCTAACAAGAGCAAGGTCCACCATAAGAAGCGCAAATACCTCGGTTCCGAATACTATGACCGAGCTAATTATCATCACTCCGACCGTGGTGACTGTAACCATATTTGGACCGAGCTAACACTAAGGTCCACTCGCTAAGCCCTTTCCACCATGGCCTATAGAACGGCCTATTACTACGCCTAGGCCTAGCTCGACCCTAATGCTCATAAAAACTCTCTCTCAATTTCCCCTTAATTCCATCTGCGTAACATGATTGGGATTACCTTTTTACCAACCGAGCTAAAAGTTGGCCTTCAACCGAGCTAAATTGATATCAGGCTACTAATTTGTCCGGTCAAAAAAACGTCTTTTCAGTCGTTACATAACTGAATCACTTACGATTCTTTTGGACATGTGGCAAGCCCTTATTGGTCAAATATAGCTGCCATCGCCGCCTTCGTACCTCGCAAAATTTGAACAGTCCCGCCCAAATTCATGCTTTACACAAAAAACCCCACTCTTTGAACAAAACATACCACTATTCATCTTCTCTCTCTTTTCCCTCTGAGCCTCCATTTTCCTAAACACTGCATCTGCAAAGCTTGTGCTCCTGCCTGGCATCTTCATCGTTTGGAACTTCATCTTCTTCTTCTAAGACTGTAAGTGACTCAAATCCTCACTTTTTCCATTTATTCCATGAATATGTATAGTATAAATGTACATACTCTTATATTTTACAAAACACACTCTGTAGTTTTGCTGAAATGGATAAGAACAGTTAGTACCTAAAACTAGACCCCCAAACCACAGGCTCATGCTTAAGAACACACCGTCTGGATTCAGAAAACATGAAGTTTGAATCTAGAATCGTGCTGTAACCGAGCTAAAAACCTGTTTAGGCAACTCTAGGCTTAAACACAACCGAACTAGAGAACTCCACCCAATAACCGAGCTAAAATTTTTACACTTCGCCTTAAGTTTTAGCCGGACTAAGAACCTTTCGTTTCATTTAGCCGAGCTAAAGTCCTTCGCTCCAACCGAACTAAGAACGGATAGTATCCCACGTAACCAAGCTAGGCTTACATTTATTTTTGCCTTTATACTTAGCACGATCCAACGATCTGGGCTTAACACTTTTCATCTCCACTTTGAAGACTCTGATTAGGTTGGCCAGGCACTCCCTTGAACGCTCAACCGAGATACTCAACGTCATCTCCACACCGAACTAGTACTCCGAGCTAATTTATACATAACTTAAGTCCACATGGGAAAATATCAATTCTTAGTAAGCTCACCCAGGGCCATAGCTGAGTTCCGAAAGGATTACCAAATTCCAGATGACGTCCATCTTTCCCTAGCCGAACTAGATACCATACTTTGGGGAAAACAAGGTTTTGTTCTATTTACCATGCTATCCATTGTTGAAGCCGGCCTCCGATTCCCAGTTCAACCACTCCTATGCGAATTCCTTAGGTAAACTAGAATGTGCCCAACCCAACTTAGCACCAATTCATATAGAATAATAAAAGGCATCGCCGAGCTAAATCGCCGGCTTGGCCTCAACCTCGGTTTAGCCGAGCTTTTTCACCAATATTCACTTGGCCAGAATGAAGATGGTTGGGTATACTATTTAAGAATAAGAAGACGCCGAGAGAAAATAATAAAAAATACATTGGACAAAGATGTAAATGACGATGACTTTTTCTAGGTCTCGGGCAACTTCGAAGACCAGGAAGCCCAGATACCAGGCGACCGAATTAACTGGAATAAGGGAGTAGCCGGTATGAATACCTCGGCTTAGCTTTGCGCGCTCTTTACTCTATTTATAAGTTTTGTGTCGTACTAACCGTTGCTTTTTTCCTTTATGCAGACTTGAACCATCTAAAGTCACAGTACCAATACCCCAATCTAGACGCACTCCGCGCCGCGCTCCGGTACCGTGATAGAGGTTGGGCCGAGCTACTCAATTTTGAACCGACATACAGATATAGTAGTAGGAGGAAGACTAGGGTAACAGACTTCCTCCTGGAACCTTCCCCAGAACCTGATCTATCTCTTCCCCAAATCAACCTTGTTCCTTTAACTGAAGAACAAGAAATGGCAAAGCGCCGCGCTGTTGGAGCCTTGATCACCGAAACAGTTACTCAGGCCAAGGTACCACAAGCCGGCCAAACAAATGAGGCAGTGGTGGCCCTTCCAATGGCCCGTGCCTCGTCATCCCGGCCGAGCAAGCGTGCTCGAACATCTGCAATCGAGCCACAACAACTTATTGATAAAGATGACGTCGTGCTTCCTCAATCCACCCGGCCGAGCCCAGAACCAGTGCGTTTTGACCGGGCTAGCCCCTCAGAATGGGTACCAAAGATCACATACAAGAACCGAGCTATTACCAACACTGACTCAATGGTCGTAGAGAAAGACTATTCGCTGGCTTTTAACCTCGCTAAGAGCGTATGGTTACCAGCCGATATGGAGCACCACGACCATCTCATCGAGCTGAAGGCCATTCGGTCTTCAACAAAATCGATGGTGCTGGTAAGTTCTTCATTTTCTTGTCTTTCTAATTTGTACATCTGTTTGCGCGGTTTCAACTATGATTGTTATCTCACCTTTTGCAGGCCATGCAGAAGAATCATGTCACTCACAAGCGTGCGTTGGAACTACGTAAAACCACACGGCAGGCCGTGGCAGAGGCCAATGCTAAGTTGGCCGAGCTAGAAGAGTCCAAGCAGAAAATGGCCGAGCTACACACCGAAATAGCCCAACTCACCGGACTAGTCAACTCGGCTGAAGCAGATAAGCAGAAGGCTTTAGCCGAGCTGAAAGATCACTACTTGCGCGAGCTTGCCAAGCTTGAGAAAAAGAAGGATATAGAGATCGCCGAGCTGAAGAAACGCGCGGACGATGCTGAAGACCGTGGCTACAAGGAAGGGGAGGCCATCCTGCAATGTGAGGCTGCAAAGGACATATTCTTCAAATACGGATGGAAGACGGCTTTGTCACAGCTCGGTTATGGCCACGAAGCCGAGGTCTTCCAGAACCCTCCTCCACACTTCATTCTGAGCTATATGGCGGACTACGCCAATGCCATTCAACAAAAATTTCTTCAAGTAGAGGAGGAAGATGAGGCATCTCCAGAGCCTAACGATACCCTAGTTGGTACCAATGATCCCGGTCTCCAAACTGTACATTCAGCTCGGGTGGAGCCATCGGTGTCCATTGCGGTCGATGATGTGGTAGTGGCCGACCTACCTGCCAACACCGGGCTACCGATTGGTGAAGCTCGGGTTGACTTGGATGCCGATTTGGATGACCTCTTTGCTTGATCATGTAATTTTTATTTTTATTTTTTGGAAATAGTTTGTAACCGGGCTAAAGTCTCACTTCTTGTAATTATGTTTTGAACCTTGAATGAAATCTTCCTTCTTTTTGCTCGGTTAACTCTATACCTGCATTTATTTTTCAACTATGATTTGCACAAAGTTTAACATTTTCTGTTCTGGTCGAGATACTTATCTCGATCTTGGAACCTTGTAATCTGTTTAGTCACACCTGCCAACTCTCTTCAGCCTAGATCCTTATCTGGGCTAAAGAGGGATGAATGTTGGTTTTTCCCGCCAACCTCTTCAGCCTAGATCCTTATCTTGGCTGAAGAGAGATGAATGTTGGTCACACCTGCCAACTTTCTTCAGCCTAGATCCTTATCTCGGCTGAAGAGGGATAAATGTTGGTTTTTCTTGTCAACCTCTTCAGCCTAGATCCTTATTTCGGCTGAAGAGAGATGAATGTTGGTCACACCTGCCAACTCTCTTCAGCCTAGATCCTTATCTCGGTTGAAGAGAGATAAATGTTGGTTTTTCCTGCCAACCTCTTCAGCCTAGATCCTGATCTTGATTGAAGAGAAATAAATGTTGGTTATTCCTGCCAACCTCTTCAGTTTAGATCCTGATCTTGGCTGAAAAGAAATAAATGTTGGTTTTTCCTGCCAACCTCTTCAGCCTAGATCCTGATCTTGGCTGAAGAGAGATAAATGTCGGTTTTTCCTGCCAACTTCTTCAGCCTAGATCCTGATCTTGGCTGAAGAGAAATAAATGTTGGTTATTCTTGCCAACCTCTTCAGCCTAGATCCTGATCTTGGCTGAAGAGAGATAAATGTTGATTTTTCCTGCCAACTTTTTCAGCCTAGATCCTTATCTCGGCTGAAGAGAGCTCAATGTTGGTTATTCCTGCCAATCTAGAGCCAAGTGTTTGGTTATTACTGCCAAACTTCTTCAGCCTAGATCCTGATTTCGGCTGAAGGGAGCCCAATATTGGTTATTCCTGCCAACCTAGAGCCAAGTGTTTGGTTATTCTTGCCAAACTTCTTCAGCCTAGATCCTGATCTCGGCTGAAGAGAGCTCAAAGTTGGTTATTCTTGCTAACCTAGAGCCAAGTGTTTGGTTATTCTTGCCAAACTTCTTCAGCCTAGATCCTGATCTCGGCTGAAGAGAGCTCAAAGTTAGTTATTCCTGCCAACCTAGAGCCAAGTGTTTGGTTATTCCTGCCAAACTTCTTCAGCCTAGATCCTGATCTCGGCTGAAGAGAGCTCAAAGTTGGTTATTCCTGCCAACTTAGAGCGAAGTGTTGGTTATTCTGGCCAATTCTGCTTTCATTGCCCCTAGCTCACTAACTTTTACAGAAGAAAAGAATTATGCTGAAAAGGAAACTACTTGTTTTATTGAAAAAAGAAAAATTACAAGTACTTTAATGAAAAGCTAAAAGTAAAATAGTTTGAGATTGGCAGTGTTCCATGGCTTAGGAATGGCCTTGCTATCTCCATTCTCCAAGTGATATGCCTATTTTTCTGCTAAGCCAACCACTTTGTATGGTCCTTCCTAATTAGGCCCTAACTTGCCATCTCCGGGTACCAGAGTGTTTCCCATTATTTTGCGCAGCACCCAATCTCCAATCTTGAATTGCCTTGGATGTACTGTCTTGTTATATTTTCTGGATAACTCTTACTAGTATGAGGTGATGTGAACCAGTGCTCTCTCTCTTCTCTCTTCTGTAAGGTCGAGTTCCAAGGCTATGGCTTCTTCATTTAAATTTGGGTCAAAATTTTCATTTCTAATAGTGGGGAGGCCTACTTCCAGTGGGATTACTGCTTCCATGCCATAGGCCAAGGAAAAAGGTGTTTCTCCAGTTGACTGCCGAGGTGTGGTACGGTAAGCCACAAAATATGAGGAAGCTCCTCAGCCCACTTGCCTTTTGCTTTTTCCAGCCTTTTCTTCAATCCATCTAAGACGACTTTGTTTGATGCTTCCACTTGGCTATTTTCTTGGGGGTATGCTGGTGTAGAATTGTAGAATTCTATTTTGTATTCCTCACAAAAGCCTCTAAAAATTTTGCCATCGACCTGAGTGCCGTTGTCAGATATTAGAGCCTTGGGTATGCCGAACCGAGTGATGATATTCTGCCAGACAAACTTCTTCACATCCTTCTCCTTTATTGAGGTGAGTGCTTCTGCTTCCATCCACTTTGTGAAGTAGTCTGTTGCTGCGAGAAAGAACTTTCTGTTGCCGGGTGCCGTTGGAAGTGGTCCTACTATGTCCAAGCCCCACATTGCGAAGGGCCATGGGCTAGTTAATGTAGAAGCTCTCTGGCTGGCTGATGTATTTGGTGCGCGACGAACTTTTGGCATTTCTCACACCGCTTGATATACTTTTTTGAATCTGCTTGCATGTGTGGCTACCAATATCCTTGTGAAATTGCTCTGTAGGCCAATGATCTTCCTCCTTGGTGGCTTTCGTATACGCCTTCGTGTATCTCGAACAAGAATACTTCGATCTTGCTGGGATGAACACATTTTAGGTAAGGTCCCGTGAAAGATTTTTTATACAAGGCCATTGATGGGAAGAGCCAAAATCGCTGTGACTTTGCTCTTATTTTTCTGGTCTCTTTCTCTCTTCGGGTAAGACGCCATCTTTTAAGAATACTATAATGGAATCCATCCATGAAGGCCCTAGTTCGGCACAACATACCTCAGCTACTTCGGGTTCTTCAATGCTTGGTCTTGGTAGGAAATCGATCAGTAATGGATGTGGGATGGATGTATCTGCCATCGAAGCAAAGCCTGCTAGTTCGTCTGCTCTACTGTTTTCCTTCTTGGTCGATCTGTTCTATCTGCACTACGTCGAATTTCAATGATTTCCTTTCTGACTAACTCTTGGTACTTAGCCATCCTCCTATCTTTCGCCTCATAGTCGCCTGAAATCTAGTTTACTACCAGCTGGGGGTCACTGTAAACCATTAGCTCGGTGGCTTGCATGAAAAGTGCTGATTTTAGGCCTGCTAAAAGCGCTTCATACTCCGCCTCATTGTTTGATGCTGGGAAGCCAAGGTTGACTGTTTGTTCCACTATTAGGCCATCTGGTGAGATGAGGACTATACCAAGTCCTGCACCGTGCCTGTTGGATACTCCATCCATAAAGAGTTTCCACATCTCTCCAACGAATACCTTCCAGCAAGTAGATGGATTGGATGATGTTTTGGGATCATGAATGGTACCGGTGTTTCCCCTATGTCCATGCCGACTGCAGGTGTTGTATCTTCACTGTTAGACTGCCTCAAATCTTTGTTTTTTGATGAGTCCTAACTGGGAATGGCTTGGTTTGCCTCTTCCTTCCTTTCTTCAATTCGGTATGCCTTGGGATGTGGCTGGGCAATCTTGTTTTGGGGGTTGCGCAGTTCCTGCGGCACTTTCCATCCCCTTTTCAGTTGTGCTAGTCAAGTTAACTGGGCAGATGTGATGACTTCTTGGTGTGAACTCTGCCACAAAGTCTGCTAAAGCTTGGGCTTTTATTACGGTTCTGGGTTGAAACTTGATATCAAATTGTCCCAATTCCACCGCCCACTTCAAGATTCGCCTAGAAAAGTTCGCCCTCTCAAACAAAACTTTTAATGGAAAAGTTGTTAGGACGATTATGGTGTGGGCGTGGAAGTAATGTGACAGCTTCCTTGAGGCCAATCATCAAGGCTAAGGCCAGTCTTTCCAATGGTAGGTATCTGATTTCTGCGCCTAGCAAGGTTTTGCTACATAAAAAATGGGCAGATGTTGGATTCCTCCCACTCTGACCAACACTGCGCTGACTGCGTGCTGTGAAACTGCTAGGTATAAAAAGAGCTTTTCTCCAGGTACTGGGGTTACTAGCAATGATAGAGAAGACATGTACTCTTTTAGGCTTTCTAGGGCGTGATCGCATTCTTCATCCCACTCAAACTTGGCTTTCAATACTTGGAAGAATGGTCGACGTCTGTCTGATGACCAACTTATGAACCGGTTGAGTGCAGCAGCTAGGCCAGTGAGATGCTGCACCTCTTTTACTGTGTTGGGCCTCTCTAGATCCTGGATTGCTTTGATCTGAGAAGGGTCTGCTTCTATACCTCGGTTGGTCACCAGAAAGCCTAGGAATTTGCCTGATCCTACGCCGAATGCACACTTGGATGCATTTAGGTGCAACTTGTTCTTCTTCAGAATCTGGAACATTTCACCTAGGTCCCTGAGATGGTCCTTCTCATCCTTGCTTTTGACTACCATGTCATCTATGTAAGCCTCCATTGTTCTACCTAACAATGGTTCAAACATCTTGGTAACCATCCGTTGGAATGTTGCCCCTGCGTTTTTTAGGCCAAAGGGCATGACCTTGTAACAATACAATCCTTTAGGCATTGTAAAGGATGTGACCTCCTGGTCTGGTTCATACATAGCAATCTAATGGTAACCTCTGTACGCATCAAGGAAGTTAAGTCAATTGTGTCCTGCTGTCAGGTCTACCAGTTGGTCTATCCGTGGTAAGGGAAAACTGTCCTTTGGGCATGCCTTATTGACTGTTTTGTAGTCCACGCAGACAGGCCATTTTTCGTTCTTTTTTGGCACTACTACAGTGTTGGAGATCCACCTGGGATAGTGCACTTCTCTGATAGCTCCTGCCTCCAGCAAGTTTCCCACTTCTTCCGCCACTATCTCGGCATGGTGGAGTGCCGATCTGCAAGTGCGCTGTATAATTGGTATGGCAATTGGGTGGACGTTCGGTTGGTGACAGATAAAGTTTGGGTCAATGCCAGGCATGTCATACGGCGTCCAGGCAAAGACTTCGATGTTAGAGGTTAAAAATTCCATGACCTCTATTCTCTCAGTGCTGGACAAAGATGAGCCAAGCAAAAAGAACTTTTCTGGGTTCTTTTTCATCTATCCTTACCTGTACCAAATCTTTCCACTGCCTTCTGTTCAGCTGCCCTTGCCAACATCTGCAAACAGTTCATTGCTCTCAGGTTCTTCCACCATCTGTATATACCCCTTTGCAGTGCGGCTGCCATTTACTGTGACGAAGCACTGTTCGGACATGATTTGGTCTCCAAAGACCTCTTCAATTACTCTGACTTCGTTGGGGAACCGCAATACTTGATGGTAAGTTGACACTACCGAACACATGGCGTGCAACCATGTCCTCCCCAAGATTATGTTGTAAGTGGAAGGGACTTTTAATATCCAGAATTCCATCTGTTTCGTCATGGTTCCTGCCTTGACTGAGAGGATTATCTTGCCCACTGGCCACTCTGGCATTGAGTTGAATCTGATTAGGGGAGATGTTGCAGGTGCCAAGTCTTTGTCCTCCAGTTTCAGTTGTTTGAAGGTTTCGTAATACATTATCTCACATGAGCTTCCTTGGTCGATCAAAATCCGTTTGATGTCGAAATTCTTGACGCGTAGAGTGACAACCAGTGCATTATTGTAAGGGCAATATATTTTTGCTAAATCTTTGTCTGAAAAAGATATGACATTTGTGGCCTTTGTTCTCCCCCTTTTGATGGCAGGTTGTGCATTTAATACCTCCCTCAAGTGCTCAGCCTTTTTGATCATCCCCCTGAGCTCACATACCCGCTCAGGTTCGCATATCCCATGTATTACGTTAATCACGCCTTGAGGTGGAGCGTCGACCGACATCTCGTTTGGGTTATTGTGGTTCTGGGGGACTGGCTGTGTTCCTCCTTCTATGTATTGGTCCAGGTGCCCAGCAGCCACTAACTCCTCCAAATGTTGCCTCAACGGCGTGCAATTTTCAGTGCGGTGCCCCTTTTCATCATGGAAGGTGCACCGAGACCTCTCGTCGTAGTCTTTTTGTGCTTCTCCCAACTTAGTTGGCCATCGGACGAAAGGTTCATTGCGTATCCCACTGAGAATCCGGTAGATTGGTTTTTTTTGAACACTGTGATAATGGCAGTGCGAACTCTTAACCTCCTTTTGTCTGGGTCCTCTCTGTTGGCCCGCCTGCCTCGCCCATTCCTGCTTGGTTGTTCTACCGTGTTGACTTTTGCTGTGGTCTTTTTATCTGGTATTGCTGTTGTGCCAGATTTCGCTTTTAGCACGGCGCTATCTGCCTCCACGCGAATATATTGGTGCACTCTCTCCATTAAGGCCTCCATCGTGAGGGGTGGCGTCATAGTAATTGAGTCCCTCAATTTGTTACCGACTGGCAGGCCCCGTTTGTATTGTGCAATGGCGAGGTTTGTAGGGTAATCCCCAATCTGGTTGAAGGTTTCCTAGTAGTGACTGTTGTAGGACCTCAACGTCTCCTTGTCGCCCATGTCAATGGAGAGTAGCTGATCCATCTCCACTGGTGTCTTGGTGTTCGTTCTGAACCTAAGTCACGAACGCCTCTGCCAATTGTGGCCATAAGGCAATGCTGCCCTCTGGTAGCCTTTCGAACCCGGTTAAACCTAGGTTGCCAAGGCTAGATGGAAATAGGATGCACATTAAAGCCTCGTTTCGCCAGTATACTGCCATAACCTGGCGAAAGTGGCTTAAGTGCATGTAGGGGTCTGTCTTCCCCCTCATAAGTGGTGAATTTGGGCTAGTGGAAGCTTGAAGGTAGTGGCGCGTTCTGAATTGTCGAAACGAACGGCGAGCTCTGTAACCTTGCTAATACTTTGTCTGTTGGTTCGTAAGCAAGGCGCGGCATTGGCATTCTTACCTCGACGCTCCCATGCGTTTGAGGGGCCAACCGCTGAAGGGCTGAAACTCTACGCAGGTTGCGTGCCCTAGTATCCTCCTTCCATCGGGCCCTTTCTTCAAGCACAGTTCGCAAGTCAAATGATCTAGGCAACTCCGTGTGCCTAGATGACGTCTGGTGCGTGTGTGAGGGCCGATAGGTGCTTCCCTTAGTACACGACCTCTCAGTTCTCGTTCTCTCAGACCTGGAGTAACGAGTCCTGGAAGTCTGCGATTGAGTGTCACCTATTCTAAGACTCCTACTTTCTGCTTGCGATGGTGTGGTATGCCTACCACGATCATCCCAGTGGCAAGGGGGCGTGTTGTCTTTGCGCCCCTCTCCTGTTGCCACCCCTTTTCCTTTTATCTGGCGCTTCATTGACTCCATGTCTGCTCCCATCCTTCTTATTAACTCATCCTGTTCTTTCACGCGATCCTCCAGAACTTGAGGGTCCATCCTCCGCTTCTGTCTTTCAAGACTTTGAAAGTGACGGGGACTGCCGCCCCGTCTCCCCCTTGCATCCCTCTGGGGGTTCTATCGTTGGGGTTCTAAATCTGCCATGGGAGGGATAGAAGGCAAACCTTCGTGCCTCCTCCCCCTCCGGGTTTTGCCCATCAATAGCTAATTGCGGCAAGTCTTTATTGTGCGCCATTACTTCTAACTAGAGAGGAAAGCTTGATCAAGAGGTTTTGTTCTTTATGGAATTCCCACAGGCGGCGCCAATTGTACAAGCACGAAATAATATTCTCGTATAATCCTGTTGATCAAGTTTGCGCTCCTCCAAACGTCGTTGCTTTATTCCTTGAAAACACAAACGTGAGCTAGCCAGCGGGTGTGTGTCGGATACCTCTCCGATGCCTAAGTCAACAAAATAGACTAATAGACAAAAGCTCTGTGTATTCCGAAAATCAAAGTTGTGTTACCTCTACATAGGTTATGTTGTGAGCTTTCATAGTTTTTGCCTGGCACAATCCTAGTAAGACTCTTATTCTTCCATGTAGAGTCCTCATAAGAATCACACTCCTAAAAGATAATGTTTATCCTTCAACACCTCCCTTATTGCTTAAACCAAGTGAGATGGTTTTACCTCGGTTGGATGACAGTATGACCAAGCTAACACTAGCCCTTTGTAATACTTAATCCAGCGCTTTCTCATGCAACACATAGCTCGGCTCTTTGTTCACTTGTACCTCAATTTGTCTGTTGAGACCGAGCTAACTATAGCAAGTTTTGACCGAGCTAACAAGAGCAAGGTCCACCATAAGAAGCCCAAATACCTCGGTTCCGAATACTATGACCGAGCTAATTATCATCACTCCGACCATGGTGACTGTAACCATATTTGGACCGAGCTAACACTAAGGTCCACTCGCTAAGCCCTTTCCACCATGGCCCATAGAATGGCCTATTACTACGCCTGGGCCTAGCTCAACCCTAATGCTCATAAAAACTCCCTCTCACCTACCATAAAATTCTAAAAATTTCAAATAACACATAAATCAAGTCAATTTCTTGATCGGACGCCGATAAGGCTTTCAATTAGCAGAACAAAATAGAAACACAAACAAATATTTCTATAATAGACAGATATAAACACAAATAATGCCATACACATGCAATTAATTCAAAATTTCATCTTAATTACTCATTAGGCATAATTAGTCATGGTTTATCGACTAATCATAAGTTGGGGTTGTTACAGAGGCAGAGGGAGAAAGACACGGAACTTCAGGAGCAAATCTGAACTGCCTGCATAAGGTGCCCAAAATTCTCTTTTGGAGGACATTTTACATTCTTAGCAATGAACATTGTCTCTCTCTACATTCAATCTTTTTACCTTTTGTTTGATTCATTGACTTTACCATCGGAAGGGATTTTTCGACCAAATCTCGGTTTGATAGCTCTTATATTGATTGTTTTTTTTATGCAGCCTTCACTTTTAGATTATCTAATAGCTCCACTTATTTCTATAGTATGAAATCACTCTGCACATAAAACTTGGGCCTTTTTGAAAAGTAATTTATAAGTTAACTTATTAATTTCCTAATTTATTTTAATCGTATCATCTTCTTAATTTTTATAGGGTGATTTACAGGTAAGTCCCGTTTTAGCAAATAATGATCCATTAAGTCCTAGTTCAAAAACTTTTCACCAGTAAGTCCCATAATCCATTAATATGACGAAACTACCCTTACCAAATCAAAACACAAAACAAAAATCGCTGATTCACGATTTCATTGACAGTTCATCCCGCCATTTCTCACTCTCACAGATTTCATTCTCACCTTCATCAATTTCGCCTCACATTTCGTCTACCTTCATCAATCTCGTCTTCCTTCATCAATCTCGTCTCAGATTTCCCAAAAACAAACTAGATCATCAAACATTCAAACAACCGAACAACCAAAAATGGTGAAAACAAGTAAGATTCAAGTATCTTAAACCCTAGTTTTTGCGAAATCTTTCATTTTCGAAACTTTTGTTTTTCATTTCCATTTCAGCTTGAATGTTGAGTTCGAAACTTTAATTTTCGAAACTTTTGTTTTTCATTTCCATTTCAGCTTGAATGTTGAATTCGAAATTTTCATTTTCGAACCTTTTGTTTTTTTATAATGTTGAGTTCAAAACTTTTGTTTTTGTTTTTGTTTGTGAATCTGAGAACATTCATTGTAATGCCACAAAAATCATGTTCTCTTGCTTTCTATTTAGGTTTCACTGTTGATTTTAGTGCGATTGCTGTCAATATTCTCAGATTCTTAGTGCATTTGAGTGAAAAAACCCTAGTTAATCATGTTGCCTTGCTTTCTGTTTAGGTTTCATTGTTGATTTTGGTGCGATTGCTGTGAATATTCTCAGATTCTTAGTGAATTTGAGTGAAAAACCCTAGTTAATCATGTTTGCCTTGCTTTCTGTTTAGGTTTCATTGTTGATTTTGGTGCGATTGCTGTGAATATTCTCAGATTCTTAGTGCATTTGAGTGAAAAACCCTAGTTAATCATGTTGCCTTGCTTTCTGTTTAGGTTTCAATGTTGATTTTGGTGCGATTGCTGTGAATATTCTCAGATTCTTAGTGAATTTGAGAGAAAAACCCTACTTAATCATGTTGTCTTGCTTTCTGTTTAGGTTTCAATGTTGATTCTAGTACCATTGCTGTTAATGTTTTCAGATTCATATTGAATATGAGTGAAAAACCTTAATTAATCAACTTCTGTTACTTCCAATTTAGGATTCAATGTTGATTTGGGTACCATTGCTGTTAATGTTCTCAGATTCTTACTAAAATTATGTAAAAAACCCTACTTAATCATATCCTATTCCTTTCAATTTAGGTTTCAATGTTGAGTGTGGTACCATTGCTGTCAATGTTCTCACATTTCCGATCAATTTTACTCAAAAACCTTAATCATATTATATTGGCTTCAATTTAGCTTTCATTGTTGATTTTGGCATGATTCCTGTGAATGTTCTCATATTCTTAGACAATTTGAGTAAAAAACCTTAGTGAATTTTGTTTTTTGGTTTCAATTTAGCTTTCAATGTTGATTTTGGTATGATTCCTGTGAATGTTCTCAGATTCTTACACAATTTGAGTAAAAAACCTTAGTGAAACTTATTCTCTGGTTTCAATTTAGCTTTCAATGTTCATTTTGGTAAGATTCCTGTGAATGTTCTCAAATTCTTAGACAATTTGAGTAAAAAACCTTAGTGAATCTTGTTCTCTGGTTTCAATTTAGCTTTCAATGTTGATTTTGGTATGATTCCTGTGAATGTTCTCAGATTCTTACACAATTTGAGTAAAAAACCTTAGTGAATCTTATTCTCTGGTTTCAATTTAGCTTTCAATTTTCATTTTGGCACGATTCCTGTGAATGTCCTCAAATTCTTAGACAATTTGAGTAAAAAACCTTAGTAAATCTTGTTCTTTGGTTTAAATTTAGCTTTCAATGTTGATTTCGGTATGATTCCTATGAATATTCTCAGATTCTTAGATGATTTGAGTAAAAAACCTTAGTGAATCTTATTCTATGGTTTAAATTTAGCTTTCAATGTTGATTTTGGTATGATTCCTATGAATGTTCTCAGATTCTTAGACGATTTGAGTAAAAAACCTTAGTGAATCTTATTCTATGGTTTAAATTTAGCTTTCAATGTTGATTTTGGTATGATTCCTATGAATGTTCTCAGATTCTTAAACGATTTGAGTAAAAAACCTTAGTGAATCATGTTCTCTTGCTCCCCAATCTAAGTTTGAATATTGATTTTGCTGCTATTGCTGTCAATGTTCTCATATTCTGAATGGATTTGAGTGAAAAACCCTACTTAATCATATCCCATTCCTTTCAATTTAGGTTTCAATGTTGAGTGTGGTACCATTCCTGTAAATGTTCTCACATTTCCAATCAATTTTACTCAAAAACCTTAATCACATTATATTGGCTTCAATTTAGCTTTCATTCTTGATTTTGGCATGATTCCTGTGAATGTTCTCAAATTCTTAGACAATTTGAGTAAAAAACCTTAGTGAATCTTATTCTCTGGTTTCAATTTAGCTTTCAATGTTGATTTTGGTATGATTCCTGTGAATGTTCTCATATTCTTAGACAATTTGAGTAAAAAACCTTAGTGAATCTTCCTGTGAATGTTCTCAGATTCTTAGACAATTTGAGTAAAAAACCTTAGTGAATCTTGTTCTTTGGTTTCAATTTAGCTTTCAATGTTGATTTTGGTATGATTCCTGTGAATGTTCTCAGATTCTTACACAATTTGAGTAAAAAACCTTAGTCAAACTTATTCTCTGGTATCAATTTAGCTTTCAATGTTCATTTTGGCACGATTCCTGTGAATGTCCTCAGATTCTTAGACAATTTGAGTAAAAAACCTTAGTGAATCTTGTTCTTTGGTTTAAATTTAGCTTTCAATGTTGATTTTGGTATGATTCCTGTGAATGTTCTCAGATTCTTAGACGATTTGAGTAAAAAACCTTACTGAATCATGTTCTCTTGGTTTCAATTTAGCTTTCAATGTTCATTTTGGCACGATTCCTGTGAATGTCCTCAAATTCTTAGACAATTTGAGTAAAAAACCTTAGTGAATCTTATTCTATGGTTTAAATTTAGCTTTCAATGTTGATTTTGGTATGATTCCTATGAATGTTTTCAGATTCTTAGACAATTTGAGTAAAAAACCTTAGTGAATCATGTTCTCTTGCTCCCCAATCTAAGTTTGAATATTGATTTTGCTGCTATTGCTGTCAATGTTCTCATATTCTGAATGAATTTGAGTGAAAAACCCTACTTAATCATATCCCATTCCTTTAAATTTAAGTTTCAATGTTGAGTGTGGTGCCATTGCTGTCAATGTTCTCATATTTTCAATTAATTTCAGTGAAAAACCTTAGTTAATCATATTCTCTTGGTTTCAATTTAGCTTTCATTGTTGATTTTGCTGTGATTGCTGTGAATGTTCTCATATTCTTGGAAAAATTGAGTAAAAAAACCTTAGTGAATCATATTCTCTTGGTTTCAATTTGGGTTTCAATCTGAATCAATTTGAATAAAAAACCCTACTTAATCATATCCTATTGCCTTCAATTTAGGTTTCAATGTTGATTTTCATTCGATTGTGTTAATGTTCTCAGATTCTTAGTCAATTTGAGTGAAAACCCGGACTTAATCATATTCTCTCTATTTCAATTTAGGTTTCAATATTGAGTTTGACATGATTGTTGTCAATTTTCTCAAGTTTTCAATCAATTAGACTGAAAACCCTAGTTAATCATGTTCTCTTGCTTCCAATTTAAGTTTCAATGTTGATTTTTGCTGCGATTGTTGTGAATGTTCTCATATTCTGGATCAATTTGAGTGAAAAACCCTAGTTAATAATCTTCTCTTGCTTTCAATTTAACTTTCAATGTTGATTTTGTTTTTATAGCCATGAATGTCATCAAACTTAGACTTCATGAGAATGACATTGGATTGATTCTTTTAAGGAACATTCTCAGCATTTATATCTTGTCTATGTTGATTTTCCGTACAGGAAAGCAACTCATGAAAACCCCAAGACTAAAAAGTAATGCAAAGAAAATGATAAGAAAGCATACAAAATCAACTTCAACGGATAAAAAGCAAAAGGGAAAGTGTAGAGAATGGAGATTAACTTTCAGATCAAACATGGGGACAATAGTGAAGCTATTACAGCACATCAAACTCAGGAATGAGCATATTAATGGCTTGAAGAAAACCCCATTTTGGGCATTGTTTGATGCAATATTGCAAAACAAGCTGAATTATAAACAATGCAGAAAATATGATGACATTGCATTGAAAATAATTCAAACATACCAGCCAGGCAGCAGTGGTTCTTTCCAGTTAGGACCAGAAACTGTAAAGCTAACAACAGAAGACATCAAGTCCATCTTCGGTATATCTTGTGGAGATGAACCAATACATCTTGGTTATGGAAATAAAAGCAGATCATCATTTCTCACAAGAAGATCCATACAAACTGAAAGGCTATCGAGCACAACCATCATAGACCTGTTGCAAAAAGCATTGAAAGGCAAGAAGAAAGAAGACACTGAAGATGTGATAAGGATGCTGTGTATGTATACTTGTTTGAAGCTTTTTTTCTCTACATCAGGAACAACAGTTGGATGGGTATTTCTTAATTACATGGAAGACATAAACTCAATGAGAAAATACAATTGGGCTGAAGCAATAAGGAACACATTGATGTCTTCAATTGAAAAATACCACAAAAATCCAGCAAAAGTCACAGGATGTGTTATGGCTCTCTTAGTAAGTCACATTTTTACTCTATTCTATTAGTTTGTTGTTAATAACACATAGTATTTTTTCTTAGTCAAATGACAAAAATTATTTACATTTGCTTTGTAGTATTGGTTGTGTGAGCACACACTGATCATCCACCCTGAAGTTAGCGAAGCATGCCCAAGGGTGATCAAGTGGAATCTTATCAAACTACATAAACGTATGAAAGTCATATCACTACATCAGCTGACAACAAGACAGGTCACATCCTCATCTCATTTGAATTTCAATTCAAGTTGGGAAAAATCTCTATTTTTATACACTGAATTATTACTGAGAAAGTTTTTAGTTTCCTAAACTTCAATTATTTCAAAAACTAATATCTATTGTATGTTGACCTACAGGTAACTACTGCTCAATTCAGTGAGGAAAGTGATGAAGAAATTGATGACACTGAAGAAGAACAAAATGAAGATGCTGAAAATACTGAAGACGAAGAAGAAGAAGATGCTGAAGAAGAAGAACAAAAAGTACAAGAACAAACTTTCAGATCAAACATGGTGGCAATAGTCAAGCTATTACAGCGCATCAAACTCGGGAATGAGCATATTAATGGCTTGAAGAAAACCCCATTTTGGGCATTGTTTGATGCAATATTGAAAAACAAGATGAATTGTAAAGAATGCAGCAAATATGATGACATTTCACTGAAAATAATTCAAACATACCAGCCAGGCAGCAGTGGTTCTTTCCAGTTAGGACCAGAAACTGTAAAGCTAACAACAGAAGACATCAACTCCATCTTTGGTATATCTTGTGGAGATGAGCCAATACATCTTGGCTATGGAAATAAAAGCAGATCATCATTTCTGACAAGAAAATACATACAAACTGAAACGCTATCGAGCACAACCATCACCAACTTGTTGCAAAAAGCATTGAAAGGCAAGAAGAAAGAAGACACTGAAGATGTGATAAGGATGCTGTGTATGTATACTTGTTTGAAGCTTTTTTTCTCTACATCAGGAACAACAGTTGGTTGGGTATTTCTTAATTACATGGAAGACATAAACTCAATGAGAAAATACAATTGGGCTGAAGCAATAAGGAACACACTGATGTCTTCAATTGAAAAATACCACAAAAATCCAGCTAAAGTCACAGGATGTGTTATGGCTCTCTTAGTAAGTCACATCTTTACTCTATTCTATTAGTTTGTTGTTAATAATAGATAGTATTACTTCTTATTCAAATGACAAAAATTCTTTACATTTGCTTTGTAGTATTGGTTGTGTGAGAACACACTGATCATCCACCCTGAAGTTAGCGAAGCATGCCCAAGGGTGATCAAGTGGAATCTTGCCAAATTACATAAACGTATGAAAGTCATATCACTACACCAGCTGACAACAAGACAGGTCACATCCTCATCTCATTTGAATTACAATTCAAGTTGGGAAAAATCCCTATTTTTATACACTGAATTATTACTGAGAAAGTTTTTAGTTTCCTAAACTTCAATTATTTCAAAAACTAATATCTATTGTATGTTGACCTACAGGTAACTACTGCTCAATTGAATGAGGAAAGTGATGAAGAACTTGATGACACTGAAGAAGAAGAAAAAGAAGATGCTGAAAATGCTGAATATGCTGAAGAAGAAGATGCTGAAGAAGAAGAACAAGAAGTACAAGAACAAGAACAACAAAAACAAGATGCTGAAAATACTGAAGAAGAAGAAGAAGATTCTGAAGAAGATTCTGAAGAAGAAGAAGATGGTCAATATGATGAAGACTGCCACCAAGAACAAAAGCCAGCAAATGAAAACTTTAATGACTTCTGCAACATTATACTCAATGATGCACCTGAGGGAGAAGAACAAATTCATCAACAAACACTTGAGAAACTTCAAACTGAGAACAACAATTTGCAACTAGACAACACAGTGAAGACCATCTACATAAATAAACTTGAAGAGGATAACAGGCTACTCACAGCACAAATAAAACAATTGAAAGATGAAAATTCTCGATTGCATAACCAATTGGTTGAAAAAGAGGTCCACGAGATAACCCAAGAAGTTTGTGCAGTAAAACATTCTGGGACAGATGGAAAGAATGAAGGTCATACAATAAATGATGAAAATTCTCTAGTGCTGGAGAAAGAGGTCCATGAAAATTCTGAAGTGGTGGACAAAGAGCTCCATCAGAAAGAGGTCCATGAAAATTCTGAAATTGTGGACAAAGAGTTCCATCACAAAGAGGTCCATGAGATAACGCAACAGCCTATTGCAACAAAACATTGTGAGACAAATACAAATGTGAAAGATTGCCAAAATTCTCAGTTCCAGAATCAGTTACTGGAGGAAGAAGTCCATGACTTAACCTAACAAGTTTGGGCAATAAAAGCCGATGATCTGACAGAATCAAGACAAACAAATCTGCAGAATTCCATGATTAAAAATATCAAAGCTAAAGCAAGGAAGACTACTGAGGTGTCAGATTATGAGTATAGAGGCAAGAAAGTTAAAGTTGAGACAGAAAAGGAACACAAAGATGAGACAATTTCAAACAAGTATGCTGTGGCTCAATTCCTACCTCCTGAAGATAAATATAAACTACAAATTCTTTGGAAAGAAAAGCAAACAGAATCAAGGTATAATCTTACATAAATCTTTCAATTTTTCATGTAGTACAAATATATGAAATGAAACTGAGAAATAGCTCTATTTTCTAAAAATATTCTGACTTACTTATTAACACATTTTTTATTGTTTTGTAGTGCTTGTATATGGTTTGGCACAAGATATGAAAATTGTGTGTTTATTAATGATATCAAGAACTTGGTAAAAGGGGCAGACATATCCAGCTGTGTACGTATAATATTTATAATATTTTAACACTGAAAAACTTCTTATTAATTTGTGAACATCACTTTTGTGTTTCAATTTGATAGACAATTGATGCATATGCTGAGATTCTTCAAAGAGAACCACAAGCACAGAATTCTGGTGATGGAGCAGAGCACAATGGCAATTGTTTTATACTGTCAAGTCTATATTGGGTAAGGAATCAATGTGCATGTGTCAATTCTATACTTTATCTTCCATTCAATTTTGGTTTCAAAGTAGATTTTTTGTGTTTGTTATCATTTTTGTGAATGTTTTCAAATTTTGATTTTGGTGCCATTGCTGGGAAGATACTCACATTTCAAAACAATTTGAGTGACAAATCGTAGTTAATCATGTTTTGTTGCTTTTCACATATTGAGTTCGAACCATTACTGTGAATATTCACATATGTCAATACATCCATATGTTAATCATAGTTAATCATAGTTAATCGACATGAATATTGAGTTCGTACCATTACTGTGAATATTCACATATCTTTTGTAAAAAACAGCCAATGTTGAAGAAGAAAACTTCAAAACAAAGGAAAAAGATTTTGAAAAATACTTTGCAAGAATCCCTCCCATGTCGATACATCCATATCCCCATCCACAATTTCAATCATTGGACATTACTTGTTATCGACAAACACTTGGGGACTTGGAAACATTTCAACTCTTTGAGACCAAGAAAAGGAAAGGACAAGCACTACAATGTTGCAAATCAACTGGTAAGAACAATTTCAGATTAGCATTACAATAATCAGATGTAAATCATTACATACTTTGTGTTGATGTTTTTTACAGCAAAAAATCATCCATCAATACATGAAGGATACACCTTGTCAAGCAGAAAAAGCCTGGAATCCTGATGTCAAGATTGAATCAGTTAAAGACAGCCCTCAACAAAAAGCAATGACGTATGTTAATTTATTCTAACTAACAAATTTTAGTATCTTTTTCAAAAAAATTTCTTTTTTCCCTAACTGTGTCAAAAATGGAATCTTGCAGGAATGACTGTGGAATTATTGTTTGCTACATCATAAGACAATACATCAGGCATCAACCAATTCCAAACACATTACCACCAGGCACATCCACAAGACTGAGAGCAGACATGGTACATGAGTTCCTCAGTGATCCACAAAGATCAATCAAAGTCAAGTAGAGTCAAGATTGCAACCTTCAATGAAATCTTTTTTGATGTGTAACTCAATGAACTCTTTTTTGTAACACTCTGATACAATGACTAATGTTTTTGTTAATAGTTCCAAGCATATTACGTAACAAACATATTACAATTTCTATGATGTGTAATGGAATATTTTGTCATACTCTCAAAGATATATGCACCCGAGCTTTGTTGATGTTTTTGTCCATATTCTCAATTTCTATTATCCTGTTCCTCACACTACTATATGGCAAAAGCGAAAATAGTATTACATGTGAAAATAGTGGACACAAAACTTTACTGTTGTTCCAATCACTTATTTTCAAACTTAGAAACTTTAAAACTGAGAATATTTTCAGTTTTATACAGATCACTCAATTTTCAAACAACAATATTACCACAACAATTTATTTGCTGCTTCACAATATTATGACAATTTGAAAAACTAAAATTCCAAACAAAGAATATTTTCACTTACAGTCCACTGTTACTTTAATCAAACATAAAGCATTAACCACATCTATTTAGAATATTAATTCACATTCATTTAATTCATCATATTTATAACTAGTTCCAATTTATAACAAGAGCCTCACATTATTATCACAAAAACAGCTATTTTGAACTAAAAACTTAAACTGAGAATATGTTCACTTTTTATACAGTATTCACATAATCTGCAAAACAAACATTCAACAGTCAAGTTTATTTTCGAAAGCCAACCAAACAACATTATCACAACAATTTATTTCCTGCCTCACAATAATTTCACAAAATGAAAAACTAAAATTCGAAACAAAGAATATTTTCACTTACAGTCTACTCTTACTTTAATCAAAACATAAAGCATTGGCCACATCTATTTAGAATATTAATTCACACTCATTCAATTCATCACATTTATAACTAGTTCCAATTCATAACAACAGCCTCACACTATTATCACAAAATCAGCTGTTTTGAACTAAAAACTTAAACTGAGAATATGTTCACTTTTATACAGTATTCACACAATCTGCAAAACAAACATTCAACAGTCTACTTTATTTCCAAAAGCGAACCAAACAATATTATCACAAACAATTTCAAAATTAAAATCTGAAACTAAGAATATTTTCACTTTAAATTCAATGTCACTTTATTCAAAAACATAAAAGATTATTACTCAGCGCTCAACAGCACAAACTGCTACTTCAAGAAATTTATGAATACGAAATTTTTACAATCACAAAGCAACTACAAAAAATCACAAAGCCTCCTTACACGATTTCTTATTGTGATTGCCAACCTTCCCACATCTACTACAAGTAATTTGCCTCACTTTCTCACCATTTGAACGAATCCTCTTCTTATTTGGCCTTCCTGGTTGCTTCTTAGACAAAGGAGGAAGAACAACTTCACTATCACCATCAACATTACAATCTGGTTTCCAAATTGAAGGAACATGATATATGGGAAAAGAATAGGAATCTCGATAACTTTGAACATAGAAGTATTGATCAACAAATAAACTCAAATCATGTCCACTCTTTTGTATAGCACCAACTGCATGTGCACAGGGAAACCCTTTCAACTGCCACTCGCCACAAGAACATATTCGTCTACTAATGTCAACTGAAACAGATGGATGTGAATGCACCTCATAGACATCATTTCCAGATGAACTAACAATCCATAGCCTCGAAGTATTAAAACCATCATGCAACTTGGACTCCATTTTAGGACAAATCAAACCATTCCATTTATTAACAAGTTCCCTCCTCTTAGCAATTTTCCTCATCAACTTAATTCTTACACTATCAATCAACTTTGTGATAGGCAAGTGGCGTTCCTCTCGTATCCACGAATTGAAAGATTCAGCTACATTTGACCACATCTCTCCAAAGCGTTGCCCTTGAAAGTATGCATTACTCCAATGATCATATGGTATGTCATCTAAAAACTTCTCAACTCTTAACCCACCTTCAGTCTTTAACTCAATCAAACATTGATGAAATGTTTCTTCAGTTGGAGTATATGCACATTTCCCAAACAAAGTGATCAACTTTTCTTTCAATCCATGAAACATACCACGCAAATGATGCCTCAAGTTCATCTTCAAATGATATAAACAATAAGCATGGAAAGCCATTGGAAAAACCTTTGGCAACACTTCAACTAATCCAAGGTTACGATCTGACACAAATGTAACATTTCGTTCTGGTGAAACAATTCTACTCAAATGCTCCAAAAACTAGCGCCAATTATCTTGATTCTCTGAGCCAACAACTGCAAAACAAACAGGAAAGAACCCTGCATGTACAAAACAGAAAAAATGAAAATATTATATTATTCTTAGAAAATGGTAACACTCTAACATTCAAAATATCAAACAGTAAAATGAATAACTGAAAAAATAAAAAATGCATATACAACAACAATATTATATAAAATTTAAAACATTCAATCATATTAGTAAACTGAGAACTTTCTCAATTTCAGAACAGAGAAAACAAATTTCTTATGTACCTTGATTTCCATCTTTTCCTGTAACAGCAAGTAAATTTCCTCTAAATCTTCCCTTCAAAAATGTGCCATCAAGGAATAAGAGAGGTCGACAATAATCAAATCCACTAATGGAACCATGAAAAGAAACAAATAATCTCTTAAACCATTTAGTATCATCATCACACTCAAACTCAATGTAACTCCCTGGATTGCAACTCTTTGCAACATCCACGTACCATCTTAACTGGTCAAATGACATTAAGTAGTCTCCAAAAATCTCACCTTTTGCTTTTTCTACCCCCAACCAACCTTAACGATAACTAACTCTTAGCCCATACCCCAACTTAAAATCCCAAACAACATGAACTGGACGTGTCAATGGATTATCACGAACACTTTCAACAATCAAATCAGCAACTAAATCAGAACTCATACGAGAATGAGTCATCGTGCGTACTTCAGCACCACATGTGTGGACATTGTTCAACTTCCTTATATAAAAGAAACCATTAGCATTCTCCACTCTACCATGAACATTCCACATACAACCTTTTGTCTCTCTAAACAAACATTGTGCAGTAACACGAACTTTATCATTCTTAACAAATATGAACTCAAATCCACACTCAATAGAAAACTTCGACAATGCATTACGAAATTCAACAATTCCACCTTCAAATTTCTGTCCTACATGTGTAATACTAACTACCCAACCAGCAGACAACAGTACTTTTCCCTTGTGTCGACAAAATGATGATAACATATCAACCTCTTCTTCAACCTCCAACCTCGAATTCCTTTTGGAAGATGTAGATGCTCTGTTTGACAAGTTCACAGACTTACTGCTGTCATGAGACAATGCAATATCACAAACTTCAAGATCCAACATTGACTCTCTTTCTCCATAATCCAATCTGTTGTTCAGATAACCACAGTCAATGGTTGAGTCTTTTACTCGCACAACAACATCAATACACTTTGAATCAAAATGCACAACTAATGCCAACAACAAATCTAACTCCTCATTATTGTCCAACATACAATTAGGATGTCCAGGCAATGAGTAAGATAGACAAATATTATCAGATTGCAAATTATCCCATTTCAAACATAACTTCTCAACCAACTGATCATATGTAACATTCGAATCAATCTTAATTGCAAATGTGCAACCATTATACTTGCACAACAAAAAAATAAGCGCACTTGTACAACCTTCACTCATCTTTCAATCTAAACAAGAAAAAAAGATCGCATCAATCAAACCATAACAAAACTAAGAACTTTCTCAGTTTTCACAAATACTTCATAACAATAAACACCAGAACAAAAAACTTCATAACAATACAAATACTTCACAAAATCACGTTTCCAATTTATAAAAATAAATAACCAAAACCGAGAAATCATCCAGCAAAACACGTCTTCAATTTACAAAACATAACGTGAATGGAAGATCAAATATCCAGCAAAAACATAAAATACAAAATCGAAACAATACATACCTATCAACAGATCGAAGATCAAATATCCAGCAAAGCAATCCTTCAATTTACAAATCGAAATCGCACATAACAAACTCCCACAGATTTCAACTCAAAATGCGAACCAAACTAAGAAATCCTTCAAAATCTTTTCCTATTCGAATCAAAATCGAGAAATCAATTACGTATAATAGCGAACCAAAGGAATAAATCCTTTAAGATCAGCTACTTCCATAACTGATCTGTTAACAGATTCCTTTTTTCTTTCTAGTAAATAACGTGAATGGAATTTTATATACATCTGTTTATGTTAAAGGGCAAAAATGTCTTTTTACCTCTAAATGGGACTTATTGGTTCAAAAACTTTTTGATAGGACCTAAGCTACCACCAAACATATAGATAGGACTTTTAGGTAATTAACTCATTTTTATATATCTTTTCATAATAAATAAATAAAAAAGGGTATGGCTTTTGTCCAGTCCGAGATTGGACTGGACCGTGCTGTTGGGCCCGTGGAGGCCCACTATGGGTCTCGTTTTGATAATCTGAACCGTTCAATATGCAGAACTCGTCGAGTACTATGTGCCTGTAAAAAATCACGTTGATTGGATATCGATAGTTATGTGATCAAATCAGTTTCGTATTAAAAAAATTGGACGGTGAACAAATTAACGGTTGACAAAAAACTGATTTGATCATATAGCTATCGATATTCGACCAACGTGATTTTTTACAGGCATATAGTATTCGACGAGTTCTACACATTGAACGGTTCAGTTTATCAAAACGAGACCCGTGATAGGCCCCCACAGACCGAATAATACGGTCCAGTCATATCCTGGACTGGACAGAAGTCATACCCATAAAAAAAAATTAACTTATTTAACATTTTTCACAACTCTTAATTGTGCAAGTGAAAAGACTTTTCCTCATATGACTTACAAGTCAAGGGACTTATTCCCTTATGTCACTGTCACTGGGTGTTACCTTGTATGATGGAAGGTGGTTCACGCGATGTCCACCATAAAACATTGTCTCACCTATTATATGTCACTCTGCTTTTTGATAACAAAAGAGTGTCAATTCTATTATCACTGTGCTTGTTTTTAGTGTTGGTAAACTAATAAGCAATTCCTATTTATTAATTATTTAAGTTAGCCAAATTAAACATGTAATATTTAGTAGAGTTAAATAGTAAAAAAATCTATAACTTTAATTATTAAAGTTGAAAAGTTTTATCACTGATTTAAATTTGTTTTGAAAACATTCACTAGAGTGTAATTTCCTCTTATTTTATAAACCACCTATCATTGCCTATATCTTTTAAGAAAGGGTAAATTATATTTATTTATCTTGGCGCTTCAAGAAAATACAATAAATCTTTTAAGTTTGATATAATTATATTAGACTTGTTTTTAAGTTTAACTCACATAATACTTAATCGCTTTTTTATCAGTGTTTCGTTAATCACATAAATAAAAAAATTATATTATCATTTCTTTTATATTGAAATATATAAATTATCTTGTTTATCTTTATGACTTTACACCACTTATATTCGTTGTTGTTTCGTTCATCTTATTAAAAGAGAAGTTAATATAATTATGTTAAAAATATAATATTAATATTTTCTCAACCGGTTTTTTAGTAATTTTTTGACTTTTTAACTAAATATGATGTAAAAAAATTAGTATATTTGGGATGACTTTTTGACTTTTTACGAAAAGATGTGCAAAAAGTAGAGAGAAAAGAGAATCTTTGACTTTTTAGTATAAATTGTTGACTTTTTAACTTTTTTAGTAATTTTTTGACTAAAAAAACCACTTACCAAACTAGGCCTAAATAAAAAAAAGGTATGTTGGTGTGTTTCTACCTTTGCTTCTCTTGCCAAGAAGGATTTGATAGGCTTTGGTGTTATTTAGTGTAGTTTATAATACCGATTATAATTTATTTTATTTTTTTTTAAGTTGGTGTTAAAATATTTGGTTCAATTTTTGTTTATGACTTATGAAATAGAAATAATTTAATTAAACTAAAAAAAAAAATGACAAAAAAAATCTCATAATTTGACTTCTATAATAAAATAAATTCTGAATTTTTAGTTTTATTTATTTAAATTAAAATTTTTAAATTTATTTTCAATCTAAACTATCATTCTATTTTTCAATCTAAAAAAAAAAAAACTATCATTCAATTTTCGTTAAGTAAAATCGATTGAAAAATAATATATTAGTTATTAAACTCAATGTATGTGTACATAAAATATTAAAAATATTATTTTCCTTTGAGTTTAATGGCTAAAATACTATTTTTTTACAACAATTTTACTTAGCATAAATAACCAAATGGTTTAGATTAAAAATAAGAGTCCAGATTCTAAAAATAAATCAAAAGTTTAGAATTCAAATTGAGAAAAATTAAAAATTCAAGATTTATTGTCTTATAAGGATTTTGACCCCGATTTTTTTATAATTTTTTTTAAAAAAAAGGGAAAATTACAAATATACCCATTGAGATTTGTTTAAAATACAGATTGCCCCATGTAATTTTGAAAATTATAAATACACCTTTGTCAGGATTTTTTAATTTAAGAGAATTAATAGAAAAAATAAAAATTCCGAACTACTCTTTTATACAACAATAAAATTATTTGAATTGTTAATTGAAATATATTTATAATATCATTAAAAATAGTTAATTGAATTGATAATTTATTAATAAAATGGATCATTTGGTAGATCATCTCTAATCTTTTACCAAACTTTTCATCTAATTTGATTTTAAATTTGGGTAAAAAAGTTTGATTTCATATGAACTACTCTAATCCTTTCATCAAATTTTCATCAAAATCTTTTAAAAAATTACATTCTCATCTCAAATTTTATTTTTCATCAAATTTGATGAAAAAATCATCTCCAATGCCTCATCTTTTTAAATTTTCATTAAATTCAAATTTGATGAGTTTTCAATTTGATGAAAAAAATGACTCCCTTGATTTGATGAACATTTGATGAAAGGATTGAAGATGATTTTTGAAATTTTTTTCATTAAATTTAAATTTGATGAAAGAAAAAGTGAAGGATTGAAGATACTCTAAGAGCATCTCCAATGTTTATTTATTTATTTTTTCCATTAAATTTGAGTAAAAGATTCATTTGATATCGCGACAGAGTAATCTAGGATTTTATTAAACCACCGGTCGACCGGGAGAACGACCAAAGGGCTGTCCAATCAATGTAAAATTTTCAAAATCTTGAAACAAATTTTGCAAGAAAATGGTCGACCGAGAGGACAATCGTCCGGACATCCGACCGGTCGTCCAGTGCTTATGTATACGTGTAAAGTTAACGGCTATCTACAGTAATTTGATGAAATGTCCAGACATCCTCAATTTGATGAAAGATCTGAGATATCCTATATTTGATAGGTAATTATTCAGTAGTCTCGAAGTATGAACACATAGTATTTCATAGTATTATGATTGGTGGAGAAAGTGGATAGATGGGGTATTGTGTTAGGTGATTGTAGAACATAAAGAGATATATTACATGATGATTAGTTAGGGAGTACAGACACGTGGTACTCCGGAAATATTTAATAATTTCCCAAATTTGATATTGGTTTATATTGGAGCACAATTTTTATCAGTTTTTTTGTCAAATTTAAATTTGATGAAAAATCTGATAAATGATTGGAGATGGTCTAATACAATTGAAAACTTAAAAGGCAGGAAAAACAGGAAAAACAAAATTTACAAAAATATGAGGATGCAACTCATTCTGTAATGGGATACAGGTCCAGGGCCGGCCCTGCCCTAAGGCGGGTAAGGCTTGTGCCTTAGACTCCATATTTTGGCCCAAAAATAGGGGGCCCAAATTTAAAAAATTGTTATAGGTCTAACTTTTTTTTATTTTTTTTATTTTTTTATTTTAAGATCAATTTAAAGGGTCCCAAATGTTTTATTGGGCCATGTATAATTTAGCCCATATTTATTTATAAATGTATTTGGCCCATATTTATTAAAATAAAAATATATAAATAAAAAAAAACAATAGGGCCCCTAAATTTGGTAAAACATATAAACGTATATAACATATGGCCTCTAAATTTGGCCCAAAAATAGGGCCCCTAAATTTGGTAAAATATTATAGGCTCAATTTTTTTTTTTTTGGTTTTAGGATCAATTTAAAGGGCCCCAAAATATTTTTTTGGGTCCATGTATGATTTACTTCATATTTATTTGTAAGTGTAGTTTGGTCCATATTTATTAAAATGAAAATATATATTAAAAAAAAAGAAGTGTTTGGGCTCAAGAAAAATAATACATACAATATATGGGCCCTATTTTTTTTTTTTTTTTTTTACCTTCTTTATCTATTAGATTTTAGTGGAATAAATAATTTTGCTCAAATTTTTTTACCTAGGTCTTTATCAATTTTAATTGAATAATTTTTTCCTAATTTTTTTGTTCTAATTTTGTTTTATTAAATTGTTTTGTTTATAATTTTAATGATTATATGTGTAAGCAAATTTTTTTATGGTTACAAGCAAATAAAAAAGTTGTAACTTATCGTTTTATTCATGAATTTTTTTTTCAATACAAAAGGGCCCTCATTTCCGAAGTTCGCCTTAGGCCCCGACGAACTCAGGGCCGGCCCTGTACAGGTCAAAAGCTTTCGAGGTACAACTCAAAATTACAACCCTCTACGTTTGTGGGTTTTTTTTTCTCTCTCAACCTCCACTCAATTGTGATTTCTCCAAAAATAATCATCTAAAAGTTGATAAAGGCAGTATCTTTACCAAAGATACATGGTTTGTCCGATGTTTGTGGCATAGATGACAGTGAAATAAATCACTTGTCCATGGTGTTGGAACCACTGATTGTTAGAGATGAAATTCACGTGAGTCTCTTCAGATTTTTTGGGTAGATAGAAGGTTTGGTTGAGAGTTTGTTGGGAAAATGCAGAGAATTTCATCTGCATCGCCAATGATTTATCAAGGCGGTGAGCCATTTTGTTTTATCAAAGATAGTGAGACATGGCTGAGATGGATCGGCCAATGGGTATACCTAAGCCGCAATAAGCATGTAGGACCAAACATTGAATAAAATACTGATGTAGACCTCTTACAATACGTACATGTGTTATTTTGGATATTAATTTACTCTATTTGTCTCAAAATAATAGTCTTTTTTAGAGTATTTAAATTTTTTTGATAGTATAATTATTACACTTTAAAAATATTAATTTTTTAAAATTACTCTTTGATAATACTTTTTTTGAAAATATCAATTGTCATAATTGTACTTTTTGTGTTATTAATAAATTTAAAAGATGGGAAAAATAGAAAATTCTTATTATTTTAGTCATTGATTTTTGAAAAGGGATTAATATTTTGAGACAATGAAAAATAAAATAAGAAATTAATATTTTGGATGGAGAGTGGATGTGTTTTTAACATTATTGCTTAATGTTGTGCTTAGTTAGAAGATTTAGGAAGGGATTTGAAAAAGAAAAAGAAAAAGAAAAAATATGCGTGAAACTAGATAAATGTAGGTATATTTTATTTATATTTTACTTTACTTTTCTATTTTCTTTTTCAAATCTTTTTTTAAATCTCCCAATAAAATACAGCGTAAGCGGTGCCTTCAGCATTTCTCAGATGAAAATTCCTCATCAATAAAAGCGCAACTTGTAAGAGTTGGTTCCGGTTGAAAAATGATTTTTTTTTAGTGTTTTTTTATTAAAATATGTGATAAAAAAATTAAAATAAATTACACTTATTTCTTTTGAAGTTTAAAAAAAATATAATTAATCTCACATTGTTAACAAAATTACACCAATCTTTCTCGAGCTTTTAATTCATATAACATTAGAGTCATTTTTCATCAATAATTCGTAAGTCGTATGAATGAAAAATAATATTGTCACGTGCATGCTTTGTTTATTTATGTTTTTACCCACCGTCTATATTAGTTTTGATGACCTTATCATACTAAAAAGAAATGTTAATATAATTATATCAAACTTATAGAGTCAATTGTATTTTTGTTAAATCTCAGGCAGGTAAGTATAAGTTACTCAAAAAAATAATATGTTTAGTAATAATTTTTAATTTTTGATTTTTTTACATAAAAATGTACGAAAAGTAAAGTAACTGAGAATAAATCTTTGACTTTGTGGAATAATGGGATGGAATTTGTTTCTTTTGTATGAGTTGAAATTTTTTTAAAAAAAATTAGTAACTTTTTAAGCAAAATTTTGAGCTGGTTTGATTCTAGAACCGGCCTCACTCCGCCCATTATAAAATATTAATTTTATATTATTTAGTTACATTATCAACTAAAAAATAATAATAAAGAAAGATAAGAAAAGTATATATATGCTTCTTTTTATAGATTACGCATAAACTTTGTTAAATGACTCAAATTCATGTTGCTATTAGGTTTTGTTAATGATTTAAATTTAAATAATTATTAAAAAGGTCAAATATCCTTCCAAGATAATTATATTTAAACAAAAAGTCCATATATTGAGTGGCATCCCTTACAATAGCCATCTTTTTATATTTTTTAAGTCATATCATTTCTTTATTTTTTTTTTATATTTTTTTATAAAAAAAATATACTTATTTAGATCTTTTTAAACAAAATTTTCGATTTATAATTTTTATTTTTATTTTTTTATTTTTTTATTTTTTTTCGGATCGAGCTTAGAATAGCTCGACTAGACCCAATAAACCAATGGGATCAAATCAGTTTGGATGCAGGCTAACCATTGTATTGGGCAGCCCAAGTGTGACCAATAGGCCCATCCTAATCTTTCCTGTTTAATGTGCATACAAGTTGCAACTGATCTTCAGAGGGATTTTGTTCCCAAAAAAAAGAAAAAATCTTCAGGGGGATTGCTCTCTTATCCACAACTCACCTATGGACTGTCTCCAACTCTAGAAATTCTCTCTCTCTCTCTCTCTCTCTCTCTCTCATACACACACAAGTGTGTTTTGTTTGTCTAGACTAGAATACAAGATGGCATCCATGTCAATTCAATATGGTATTATTAGAGATACTTTCACATACCCCTCAATTCCTGTGAAGCACAAGGCCTTTTCTTTGGATTCAGCCAACAACATTCTTGACCTGAGATTCAGAAGCAGGGGACCTGAGATTAGAAGGATTCAAAAACTCTCTGTTTCATCTGCCACAGAAGCTGTAGAAGCTGAAACTGATACATCCACAGAGAATCCCTCCTCTGCAACCCCACAGGACTCTGTTCCTACCCAACAAACTGAGGTCCAAATCTCTCCCTATGTATCCACACACACACACATACATATAGTAATGGGTGCAAAATTTTATATTTAAATTTTGGTAAATTACACTCACCTCCCTTATTTAGAGATAATACAGCTAGTCCTACATTTTTTTACATAATTGTACTGAATTGTGTTTTAGTAAGGTTAAAGTTACCAAAATTAATGGAGATAGTGGGTGAACATGGAAGTAAATAAAGGCAGATATGCATTTTAGTAAAAAATAGATTATAACATTTTTTTTTTCATTCATATAACTAATGAATAAAAAATGATTTATTTGTTATGTGAGTTAAAATTGTTAGAATAATTCGTCTTGAATTCTTTAGTTGGTAGTTTTCGGGTCTTCAAAACTTTGTGATGATCTTGTCTATGTAAAACAGAAATTTAGTGTTTCAAGTCGCGTTACTTAGTCGCTTTTCTAAAAATAATATTTGCACCCATCAAAAGGTATGTAGGGGGTTACAGTAAATTCGCCATCAGGATACAATGAAGCCTAATCTAAAGATCAAGTCTACCGACGCCTGCACTGACGACAGTAGATCAGAATACTCTTGATATAATCAAGAAATCTAAGACACTGATAATCAAATCTGCAGAATTTGATTACCAGTAAGAAAAACAGAAACTTGCTTAAGAAACTTTTGATCGAAAACTTTAAATCAAGAAGTAGAGAGAGAGAGAGAGAGAGAGAGAGAGAATTGTAGGAATACTTTTTGGATTGATTGAAATGGCTGATTTTGCAGCCTATTTATAGGCCTTGATGTATTTGATCGTATGGACATGTCCCTTGATCGCATCCAATGAGATCTAACCGTTGGATCGACGATCTATAGTACAGATCATTCTCACACCAAATAGATACCTTGACTAATCATACCAGATCACGATCGGGTGCCATCTCATCTGTACCAGTGTTGTGAAAAGCGCGCCTAGGCGCCAGGCAAGGTGGGGCGCACTGTTTGCGCCTGTACAGGTCCCAGGCGAGGCGACTTGAGGTAGGCTCACGCCTTAGCCGCGACTTGAGCCAGGCGACAGAGGCGCAAGGCGCACAACTAGGCGTGCTTGATTTATTAGCAGCTAGATCTGACCAAATACAACTGAAATGAACCCTAATCTATGTCGTTTTTCCTCTCTCGCCTCACCTTGGACTTCGACTTCGACTGGGCTGCTCGATTCGACTTCGACTTCGCAGGTATGCTTCACTATCTTCTTCTTCTTCTTCTCCTCTTCTGGTCTTCTGGTCGTCTGGTCGATCTCTTCTGGTCTTCGACTGGGTTTTTTTTTTTTTTTTGCTTCGATTCGACCTCTTCTGGTCTTCTAATCTCTCTCTCTCTCTCCCTTCTTCTTCTTCTTCTTCTTATGGCTTCGACTTCGACTTTGTTTTATTTTATTTTTTTTTTAAATTTTTTTTTTTTTTTTTCAATTATGCCTTTGAGTCGCTATTAGGGGAAAATAAATAAATACAAATACCAAATAAATAAATAAATAAATACAAATACAAAATAAGGTGCTACTGGTCTGATTAATTAGGACAAAATAAGGTGCTACGGGTTTGAGTCTCTGATTCTGATTAATTAACTAAAAAAAAATACTTAAAAAAAATTATAAATAATTAATTATTCACAAATAATTAATTAATATAATGCTACTAGTCTTTTTTTTCCCTTTATCTGTTAGGGGAAAAAAATAAATTTTGATTCTGATTAATTAACTAAAAAAAATACACTGAAAAAAAAATTACAAATAATTAATTAATACAATGTGCTATTGGTCTTTTTTTTTTTTTCCTTTATCTATTAGGGAAAAAAAATTACAAATAATTAATTCATCACACATTACATTACACTGAAATGATTTTCCATTTATTAAATTTGTTGTTTTTGTTTTTAATTTATTGAATGTGGATTATTTTATCTTTGAAAATTGGAATGTTATATAATATGCACTTTCATGGCTTTGAGAATTATTTTATATTTTGTCTTGAATCTTGATTACTTTTTATTTTTAAAAAAATTATCTTAGTACTATGAATGATTAGTCTATGTTAATTTTTTTATTTTTTATTAAGACTGTGCGCCTTACTTCAATAAAGTCCGCGCCTCGCCTTGCGCCTAGGCCCCGAGAGACCTTCAACGCCTTAGTGCACCTTGAGCCTTTAAAAACACTGATTTGTACGATCGCACGCATCTCCAATCAATGGCTATGATCAAATTGCTCTAGATCAGACACGCAACCGTTCGATCGGTTGATTGACTCATCGCCAACAGACGCCACATCACTGCCACGCGGAGCTGACTGTATTCCACGTCACCCATGGCATCTTGGATCCACGTCATCGCTCCAACCTATTCGATGCAAATAGGAAAGTGCCCTCATGGTGCCTTACGCCGATGCATCTGTGTTAAGTGCAAAGTGTACCATCAAACGCCACAGAACCCGCTGCCCATGCAACGCGTGTGCGTGTGTGTGTGCGAATAGTACGAAGCACCATCTTTGCGGTGTGAGTACATGCACACTAGCATCCATCACACAATTCCATATTCAAAGGAATATTCCGTGTAACACTTTATTAAGTACTCTATGTATTGCTCTCTTTCCAATGTGGGACAAAGTCCCCAAGCTTATTTCAAGCTTTCCAAAGAAAAACAAGGAAGGTTTTGAAAACACCCAAAAACTAAACTATAAATTTTAAAAATTCCCTAACATTTCCCTACCATTTTCAAAATACAAGATGAAGACTCTTGGTTCATTTGGCAGCCTTATGCATAAATGAAGATATCATACGATTTGAACCATTCACTTAGTGAAGACATCTCAAAGTTGGTCAAGATGGTATAGTAGATTTGTCTTTGAACTAACGATCTTATATGACTAACCGGACATGTCTCACGCACAGTATAGGTTACTTCAAGTATTCAAACAAATCGATAGGTAGATTGGCCTTGTGTCTATCCTGTTTCATGAGCGCTTTGGAGTCAAGCCCGTAGACTCATAGGAAGCGGCACCACCTCCTACACTTACATAGGCAAGCTTACTGAGAGTACCCTTGTAATTTACAATACCCTAATAACCCAGTTGTAAACTTATTAAGAGTTTGCTTAATTCATCCTCTTCTTTTCACATTACAAGTACCAAGAACTTCAACCTTGGGGTGAAAATGAAATAAAACTAAGTGCTTGCAATCACGACATATGGTGTACTTAGGCTCATTGAACTCAAGACTCGATGTTTCTTCAAGCGTTGAGTCGAGTTTTCACCAGGAGTGATTATGTTAAGTGGGCTTAAGACTCATCCCCTTTGATATTTTCCACACCAAATCTCTTATAAGTCCCTTTGTTAAGGGGTTAGCCGAGTTTTCACTTGACTTTACATAACTAAATTGTAATCACACCTTCTGTGATTAACTGCCTAACACAACTATGTCTCAGTCCTATATGCCTGGACTTTCCATTATAAACATGACTATAGGCTCATGATAGAGTTGCTTCACTATCACAATGCAAAGATATTGTTGGCATAGGGTTTTGGAGATATCTTAATCTTTAACAAGAGATTCCTTAGCCACTCTGCCTTTTTGCTATAAGAAGCCAATGCTACAAACTCTTACGCCATGGTTGAGTCTGTTATGCATGTTTGCTTCTTAGAACCTCAAGAGATAGCTCCTTTTCCAAGAGTAAAAATCCAACCACTCGTGGATAAGTGATCTTCACAGCCAATTATCCAACTAGCATCCGTAAATCCTTCCAGCACTACTGGATAGCCATTATAGACTATTCCATAGTCTATAGTTTTTCTCAAGTACCTAAGTATACGGTTAACAGCATGCTAATGCGCACTATTGGGATTACTAGTATATCTACTAAGTTTTCCCACTGAAAATACAATATCAGGTCTTGTGTCAGCCTTGACCTACATCAGGCTACCTATTACTCTTGAGTATTCTAGCTGATCAACATCTCTTTCAGTATTAGGATACAATTTCAAATTTGAATCAAAAGGTGTAGACATGGGTGTACAATTATATTGATTAAATTTCTTAAGAATTTTCTCAATATAGTGTGACTAGGTAAGAATAAAATTATTGTCCTCTCGTTTGATCTTAATATCCAGAATTATATCAGCCAAGCTCATATCTTTCATATTAAAGCTAGACAACAAAAAACTTTTAGTACTTTCGATGACATCATTATCAATACCAAAAGTAAGCATGTCATCTACATATAGACATATGATTACAATTCTATTGCCAGTAAACTTACTGTATACACACTTATCAAATTCATGTATCCTAAAATCATTTGACACTATTACTTTATCAAATTTTTCATGTCACTGTTTTGGAGCTTGTCTTAGTCCATATAGTGACTTCACGAGTTTACACACTTTGTGTTCTTGACCTTGTACAACAAATCCTTCCAGTTGTTGCATGTAGATTTCCTCGTCTAACTCTCCATTTAGAAAAGCGGTCTTAACATTCATTTGATGGATTTCAAGCTTGTAGATTGAGGCTAAGGCAATCAACACTCGAATGGTGGCGATTCTGGCCACTGGAGCATATGTATCAAAATAATCGATACCCTCCTTTTGAGTAAAACCCTTAGCAACTAATCTTGCTTTGAACTTGTCACTTGTGCCATCAACTTTCATTTTCCTTTTGAAAATCTATTTACAACCAATTGGTTTGGATCTAGGTGGCAAATCAACAAGTATCCAGGTATTGTTACCCAAGATAGAATCCATCTTATTGTTTATTGTTTCTTTCCAGAAAGCAACATCTTGAGACTTCATAGCCTCCTCAAAGGTTGATGGATCTGAATCCATATTCAAAGAAATCATTGTTTGCTTACAATAAGCTTTCCTAGTTCCTTCTATAAGGTAAACAATGAAATCAGGGCCAAATGATTTCTCAGTCCTAGCCCTCTTGCTCCTTCTTAGCTCAACAAGCTCACTAGGTTCATTAGGCTCAATGGATTCATGTCGTTCACTTTCCTCTGTGGACATCAAAGAAGTTTTCATTTCCTTGATTAGAATCCAACTATGGAATGGTTTCGAAATGATTCTCATAAAATACCGCATCACGTGATTCAATAATGGTATTTGTTTTCACTGAACCATTGGGTTTTACTATAGCATAGCCAAGGAATATGCATTCAATTCCTTTTTCACCTAATTTCTTCCTTTTAGGTTTAGGCAATCTAACTATTGCTCTACAACTCCACATTTTCAAGTAACCTAGATTAGGTTTTTTGTTTTTCCAAAGTCCATAAGGAGTAACATTTCTTCCCCTAAGAGGAATTCTATTGAGTATGTGACAGGCAGTGAACAAGGTTTCATCCTAAAAATTAGAACTTAAACTGGAGTAAGAAAGCATAGTATTAATCATTTATGTTAACGTCCTATACTTTCTTTCAGCTACTCCATTTTGTTGTGGTATGTAAGATGCAGACTTCTCATGAATAATACCAACATTTTTACAATATTCTGGAAAATGGTATTCACCGCCTCTATCAGACTGAAGTTTTTTTATTTTGACATTAGACTGATTTTCTACTTCTGTCTTAAAAATCTTGAATTTATCAAGCACGTCATCTTTTGAATACAAATGATAGATATGATAGTACTTAGAAAAATCATCGATGAATGTTATAAAATATTTCTTACCATCTCTAGTGGGGTTACTATGCATGTCACATACATCACTATGCACAAGTTCAAGTAGAGATGTGATTTTTATCTACTTTAAGAAATGGAATGCGAGTAATTTTAGATTGCACATAAAATTTGCATTTTTCAAACATATCAATATCATACTTAGGAAATAAACCTAAATTAATCATATCATGCATTTTCCTAGTATTAACATGACCTAAACAAGCATGCCGTAAAGAAAGAGAATCAACAACATAAATAGAAACGGATGTATTATTGATAACGTTAAGTTTAAACATTCTTTGATACATGTAGCCCTTCCCAATAAAAATCCCACCCTTAGACAGGACAAATTTGTCCGACTCAAATACTAACTTGAAACCATGCTTATCAAGCAAGCTTCCAGATACAAGGTTTTTCCTGACATCAGGTACATGATAAACATCATTAAGACTTAAGATTTTTCTAGATATAAACTCTGGATCCACTGTCCCTTTGCCTTTGATAGCAGCAGTTGAAGAGTTGCCCATAGTTGCCCATGTAGAGAACTGTTCCATCACTTACTTGTTCATAAGTAATGAAATGACTCTTGTTGTTGCAGACGTGCCTTGTTGCTCCTAAGTCAATCCACCGGTCACCAGCATCTTCAAGCATGTTCACCTCAGATACAACAGCCATGAACTTGTTCTTGGCATTTGATGCTTCTGGCTTCTTCTTGTATGACCGGCATTCATTTCTGAAGTGCCAGCAAGCTCCTTTCGGCTTCTTAGCATCTTTCTTAGGTTAGGGGTCAGCTTATGCTTCCTTTTGTTGAACCTCTTGCTATCATCCACCATGTGAATTGTGGAAGTCTGAGCCTAATGGTTATCTTTACTTTCAAGAAGTCTTGACTCTTCCTCAATTTGGAGGTGTTGAGCCAATTTCTCTAAAGTTAGATCTTCTTTTTTGTGTTTCAGAGTTTTTTTAAAATCCTTCCAAGAAGATGACAGCTTCTCTATTATAGATGAAACTACAATAGATTCATCCATGTTCATTTTCTTTTTTCGAAATTGATTTAGAGTATGTTGGATCTCATGGAATTGTTCCATAATGAGCTTTGTATCAATCATAGTAAAATGCATAAAATTCCTAACAAGCAATTTCTTACTAGTGGCATCCTCGGTGAGGTACTTTGACTGTAATATGTCTTAGAGTTGCTTTGTCGTTTCCAGATGTTGATACACATCGAACAGAGAGTTTGACAGTGCATTCATAATGTGTCCTCGGCAAATATAGTTGTCATTCTCCCATTTGATTTTGGTACAAGTTTGCTCCATAGCCTCGTCTTCTTGCTTCGCCGGATAGGGGGTAGTTTGTACATAGACCACTTTGAGAGTGGTGAGTAAAAAAGTGCATCTTCTTTTGCCAACGTTGTAAATTTTCTCCATCAAATCGGTCAAGTTTCATGAAATCTTGAGTCATTTTCTGAATAGACATCGCCATATGCAAATATTATCTTTAGATTGTTAGAACAATTTGTCTTGAATTCTTCAGTTGGTGGTCTTCAGGTCTTCAAAACTTGGCGATGATCTTGTTTATGTAGAACAAAAATTTGGTGCTTCAAGTCGCGTTACTTAGTCGCTTTCCTAAAGGCAATATTTGCACCCATCAAAAGGTGTGCAGGGGGTTACAACAAATTCGCCTCCAAGATCTAATGAAGCCTGATCTAAAGATCAAATCTACCAGCGTCTGCACTGACAACAGTAGATCAAAATACTTTTGATATAATCAAGAAAGCCAAGACACTGATAATCAAGTCTGCAGAATTTGATTACCAGCAAGAAAAGCAAAAACTTGCTTAAGAAACTCTTGATCGAAAACTCTAAATCAAGAGGGGGAGAGAGAGAGAGAGAGAGAGAGAATTGCAGGAATGCTTTCTGGATGGATTGGAATGGCTGATTTCGCAGCCTATTTATAGGCCTTGATGCATCTGATCGAATGGACATGTCCCTTGATCGCATCCGATGAGATCTGACCGTTGGATCGACGATCTATGTTGTAGATCCTTCTCACACCGAATAGATACCTTAACTGATCATACCTAATCACGATTGGATGCCATCTCATCCATACGATCACATGCATCTCCAATCAATGGCTGTGATCAAACCGCTCGATCAGTTGATTGACTCATCACCAACAAACGCCACATCACTGTCACGCGGAGCTGACTGTATTCTATGTCATCCATGCCACGTTGGATCCACGTCGGATCCACGTCATCGCTCCAACCTGTTTGATACAAATAGGAAAGCGCCCTCATGGCACCTTGATGCGTCCATGCAAAGTACGCCATCAAATGCCACACAACACATTATCTACGCCACGCGCTCGTGTGCAGATACGGTGTGAGTGCATGCACACTAGTATCCATTCCACAATTTCATATTCAAATGAATATTCCATGTAACACTTTATTAGGTGCTCCATGTTTTGCTCTCTTTCCAATGTGGGACAAAGTCTACAAGCTTATTTCAAGCTTTCCAAAGAAAAATAAGGAAGGTTTTGAAAACACCCAAAAACTAAATTATAAATTTTGAAAATTCCCCAACATAAATCTCAAAATTGATTAATGTAATTATGTCAAAAGTGTGGAATTAGTTATACATATTTTTTTAAATCTCAAAGAAGATGAGTATAATTTACCCTTTAAATGTTTATGATGGTATAATGATTAAGAAAAATGGTAAATTACACCGATTTCTCTTAAGATTTGAACAAAATACAGTAAATTCTATAATTTTAGTATAATTACACTAATCTCCCTTTAGTAAGATTGAATAGATCAGAATTAATGTAGATGGTATGAAACACAATGATAAATAAGGAAAAGTATACTAAAAAAGAGATGATAATATCATTTTTTCCATCCATATAACTAATGAATTATTGATGAAAAAAGAACTAATGTTATGTGAATCAAAACTTTAAAAGACCTAATGTAATTATGTCAAAATTGTTGAATTTATTGTATTTTTCCAAAGCTCAACGGGGGTAATTGCCCCTACTTGCCCCAATGTAAATCCACCCGTCATGTGCACTCATTGAAATGGGCTGTCTGTGCTCTTTATTTCTCCAATTTTTGTTCACTCTGTCAGTCTGTCTCCATACCAACATGGGATTTTTTTAGTTTGAGTTTTACTTCAATTTAATGAATCATTCATTTTGCAGAAACCTGAGGTGGTGGTGAAAACAATAGAGAAACCGCGGCTGGTGTTGAAGTTCATATGGATGGAGAAGAACATCGGTCTTGGCCTCGATCAAGTCATACCAGGCCATGGCACCATCCCATTAAGTATATACTTCTTTTGGCCAAGGAAAGATGCATGGGAAGAACTCAAAACCACTCTAGAGGGTAAGCCATGGATTTCCCAAAAGAAAATGATCATACTCCTTAATCAAGCCACTGATATCATCAATCTCTGGCAACAGAGTGGTGGCAACTTGTCCTAAACACACATACTTACATAATGTACTTTGCCATGTTCTTGATCCAAATTTGCAAAATCTGAGTTTGAAGGATTGTAAAGTGTTGCATTATAACTGTTTGTGTTTCTTTAATCCACCATGATTGCAACATTCAATTGTCTTATCTGATATGCTTTTGGGTGTCACAAAATTTGAGTTTGATAATTGTGAACTGCTGCATAATAGTTGCCTATGTATTTCTTTTCATTCATATCAGCTTATTGAATATGTTTCAAAAGACCACCCATTTAGAGTTGTTTCTTGCCCTACACTTGTATATGGTGCATAATATAAAAATTAGAGTAATTCAAACAATGCGTAGACACAGTTCAGAACAATCAAGCATTGAAATTTGGGATTTAGTTTCTTGAACAAAGGATAACATAGACACCATTTATTTTCTTCTTCTTCATCTTCTTTTTTTCTTTCCCCATAATTTTTGATCGGAATATGAATGCATTGATATGAACGTTCTTTACTTAATACTGATATGATCTGAATATTAGGCTAATGATGACCGTGAAAGCTCTTAAAATATTTGATTCTGTAAGTATATGATTTTTGTTTTGTAGGTCTAATTTGTTTTTTCATATACATTACATTACATGACAGTATCCTCTCACATATTAGAAGGTTACAAAACTCTGGCACCTTAAGAACAAATACAATAATTGAGATTTATTGAAAACTTACAAACCACTCACATCCAAAACCATTACACTAGTTCACAGTTTTGCAAATAAGATTATCCCAAAAAAAGAAAAAAAATGATCAACCATTCCCAATGTGTAGACAAAGTCTATGCTATTACTGCAACCCACCCCAATCCAAATTTTCTAATATGCTTTTCGTGCCCTTGTGCTCGTCTGGTTCTCTGCATTTAAATGTCATGCCATTTGTTTCTGGATCCGTCAGCATAATGTTCTTCAAGATCTCCAGGCTCTGAATCTGGCTTTCAGACCAGTAAAAGGGGTCTTCTTTCGAGGTTGGTTGAGCTTTGTACCATCTCTTTCAGATAGATCTTCATCCACAATTCGATTAGAATTTTTGGAAACCAAACCTTCATTCGTAAGATCAGTAGGCTTCATATCCGAACCCAAGTCATGGCTAGTCTCATCATCACTCTCATCAAAATTTGTTCCCTTCTCCATTGGCCTTGTCTCACTAGGTTCATTCACAGGCAAATCCGAATCTAAACCCGTCTTTGCCATTTTACTCTCTTCAAATTCTTCAGCTCTTTTTTCGTCATGAATTTCCTCGTCTTCAGATTCATCAGAATAGTATTTATGAACCATCTCAAATCCCATTCCAACATTCTGATCCTCAATTCCTCCGGAATTGTTGTCCTCAGTAGTTTGAGGTTTGGATTTTATTGTACCATGATGATGAGGACTGTTCTGATCATCAGAGCCAGGGTAATCAGACTTGGAGAGTTCCACTGCTGCCTTAGCTGCTGCTGCAGCATAAGCTGCTGATTTAAAAGCTGCTTCCGCTGCATCTGCTACATCCTTGTATTTTCTCGGCGTTTTCATGGAATCAGAATAACTCTCCATGTTTTCTATCTCATGCAAACTATTCTTTTTATCTCCACCTGAATTCTGTTGTGTCTTGAATATTTCCTGCAATTTTCACATGGCGAGCAACTTCTCATGAGAGATGTGTCTATATTTTGAACAAAGCAATGGTATTAATATTCATACAATTCCTGATTCTAATACATATTGATTGAATGAATACCTCCGAGGTTATTGAAGCTTCATCCTCGATATGCAAAACAATGTTATTATCGGAAGCAATTTCCTTGAGCATTTTCAATCTGTTTTCCAAGCTTGGCTGTCTGGTTGATAGCTTTTGTATCATCTTCATACGAATTACAAAACATGTGCAATTTAACATCCTTTGAATTCTTCATAATCCAAATTGAAATATCGGGTTGTTGAATAAAATACCTTTGGATTCACTCCACAATTGTTTCGCAATTCAATGGCACGAGCTGCGAACTCCTTCCCAAATCGAGATGTGAAAATAGCACGCATCTCTTGAAGCTCTGGAAACTCCCCACATCTTGTAGATGCATAGAGCAAGCCTGCCACTGCCTCCTTCAGCTCCTCAGGACATTCTCTACATAATCAACAACATTTCAACGAATACAGAAAACAATGAAAAACAAAAGAAAAGCAATTGAATTTTGTTTAACAAATCAAAGAATGTTTTTTAGAAGTGTGGATTACCGGTCACTAACCACTTGAATTTGGAATAAGAATATATTTTTTTTTGTATTTTGTAACCTATTGTCTTAATTTCTATGTTTATGTAGTTGAGAGTGATGGTTTTTGGGAAAACCACATAAATGTCGTGTCTTTGTATGTGCGTATGATATGCAATTCTTACGTATTCTTCTATGATTCGTATCTCATTGATCTTGGTTAGGTGTTTCGGATTCCTAACTGAATGGTAGAAACTAAATGAAAGAAGGTACAGGAAGAAACTACTACCTTTCTTGTTCAATAAGGTTGGTCCTCTCAGCCAATAAATGACAATAGCCTTCAATCATAACAAATACATCTATCATATTCTGCTCCTTGATCACTTGCTCAACCTGTCCAAAAAAAAAATCCCACAATGAATAAATTAAAAATAAATAAAACACCAAGCAAAACCATAGAAGTGGTCAATGAATTTAAGAGTTTGAAAAGTACCCGAAGAAGAGCTCGGTCATGGTTGCCGAGGTTGAGGAGCTGAACAATGTCGTAGCGGGCAAGAGAGCAGCGGGCCTGGCGCTGGTTCTTGAGGACGGCGAGGCGAGAAATGGAGAAGCTGACGAGGGGATTGAACTTGGCGGTCTTGAAGTCTCTCCCAAACAGAGCATCAAGCTTCTTCCCCATGCCTCCTCTGCTTTGTTCTCTGTTTTCTTTTTCTTTTCTTTTTTTATTTGCTGCTTTTGATCAGAGTAGTGTGACTCAGTAAGAGCTTTTTATCAAATATAAGAGCACAACAAGAAGAGAGACTTGGCTCGTTTACACCTTTATGTGATGACTTTGCGTGTGTATTAGAGAGAGACTTTTTCTTTCTTATGAGCGAAGAAAGAAGACAGAAGAAGCAAGTGGGAAGGAGAGCTGGAAAACGCGGTTGGTCCATCAAGATTAATATTACAAATCAATTTTAAGTTTTAGAATTATGTTATATGCACTGATTGCTATATTAATTAGTGTACTAACAGATAATATTATATAATTTTAAAAGTTTTTAGTATTTATAATTTGTGGGGTAGGGACAGTAATAATGCCATAACACTAGTTGGTATACTAATTGGTGTGTACCATATATACCTTACAACTAAAGAAAAAAAAATGACATAATTTTTTGCTTTCTGAGTTTTAATTAAAAAAAAATATCATAACCAAATACAACAGGAGGATAACTAAAAATTTATGAGTCGTAATTAAAATAATATCATAATTAAAGAAGAAAATTATTTATAACTAAAGAAGAAAATAGTACATGGTGCACTCCTTTCAGGTATGCATGTTAAAATTTTCCTAATTAAAATTATAAAAGTTTCCATACATGTGTAATAATTTTTTAAACTTTACACTGACAAGTAAGTTTTTCAACTATTTACACTTGTCACCATGGTAATTATTTAGGACAGTAATGATATAAAACAAAAAATTTATATAAAATTTCTATAAATGATGATGTAGCTGATTGTAAACCATTGATTTTAAAATATAAAACACAAAGATAATATTTATGTATCAAAATAATATTGCCACATTATTCTTGTAATTTTTTTTATGAATAGCATTTTTCTTATTTAGGATTAGAGAGAACTTGAGGGCCTATGAACTTATCAAAGGTTCAATTCCGATAATTCAAAATATTCATTTTATATAATTTTTATTAATTAAGAATATCACACATACATTACCCCATGTTCCAGAATAATTTTCCCTGCTTGCACTTTTTTTTAAGGGAAAAATTACAAATTAGGTGTAGCTTTTAAAACAAATTATATAATTATGAAAAAATTTATAGTTTTAATAATTAAAATTTGTAAAGAAAAAAAAATTCAACCACCCACTAAGTGGTTATTTCCCCCAATTATTTATTTATTTTTAATTTATGAGAAGACTCTGCATGCACTATATCACCAACTGTTTTTTTCTTTTTCTTTTTACATAAATTACATTGAATTCTATTAAAATTTGAATAAAATACAGTAAATCATATATAGTTTTATTATATCAATAATTTTTTAATCATATGAATGAAAAATAGATATTGTCTATCTCTTTTATACTAAAAATATATATTTTATCTTATTTATCTTTGTATTTTCACATACTATGTATTAATTTTAATTCTTTTAACGTTAATAAAAAGAATATCAGTATAATTATGTCAAAATTATAGAATTTTTTATTATTGTTTTTAGAGTTTAGTATTTAGCTTATTTTTTTTCAATTTCATAAGACATTAGTATAATTTACCCCTTATTTTTCTTTAGTTGGTAATAATATATGACCAAAATGGGTTATCTTACAAAAGCCTTGAATATTGTAAAAGGGATGATATGTATTGTAGAGTATATTATTTAGCACTATCAGTTTAAACTTAAATTTTTAGGACAATGGGTAAATCAATGGAAGTATTCCCTCTGTTTTGTGTATTTTGTTTTCCATTTTTAGAAGTTTCATTTATGTTTTGTTTTTTCTTCAAATTCAAAATTTTCAATCATCACATTTCAATATTACCTTTTTCATTTCTCTTTTTTTTTAAAATACAATCATAATTTTGAAAAGAAGAGGAAAAGTATTTTTGTAAATTTTTTTTAGGGGTTTTTTTTTTAGGGTCCCTGATATTAAAATTTTATAATATAAAGGACATTTAATATTTTCATAATGTTTAAGGTCCCTCAACATTGAACCAGAGAAATTTCAGTCCAGAGAAATTCCAGCCCAGAGAAATTTCAACCCAGAGAAATTTCAGTCCAGAGAAATTCTATTCAGAGAAATTCTGGGCTTCCAAAGAATTTCTCTAGGTTCAAGACTTTAAATATTCAAATTTCTCTGGATCTATAGACTAACATAAAAAAAAAAACCACAATATCAGCAGCCCTCAAAATGACACACCATTTGCCTTCATTTGCACTTTGAATGAACACACATCAACAATGTAGAAGGTGATCAATCTTGTAATCAGACATGACAAAGTGAATGCATAGAAATCCATAACAGAGTACTCATTCTTAAATGTTAAAATGAGTGCCTTTGATTTTATCCAAAATGCAAACTCAGAGAAAATCTCAAACTCAGAGAAAATCTATATGATAGGCAATGGAACATTTTAATGTGTGATCTCTGGGTTTTTTTTTTTCCTGATATATGATATTCTAGTTTTTCTCTTGCCCATTATATGTTGGAAATCATATAGATTTATTATTACTTCTGTACATGTATTATTGTATGGTTGATTAAGAGAAAATCTCAAACTCAAAGAAAATCTCACTCTAACCCAGAGAAAATTGCCAAATCCAGAGAAAATTGTCAAATTCAGAGAAAATTCGATCCAGAGAAAATTTCCAAATCCAGAGAAAATTGCCAAATCTAGATAAATTCAACACTGTCAACACTGTCATTGATATGCACATGTAAACAATTATAAACCTTTAAATTTAAATTTAGGTATAAAAATGCACTGTTAAGGAATCACATATCCTGTCTGTTTTTCGTAGTCTCGATCCAAAGTCAGCATTAAGAAATCTAGAGTGATATGTAAGTAGAGAACTCAGATTTAGTTTTCACTCATATAATACATCAATTCAGACAAGAAGCAACCATTTTTAACTCTTGAATACATAAAATTGATGCATTATGTATTCTATAAAATCTCGAATCATCTTATTACAAGAATCTCAGCTATTCACATTGAACTTCACATTTCTAGATTCAAATAATAAATAACCATAAAACAAATTGAAAAAAACAAGAGAGACAAAGTCACATACTAGACTATTACAATTGATACATCTCTGATTCTCTGGAAGCTTCAAAAGGTTGCGAATGATCCTTTCGATTCTCTCTTCTTCCTTCACTCGGATCGGCAATGACCCAGATCGGATTCCGGGCACATATTGGATTGCTTGTCTGTGTGATTCATTGTATTGCGATGAATCCCAAGAGCGCTGTGGACTTGTGTGTGTGTGCGCGCGCTAATCTCGTAAAGTAATCTTCGAAAATGTGGGGGTGAAACATAAATCTGGTTTTCTAAATGTCCAATTCCTTCTTCCTAAGCGTCCATTTTCGTACACAAATTCCTCATTTTCAGGAGCAAACCCGCGTCGTCATCAACTTCCTTTCTCCACCACCGTTGCTGCTGCTGACGTCGTCGAGAGCGGCCGCCTTGCACTGCTGGACTTTAATCAATATTCAAGTTGCACCACAAGTTCTGATCTTGTTTATCAAGGAGGTTTTGCTCGAGAGACGAGAGAGATAGAGCAAGATTCGGTAATGGAGAAGTTGGTAGTTCTCTGTGTGGGGTTGAAGGACCTTAGACATTATAAAATAATATTGTAGATCTCTTCCATTACTAAAAATGGGAAATGGACCTTAGACTAATTTTTTCTTTTTTTTATTAGTCACATTTTCCCTCTCTACACTCACCTTTCAACATCCACTTAAAATGTTTAAAAAATTATTTTATAGTTTCAAATGTATTTCATCTTTAACCTCATACATTTTTAAATCCACTCCCTCTCTCTCTCTCTCTCTCTCTCTCTCTCTCTCTCTCTCTCCTCTATTCCATCCAACGTCAAATTAGGGTTTTGAATTGGGTGACTATAGTGATGGCTTAGGGTTTTGATGAGAGTGCGTCGATGGGTGGGGCTTAGAGAAAATTTTGTTTTTTGAATTTTAAGGTTTAGTTCTTAATGATAATATTTGATGTAATTGAAATTTTAATGTTAAAAATGGCAGTATGTTCATTATACTTGTGCTTTATAATATAGGATTTATGTCTTTGTTTATTTGCATGAACAAACAAAAAAATTTTGAATTTGTAAAAACATATCATTTTCGGTCTTATTGAGGGCTCTAATGGTGGGCCCTACCATATGATGTAATGTTTTAACCTGTGTTTTTATTTTTATTTTTTTGTTTTTTTTGTAGCTCTAATTAGAACTCTACTATTAGAGCTCTATATCACTGTTGTTTTAAAATATTACTTGTTATTAAACATTTCTCAAATTATTCACTAAGAACATGAAATTGGCACCAACCAAATCGACAAGTGACAACAGGTTCACTTTAACTAGGGTAAAGACTTGCCACCATAGTCTCACTGCCCTTTTTAATTCATTAACTAAAAAAAGCTTCACATTCATTTTTCATTAAATGATCCATCTCTCATTCTGCAATGCCTTAGAGTAACGGTGTAAGAAAAAGGGTACAGATTGTCTCTAGTTTAGATTTGGGATAGTTTGGTTCAATTCAGCTCATTGGATTCACTTTTGGACCTCTTTTCGATAATCAGAATTGTTTACATTTTAAAATTTATTGAGTACATTATTTCTGTAAAAAATCATTTCGATCGGATAACGGATACTATGTATTTGGATCTGTTAGACTTATTTATTTTGATGATTTATTTAATTATGTTTTAATTTATTTGAAAGAGAAAAATAGAATCTAAAATTTATTTTGATGATTTATTTAATTATATTTTAATTTATTTGAAAAAGAAAAATAGAATCAAAATTTATTTTGTCCCATTATTTCTCACCTAAACCTTTATCCTAAATGTTGTTAGAATGTATTTAATATTTGATTAAATCAGGAGTTCAAATAGCCCAAAACAGAGGTTCAAACAGCCCAGCACAGTAGCAGTTCAAAAGGTTCAAGTGGAAGATATTCAAATTAGTAATGATGGAGTGAAAGATATTCAAATTAGTAATGATGGAGTACAACAGCTATAAATTCAAATGAATATAACGGCTATAAAAGGTTATAAATTCAAATGAATACAACGGCTATAAAATGCTATAAATTCAAATGAATACAACGGCTATAAACGGCTATAAATTTCATTATATATACCAAAGCCTCTAATGTAAACAAGTGACAAAAAATTAGAAAATATTCTTTGATCTATAATCACTCACATCTATTCTCTGAAAAATTCTCTGAGAAGTGTTCTTCAATTTTTATTTACATCATCTCTCAGAAATTATACACTGAGCCTTATAGTATTAAGCTCATCTTTTCTGTGTGAGATTTACAAAAAAATCAAAGCTTAATTTTATATATATCTATCTTTAAGAGATATTTATTGTAAACTTTCTTTGAAAGCAAAAATACCATTTCTTCTGTAAAAGTGTTGCAAAAACTGTGTTCTTGAAATCTTGAGAGTGATTGTGAATCACCTAAGATTTGCAAGGGTTTGAGCTTGTGAAGTCTGTGTAAAATTCGTGGAGGATTGCTCTATTTGTAAAGAGGTTGCTAGCACCCTTGTGAAGCTAGAAGATAGTGGAAAATCTCAGGTGAAGCTTGAGAAGTGGATGTAGGCTTGGTTGAAACCGAACCACTATAAATCTGTTTGTCTCTTCTTCCCTAATCTCTTTACTTTCCTACTACTGCTATAGCTATCTAATATTCATGTTTTAATCATTTGATTTACCTTGTATGTTAGTTATATTTCATTGTTATTTTGCTTGATCATTTACTGCTAAATTCATCATTGTGCTTGTTAATAATTTGTTGTACTAGTAGTTAATTTTATTGGGGTATTATTAATTTTAATTTGTAGAATCCTAATTCACCCCCCTCTTATGTTGCTTTTTGGGTAACAATTGGTATCAGAGCCTGGGGCTCTTGTTTAGATTTAACAATCTTGAGTTTTTGATCCATAGCAACCATGTATTCTACTTACTCTGCTGTAGGACAAGCTAGCAATAGGCCACTTCTCTTTGATGGTAGTAATTACATTCATTGGGAAAAAAAAAATGACTTTGTATCTTCAAGCTACCAATTATGTTTTGTGGCTCATTATCACTAAAGGTCCTAAAATCCCTACCAAGGTAGTGTACCATATCAGTGTGCTTAAACTTAAGGATGAATTTGATGAGCGTGATTATAAACTCCTTCAAGCTAATGCTAAAGCCAAGCTTATTCTTGTGTGTGGACTAGATGCAAATGAGTACAGTAGAATTTCTGGGTGTATTACTGCTAAAGAGATTTGGGATAAACTTGAAATCACCTATGAAGGAACTAGTCAAATAAAAGAGTCTCGGATTGACATGCTTATTCATAATTATGAACTCTTTACTATGGAATCATTTGAATCTATTTCTGAGATGTTTCATAAATTTACCAATATTATTAATGCTCTAAAATCTCTTGGTAAATCTTATACTAATGGTGAGCTTGTGAGAAAAATACTTAGGTCTTTACCAAATGAATGGGAAGCTAAGGTTACAGCTATCCAAGAAGTAAAAGACCTAACAAAATTAGGCATTGAAGAACTCCTAGGCTTACTCATGGCTCATGAACTTTCAATGATGGATGGCAGCAAAAAGGAAGCCATTTGGGGAGCAAATGATGGAGTAACCAACCTGTGTCTCATGGCTCTTGGAGAAAAAGAATTCACTCAAGATGAGGTAATTTCTAATTATGTAGAACTTGAAAGTGTTTTCAATGAATTACATGATATATTTAAAAATGTTTGTGTTGAGAATTGTAAATTAAAAAAATTAGTTACTTCTCTTTCAAATGATGTGAATATTTTAAAAATGGGAAATGCTACTTTGAAAAATAACTTTACGTCTATTGCCAATGAGAAAAACATTTTGAAAAACAATGTTGAGGATTTAAACAAAACTCTTGAAAATTTTGTAAAAGGAAAAGAAAACCTCAACAAGCTTCTTGGAAATAAAAAATGTGTTTTTGACAAAGTAGGTATTGGTTTTGATTCTCCTAAACCTTTTATGAGATTAAATGTTTTTTAGACTAATCCCCATGGACCCAAGAAAGTATGGGTACCAAGAAAGAAATCAAGATATTTTGTAAGTGGAATCTCAAAGAACACCAAGGACTTCGAGAGGAAATGCACAACAAGAGTGTTCAATTTAAAGAGCATAATCAGTTTCTACAAGAAAAAGAATGATGAAATGAAAATCACCGAGATGAACAATAGAGGTAATGTATGGGTGAAGATTCCAAAGAGGTAAATGAAAGCATAACTCCTAACACACCTTTAAGCTTAAAGTTCTATATTCTTTAAGGTGTAATTTGTGTACAATAGGTTGTGTCTAATCATTGCTTCTATGTAACCTAATTGTACTAAGTTTGCTAAGTCAAGTTCTGCTAGTTTCTTTCAAACATTCATTGAACTAAAAAATGAGAATTATATTATTTTGATGAATGCCTATTAGAATATGAATGATTCTTGTATTCATTAACATTTTATATCATGTCATCCATTGCTATGAAAAAGAGATAAGAAGTGATAAATTTTTTTGTGAGTATACTTTTCACATCTTATATATAACTTCATGCTAATATGTTAATTCATTTTTGAGTCATATCTTTGTAGAATCAATTTTGATGTCATAGCATGTTTTGAAGATGTATACTATCTATATTTTGAATTCTACATTTGTGATCTCAAGAATATGCTCAATATGAAAATTTCATGCTTATATGTTTTACATTGGAATATTTGAATAAGTTGTGAAATTCCTTGATTATGATCCATCAACAATGTCTAAATGAAAAGAAGTATCACACGTTTGTAGAGACATTGCATCTATCATATTGAATATCTTTTGAATATAGATTATATTGGCATACATCTCATGAAATGCTTTTGATTGATAAATTGTAGAATTAATTGTTTATAACATTCATGTTGTGTTTCATATTGAGTAAAATGTTTTATCACACTTGAGCATATAGATTGAATTGATGAAAATGCCTCTTGATAATGTTATGTGATTAAATGAGATTGTTGCATCATTTCTTAATAAAACAAAGAGCATAAAACTATTTCTTATGCATATTATGCTATGCGTTACAACTTGAAAATTCTAAAAAATAGCATTCCAAACTCTTGTTTGATCATTGAATTATTTTTCACCTTTTTAGTTTGTGATAAGAAATGATTTGTGTTGTATTTTTATTGAGTAATAGTGATTGTTCTATGAATGCTATATTTACACAAAATAGAAAAGGGTAGCACTAACTTAGGGGGAGAAATCATTTTACTAACATACTTGTTAAACCCTTTTGAGATGAACTCCTCATGAAAGAAAATTGAAGATTGAAAAGCTTCCATATCTTAAATCTAAGGTATGCCCTTATATACTCTCTTAAGCTTTTAAGGTAAAAATTATATCTTATGTCCCTTGAGCTAATACTGTTATTTCTTTGATATGAAAAAGATTGATTATGCTTCATATGATTTGCAATGTATACTCTTTGATGATGCTCTTATCTAAAAATCATGCATATGCTTAAATGTGTGGTACATATTGAAATTCATGATTTTTCTTGGCATATGAATTGCTATACCTTGAACATGCTTCATTTTTTTGGAATTACATTAGCTCCATGAGATTATATTGAGTTTAACCTATTATAAGCAATATTTGGTATTCTACATATATGCTTAAGTTATGATTGTTAAATCTTCTAGATTGCATATTAGTATCCTTGGTAGATTGCATATTGGTATCATTTTGGTATCCTATTTGATATTATTGACGAGAACATTTCAGTTATGAGCTTTCATTCATCATATCTCCTATTGATTTTGCCAAATGAAATAAGGGGAAGAATTTAAAGTTGATTATTTTTTAAAATCCCCTCAGTTTCTATTCTGTTTTTGATATCAAACTTATGGGCTTGCACCTTCACATGTTACTATTTTTTTTGCCCATTATTATCAAATGGTATGAGCTTCAATTGTATGATCATTATGTGCTATCATTTTTTTGGTATCATAGAGCTACCTTGATATGGATGAGTATTTGTATTATAATGAGACTTACATTCTTTTATCCTATTTGCTGTATCATACTCCCTCCTTGTGCTTGATTTTGTTGAAAATGTCATCGGGGGAGAAAAAAAGACTTGATTGTTTTAGTATCTCTGATTATTTTGGTATCTCTATGCTTTTGGTATCTTAATTTTTACAACATGACCTTTGAGTTGATTAGTTGTTGATAATGTAAAAGGAAGATCGTTTTTCTCAAGAAAGATCGTTTTCCTCAAGGAAGAGTGACTTAAACTTTAGCTCTATATTTATGCTCTTGATTGGCAATCTTGTTTGATCTATGCACTGTTATGTCTATTATAGTCTTGAGATTGGTATCCTCTTGCTAAGAAATTGAGAATTAGATCATGCTCAAATGCTTCTCATATACTCATTAACAATTTGGTCTCTCATTATTATTTTTTGTTTGAGCTTAATTTTCTTATTTTTTTCTCTGCTTTTTAATTTTATTTTTCAGTACTTAAACATAAACACAACAACAAATCAAAATACAAATATTTACATAAAAAAACCAAAAAAAAAAAAACACCCTTCATTTTTTTTTACGGCCACACGCCGATCAAAATAAACATTAAAAAAAAAAACCCTTCATTCTTTTTCGGCCATACGCCGATCTTACTTACTCGCCTCTTCCGTCGTTTTCTTCTTCTTTTTATCACCTTGGGCGACCCTTGACGCCCCTGCCCCCGTGCTTTTGTCGAGAGCGACGACTCCCCGCTGACTATCAAAGGCCAAAAACGACATTGCTCCAAATCGGGCCATGGAGGTGGTCTTCCGTTTAAACTCTTTATTTTCGGCCTTCAGTGCGCCTATCTCTGCTCGTGCATCCTTGTACATGCGCTGGAGCAGAGAGAGTTGGACGTTGACCTGATGGAGCTCACTCGTCCTATTTTACAATCAGTGAGCCAATTTGGTGACCGCAGTCACCGTCTCCATACAGGACTGCAGTGTGTAGTGATTGACTTCTATGTCAGATTGAGCTACCATGATTTGCTCAATCGACATCATAGGAAGGTTAGGCGGAGGAATCACAGGAAGAGTAGGAGTAGGGCACTCGGTCCAGCAGAGCTTATGAGATCGTTCAGGTCCGAAAACAGAGTGAGGGGACGGGATGAGGAAGCCATGGATTAGAGGTGAGAGATGTCAAAGAAATGAGTTGCAGAAAAATAGAAGCGAATAGATTGAGGTTTGGCCTCCTCCATTCCGCTTCTTTTTTTTTTTGTCTCTCGATAAGGAAGAAGATCGAAGAGAGTGATGAAGAAGAGATAGAAGAGAGTGAGGTGAAGAAGAAGAAGCAGACGAGTGTGATTAAGAAGAAGGCTAAAGAGAAGAAGACAAGGAGGAAAAGATAGCCGAAGCGAGAGGCAATCGAGGAGAGCTGCTTTTGTCGGCCAATGAAGCAAAAGCCAGGCCGCGTGGCAACCGCGTTTTACGAAAAAAGAGAGAGACGCGGGAGAGTTGTATGCGTATGCATATATTTATATATATTGTATAGCTATGTAATATATATATATATGTGTGTGTGTGTGTGTGTGTGTGTGTGTGTGTGTGTGGATTGACCGTTGATTGACCCATCTCGCTTTTGTCAATCGGCTGACGCAAAAGCGAGGACGCGTGTCCGACGAGATTTCCAACGGAAAAGAGAGAGGCGCGCGAATCGTATATATATGTATATATATGTTTTGAATTGTATAGATGGCATTGATCCTTATCATTTTTCTCATCCTCCAGATTCTGACCCATGATTTCCTTTTGATAATGTCACAGGGGAGAAAATTATATGATGTTATGTATTATGGTATTATTTTCAAACTAATCTGATGTTATGTATTTATAGTTTGATATCTTAATCTTATATCATGTTGTTGATTAAAACTTATTTATTACACATGTGCTAACCTATGTATTTAGAAATGAATTTAGGGAGCATGACTTGAGGGAGAGCCTTTCTTATTCCCAAATCCAATCAAAATATCATTGTATGCCATCATCAAAAAGGGGGAGATTGTTAGACTTATTTATTTTGATAATTTATTTAATTATATTTTAATTTATTTGAAAGAGAAAAATAGAATCCAAAATTTATTTTGATGATTTATTTAATTATATTTTAATTTATTTGAAAAAGAAAAATTGAATCAAAATTTATTTTGATGATTTATTTGTAAGAGAAAAATAGAATTAAAATTTATTTAATGATTTATTTGAAAAAGAAAAATAGAATCAAAATTTATTTTGTCCCATTATTTCTCACCTAAACCTTTATCCTAAATGTTGTTAGAATGTATTTAATATTTGATTAAATCAGGAGTTCAAATAGCCCAAAACAGAGGTTCAAACAACCCAGCACAGCAGCAGTTCAAAAGGTTCAAGTGAAAGATATTCAAATTAGTAATGATAGAGTGGAAGCTATTCAAATTAGTAATGATGGAGTATAACAGCTATAAATTTAAATGAATACAACGGCTATAAACGGTTATAAGTTTCATTATATATACCAAAGCCTCTAATGTAAACAAGTGACAAAAAATTAGAAAATATTCTTTGATCTATAATCATTCACATCTATTCTCTGAAAAATTCTCTGATAAGTGTTTTTCAATTTTTATTTACATCCTCTCTCAGAAATTATACACTGAGCCTTATAGCATTAAGTTCATCTTTCCTGTGTAAGATTTACAGAAAAATCAAAATTTCATTTTATATATCTATCTTTGAAAGATATTTATTATAAGCTTTCTTTGAAAGCAAAAATACCATTTCATCTTGTAAAAGTGTTGCAAACACTGTGTTCTTGAAATCTTGAGAGTGATTGTGAATCACCTAAGATTTGCAAAGGTTTGAGCTTGTGAAGTCTGTGTAAAATCCGTGGAGGATTGCTCCATTTGTAAAGAGGTTGCTAGCACCCCTGTGAAGTTAGAAGATAATGGAAAATTTCAAGTGAAGCTTGAGAAGTGGATGTAGGCTTTGTTGAAGCTGAACCACTATAAATCTGTTTGTCTCTTCTTCCCTAATCTTTTTACTTTCCTACTACTGCTATAACTATATAATATTCATGTGTTAATCATTTGATTTACCTTGTATGTTAGTTATACTTCATTGTTATTTTACTTGATCATTTAATGCTAAGTTCATCATTGTGCTTGTTAATAATTTGTTGTACTAGTAATTAATTTTATTGTGGTATTATTAATTTTAATTTGTAGAATCCTAATTCACTCCCCTCTTATGTTGCTTTTTGGGTAACAGGATCACTTTTGTCTAGAAAAAAAAATGGACGGTCAGAAAATTAATGGTTCAGAAAAAAGTGATCCGAATACATAATATCCATTATCCGATTAATGTACTTAACAAACCTTGAAATATAAACAGTTTAGATTATCGAAAAGGGGCCAAAATGGGCCCAATAGGCCGGACTGAACCCTCCAATTCAGATGGTAGACTGGAGGCAAGCCCCGCTTAAGAGAAATCCATAGAACCAAGCTGACCAATTGAAATGGATCAAAATTTTTGTTTTCAGTTTATTTTTCATTACATATAGCCTATTCAAGTTTTGAAAATTTTTATACTGAATTGATCGAAATTATGTTTAAATACTTTTAAATTATAATTTCTTCAGTATTATATGATAAGTAACTAATATAGTACACTTTTGTGATAAAAATTAGGGAAATAAACATTTATAGAGCAACTTTCATAACTTTCCTTCATTTATTTTCAAAGTGAAATTCTACCATCTTTTATAAAACCTTTTAAAACCTCATGCAAATCCCTCTTGTATATCAAACCAATAAAACCGATAAAATTGAACCATAACATATGATCTGTATCATTTTCTCAATTATGAAAATCAAAATGTTCGGTTCGGTACTAAACTTACCCTCTACACCAACCGAATCGAACCGTACCGTACCGTTTACATCCTTATTAGAGCAACAATGCTCTTTATATTATATTTCTTATGCGTTTTATCCAACTAAATCACAATTTCAGAGTTTCAACAAAATAAGAACACCTTAAGTATTACATCACATCTCCAGAGTATGGGCTACAATTAAAGAGTCAAGAAATGTTAGGCAAAAACATTTTTTGTTTTAAGTGCTTACATGATTAACTATAAAATGTATTGTTGGAGCACACACTAACTAAAATGATTATAAAACGTTTCTCCTTTATATGTTCGCAATCAATTCTTTGAGTTGAGCTTGTTAGTTTTTGTTTTTAAATTTTCAATTTTGTGTGTTGTGTTGTGTTGTGTTGTGTTTTTTTTTTTTTTTTTTTTTTTTTTTTTAGGGGGGGGGGGGGGGAATTTTAAAGACACATGTCACTTTGATATCATTTTTATTTGTGTTGCAAAATAAATTTTCAAAATTTTGAAAATAATATCTTTTAGTGTTTTTTTTTTTAAATGGGTTGTTTTTATAAATAAATAAAAAAAATCAAAAACAATTTATTAAACAAGTTTTTAATTTTTTAGAAATAAATAATAAAAAATAAAATCGATATTAAATGGATCAGTATTTGAGATTAGCAAGCAATTTACACCAAGACCCCCATCAACCATTAATGAGTTTTGTTTTACTTCTCTCATCTATAAACTTGCATATAAGAAAAATGTTATAGGCCTCAAATTTTCTACTAAACAAATGATTAAATGTTTCATATGGGTATGAGATCTATAAAATTGCGGATCCCATACTCATGTGAGACCTTTAACCATTTGTTTGGTAAAAAATTTAATATCCCTCCCTAACATTATCCCTCGTATATATTAATCTCCCGATTATGAAAACTGTAAATATTAAAAGATAGTCTGAAGAGAGTAAAAATATAAAAATGATACATTTTTATACTAGAGGAGCCAAAATATCTGAGCTCATCAATGAAGGAATAAACTAATATTCACTAATAGTGGAAGTGATCTTCCTATAATTAACCGACAAAAAAAGTATCATTAATGAAAAACATGAAGAGAGAGAGAGAGTTTTCTCTGTGGAAAACGCGTTATCTGAGGCATACTATTGAAATTAATGAGACTAATTCAGAGATGTGGCGTTGATTTTTTTTTCCCCACCGTTTGTTCAACTCATACAAATGAACCTTTGAAATTATTTAGTATTTCTGACCCTTTTGTCTAATCTAAAGCCCCACACAAAACCCAATGAGTCTTCTGTGGGCCTATCAATGGGGTGTACAAAAATAAAGTGTGATTATGACACTTGGGTCAAGTTTGACATTTACTATATAATTCATCTTTTTATCTCTTTATCTTTTTTCTATCACATTACTTCTCTATTTTTTTGGTATCGACTGTATACCAAAAAAGTGTTTAAAAAATTTGTGAAGTTTCCATTGAAATGGTCCACAATTTACTACCAACAGGTGGTGTTTGGGAAGCAACTTTCCAAATTTTTTTCTCATTTTTTTTTATTAAAAGACAAAAGTTTTACAAAATAAAAAAAAATACATCCAAACAAAATATCACATCCAATCCCATAATCATTTCACTTTTTCTCTCACAAACATCACATCCAACCACATAAAAACCTAACTATCTTCCCAAACACTAAAAATTTTTTATCTCATAAAAACCTACATCTAATAAAATCTACATAAAAACTCACTTCCCAAACACCCACTATGTGGTACTCCTCCCCTTTTAGATAGTGGCGTGAAAATTTCAAATAAATAAATTAATTAAGAATACAAAATTTTAGCACAGAACACTACTTCCATCTTTGGTTTATAAAAAATAAAAATAAAATTTTTTAATTCAATAATCTGAAACATTGTATATGTACATGTAATATTTTTAACTAATACCTTTGCGAAGAAAAAAAAAAATAGAATAGAAAAGAAAAGGATGGAATTATTCACCTTATCTCTTACTTAATTGATCAAATTACTCAATGGATCAAAATAAATCAAATTAACTCATCTTGTAATTTATTGATTCAAAAATACCATATCACCTATTTTTTTCACCATTACATATCATTGAATTGCATGTAATATTCTTTTTTAACTTTCATTAATTATTTAATAATTATCTCAAAATAAAAGAATCAATGATATGCATTCATATAAAAAGTAATATAAAATGATAAGACAAAATTCGATTATATTTTGGGAATATGCTAAAAAAGTCAGTTTTTTAATTTTTTTAACTTTTTTTATACAAAAAGCCAACATTTTTAGCCAAAAAAAAAAATCAAAGAAGCCAAAAAAATCAAAAAATTAATTTTTTACCAACTACTCAAAAAACCATAGTTTGTCTTTTTTTTCTCATTAGGATATTAGAAAGTTGATATTCCCTCTAAATAATTATTCAAATAATAATTATTTAGAAGAGGACTGAAGGGTACTAGGTAGGTACTATATGCAAGATTAATTTGATCGGTGGGACCTAACGCTGAGACCCTAGTACCTACCGTTCAAAGAATATACTCTGGAATTCTCTTCTTTTCTTTTCTTGCAGAGCACACAAAACATTTGTAAAAAAATTGAATTAATTACACTACCAACTCTTCAATTACGTAAAAAAAATATATATTATTTTAATATTTTTATCTATAAATTTATATATATTGACCATTCAATTATAAAAATCATATAAATACACTCATTTTGAAAATGGCCGAGAGGGATTAAAAGTAATATATTTTTGTAATTCAAAAGCTCAAAATATATGAATTCATAAATAAGAGGATTAAGGTGATTTTTATTAACAGGTAAGGGAATATTTGAGTAATTAAATTAACTCAAAAGTTTTTGGATGTTGACAAAAAGGAGCTGTCATAAGTTAAACCAGAATTGATTAAACAATAGTAATAATAATAACAGTCATGCTACGTAGTTCGAATCTCCCGAATAGAAAACGTTGCCGTTTTTGTATTTTTTTTTTTTTTTTTTTCAGACGCAGAAATCAGGAGGAAGATGGAGGGGAGAGGAGAGGAGAGGAGGAGGAGGAAGGAGGAGGAGGAGAAGGAGGACTGGAGGGGGCTCTAATAACAGGGGAGGAGGAGGTGGGGCCGGAGGCGGGACGGCGGCCGGAGCTGGAGTTGGAGCTGCTGCTGCGACGAGCTGGCAGCGAGGCGACGACGGCAGGCCGGAGCTGCGACAACGGTGGGACGGCGGGGAGCTGCGACACCACCAGCTGCTCCTCTTCCCCTCTTCTTCTTCTCTCTCTCTCTCCCTCTCCCTCTTCCCCTCTTCTTCTCAGTCGGTTTCAAAAAAAAAAAAAAAAAAAAAAAAAAAAAAACCGGGAGATTCGGGGGCGAAATCCTCAAGCTACCAATCTTTATTCTAATAATAATAACCAGAGTTATTTTCAAGCATCGGACATTAGAATTTTAACTTGTAAGATGATCAATATTATTACCCATTTATTTACTAGTACTATTATATTGAAAAATACAATGCTAAATCATCATCTATACATAACACAGCCTTGAAGTCTGACATTATAAATTATTGGACTGCAGTTACGGTACGGAAGCATCAGTTTTTATAATATTTTCTATGATCCACTCAAAATGAGAATTAATGAGGTCCATTCCCGTGAATAAATATGAAATGTTATGCACCATGACAAAGACATCTCATCATGAATTTTATAGCATAAATTTAAAATTTGTGTAATGTAACCCTGTCTAAACGATTAGAATTTATAAATATATTTTATAAAATATTTTGGTGGATATTTTTTTAGTTTGTAGTATTGCTGGCTTCACTGTGAAACTGTGAAAACACCTTTTACATATGGGGTATGTTTGGTTTGTGTTTAAGAGATGTGTTTTAGAGATAAAAAGTACGAAAACATATTTGGTTTGATTTTTTTCAAAAGATGTTTTGGAAAATGATTTTGAGAGAGAGTTTTAAAAAAAGTGATTGATTTGATATGTGTGAGAGAGAGCTTTGTTTGGAAAACTTGTTTGGTTTGTGTGTTTTGGGAAATTTTTTTGGGAAAATTTGTTTGGTTTGATTACTTTTGAAAACTTATTTGTAGAGAAAATTTCCCAAAATTTTTTCAGAAAATCAAACCAAACAAAAATTTGAAGCAACCAAGTCGAACACATTCACAAAAAATAATTCAATAGATATAAGATTGTTTTTTTTTTTTTTTTTTTTTTAAAACAAAATCTAGAGATGTTTAAACATACATATTTTTAGGAAAAAACCACTGATAAATCCCAAATCAGGAAATGTTGTTCCATTTAGCCTTGTATTTTTTTTTATGAACCATTTGGTCCTATTTAGTTGCGAAGGAATATTTTTATTTGATTTGGCATGGTATGGTTTGAGTTTATATATTTACCCTTTTTGGTGGGATTTTAGTAGATACTATATACCGTTGTGGTTTTTGTTCGTTTGGGGTAATGTATTTTACATTTCCGGTCTATATGTATTTGATGCAATGATTTACGGAGGGAGGGGGGGTGGTTCAATTGTTGATGTGGTTTTCTTGGTTGTGGGATTTGATTTTGCTGCTCTGGGAAGTTTGTCGTGGTGCTGTGGGTTTCCGCAATGTTCTGGTCGTTTTTTCAAAAGTGTGGGGTGGGGTGTGTAATGGTGTATTTCTTCTGGTTCTATGAGAGTCATGTTTTCGCAAATCAAAGTAGGACGCAAACATTATTCGATTTATCTAAAGCATGTAGTCTATATACACTGACTGAGTTCAGAGTGTTTGAGTGAAGTGGGTTCGAGGTGACCTACATGACAACACATCTGGTCACCTTCTTAGGCCTGCTGTGGAACTCATTTATACTGTGTTTGGTTGGAGGATTTGAGGAGAGATTTGGAAAGGGAAATGGAAAAGGTAAGTGAAATATGAATAAAACATACCTATATTTCACCTAGTTTTACACACATTTTTCCCTTTCCCTTTCCAAATCTCTCTCCAAATCCCCTAACCAAACACAGCATTAGTGAATTAATTAGAGTGTTTTGGATGGTTGCTATCCAATCATAGTGCCGTAATGTACCCAACTTGTCAATTATACGGACGAAAGACCAACCAATCGACTCTCCGGTAGTTGCAACAACAGTTTAGCAAAATGTACAAACACAGAAGTTTCGCAACGTCCTCCTCATCATGTTCTGTTTTTCCCTTCAGCTCTTCAACCAACAAATGTTTAATGAGTTTAGATAATATTCGTCCAACGTTGGGGCATCTTTGTTGCACAAAATCAGCTAGGGGTTTAGGCCTTTATGACACATCCATTTTTTCCTTTCCACATTGGACACCAAATACAAGGCGAATGTCATTGTTTCTTAGTGCCAAATTATATGTATGTATGATTTAGCAAACTGTTTCATCATATTTCTTGAACATGTTTGGTTGCAAATTGTGCCTACGGATAGCCTCGATCATTAGCTAGAATGGGGTTTTCTTGAGTTGTCGGATGTGCCCATTGTTGAGGTTCACCTCGAGCATGGTCTTGATCACGCCGACAATGTTCGAACAGTACATAAGTCTCGATGGGTCGACGGGGGCCATCTTTATAATGGCCGATGCAAGATTTTAGACTTGAACGGAAACTTTGTCTGATTCCTGACTGCCAACCGTGTCGATGTGCATTCTTTCACATTGGAACCCCGCGTCCTTAGAGCGGGCACTTTATGGGGGGTCTGTTGCCGATCGTTACCTAACACATAAAAAAAAAAGGTAGTGTTCATTAGATTTGTACGGCAAAACATGTTGAGCAATAATGAGATGAGAATGATAATAGGCATATCAAATTAAACGCACTGATATGGACATTGCATGATCAACAAGTGGTTATCCCAATGTATGAAATAGGTTGTCAATGGATCAGATTTAATCTGAATCCGACCTGAATTCGATCCGAAATCCGAATCTGTTTACAAAAAATCCAATATGGTAATCCGATAATTCAAATCCGTTTAATATGTTAATTAAACGGATCGAATATGCAAAAATTTTATCCGATCCGATAATCCGATCCAATTATTCTCAATTTGAATGAAGAAAAGACAACATGAAAAAAAAAACACACACACACACACACACAAATTATATAAATTTGTAGCTCAATAAATAAATAAATGGATTGGATTGGATTATCGGATCGGATATCCGAATATCGGATTCAAATCCGCGTGAACTATAATCGGGTACGGGCTAAACGGATTCGAATCGGATTCAAGTTTGTCTTAATCGGATCGGATTCGGATTTTGACAAATTCGATCCTAATCCGATCCATTTACAGGCCTATATGAAACAAACACACTGACACAAACATAGGGTCAAATGTTGTCAATGTATATGTACTACATTACACAATCACATAACAAACTAATATGCCATATTCAAACAACAATAACACATAATAATGGCAATCATTACACAGTTACACATAAGGGCATCGATGTGAACGTCAAACAACCCAACATATGAACCGACGTTACATGATGCAATATCGTTGTGCAAGATACAACTTTTTTTTTTTTTGGCTTAACGTAATTACACACAAAATTATGGCATACGAAAACAATAAAAATTGAAAACAACTTTTAGATGTACTAAATTCCATGCATTCACATCAAATGTAACAAAATCCATTGGCCTAGCATCAAACTACCACCAAGCAGCTTTCATGTTTCTAACCGACCATTTGATGTTACAACCAAATCTGAAGGGTCAAACTTGACACATTCACATCAAACGTAACAAGATGATTCGGCTTAACATCAAACTATTGCCAAACAACTTTGATGTTTCTCAGTGACCACGCAACCAAAATCACCCAAATATGGCATTCTTTACCATTCCAAACCGAAACATTATCATCAAAATTAGGCTCTAACCCAAAACAACACGCCATATTCAAACAACAATAACACAAAACGATGGCAATCGTAACACAATTACACATATGGCCATCAATGCGATGTCAAACAATCCAACATACGGACTGGCGTTACATGATGCAATACCATTGTGCAAGACACAACCTTTTTTTTTTGCTTAACGCATTTACACACAAAATCATGGCATACAAAAGCGGTAAAAATTCGAAAAAAAATTTCCAATGTAGTACTAAATTCCACGCATTCACATCAAATGTAACAAAATCCATTAGCCTAGCATCAAACTACAACCAAACAACTTCTATGTTTCTAACCGACCATTTGATGTTACAACCAAATCTGAAGGGTCAAAAATTAACACATTCACATCAAACGTAACAAGATGATGTGGCTTAACATCAAACTACTAGCAAACAACTTTGATGTTTTTCAACGACCACAACCAATATCACCCAAACATGGCATTCTTTACCATTTCAGGCCGAAACATTAACATCGAAATTATAATGCATTACCGTTCAACCCACACCATCATGACAATGAATACCGAAGATAATGTTACCTAATGTTACATTGTCAAAAATATGTAAAACATCATGTGTAATACGCACAGGGGAAATTATGCCCTAAACTCACATTGCGAAGTACATCGGGAGAAAATGAGTGAATGCAACAACGATACACACAACCAACACCCAAAAATCAAAAATCAAAGACAAAATTTTCAAAACACATTAACGATTGTGTTTCACTGCCATCGTTAGCAACTCTGGTAATGGATGAATCGGCGTACGGGACACTGAACACTCACCTCCGTCTCTGTGAATCGAATCATAGGAGAATACAACGCTAAGCTTTATCCAGCGTAGTCCACAATGCTCTTATTTGATATGCGTAGTGTAGATATTTCTCCAATTAGGGTTTCTCCCAAAACACAAATGTGGAATTCAAGTAATCTCCTTTTGGAAACCCAAAAACCACATTTAGGGTTTCAATCCACCAACATGGAAATGTTCAAATGTGGAAATGTTGCTATCCAATGTTTTCCTTATACAGGTTGAATGATTCGATCAAAAACGAAGGAAAACTATAAAAGCCTATAGCGCGCTGTATGTCCAGAAGAGTAATTTTATCAATACCCAAAACCCACATTGCCCTCCAATTAAAACATCAGCACGTGCGTGGAGGACAAATGTGCCATTTCGTATGTTTCAAGACTTTCCGGTTCAACAGAAAATGTGCAGGACTAAGTAGTGCATAAGTCCATAATTTGATATTTATTAGTGCTTCACCCTATTTTTAGTACATGTAATAATGTAATATTGCTCATTAACAGAGGGTCATGATAATCTACTTTATCTTAAAATGTAGATAATATTAAAGAGGAATGCTAAATGACCCTACTTTTTTTACTTTGGACTCCTCATTTTTTTTTAATTTATTTATTACAATTTTGTCCAAACATCAAATACCAATTTTGTTATCATCCTATGCTCCTAAGTCTAACCCTAACCCTAATCTCACCAATACTTCCACTCCCATCGGCGGCCTTTGGCGACCAACTCACCTCCTTTATTTTCCTTCTCCGACGAGCCTCTTACCACCACCTATTATTCACAGAACTATCAATGGCAGAAAAGGTTAGGGCTTTGGCAGAGGTTGTGAAGGAGCGATTGATTCGCGAACTCTCTTTTGCAATCTTCATGTTCATCCTCCGGAACCTACTCTCTTTTTCTCTCTTTTGTGCGCGACTCTCTCTCTCCCCGTTTATTTCACTCTCTACCTCACAGGTTGGTCTATTTCTCTTCGTTCGGTTACACAGAGCCGAACTTGTTGAATATGTTTGGTGCTTCACAACTGAACATATGCCTTTCGTTCGGCTACACAATACTGAACATCAAGCTTTTGTTCAAATTTGGTTTTCCGAACGGCGGCAAGAGTGGTTATGAAGGCAAACAGTGGGGTTTTCCGAACTGGTTATCCAATCCTTCATCTTCAACAGCATCAATGTGATTCTCTACAATGGAGGAATCACCCTTCGAACTCGAGCCCATTACACTTCCAATGTTGATACATTCCTTGAAATATAGTTTGCATCTATCTAATACTCTGAAGAAATAGATGGTTGCTCTGTTACTGCTGCTAGTGCTGCTGTCGTTGTCTAAGCAGGTCGTCGGAGGGAGAGGGTCACTAGAGTGAGAGAGGGACTGCCAGAAGAAGGAAGGAGTTGCAGGTAGAAAATGTAAGGAAGGGGTTCAAATGATATATTTGAAATTATGATAGAAGTTTAAAGAAAAATAAAGAGAGAAACAATTTTGATAGTGGGTACCAAAGAAGGGGGGGGGGGGGGGGGTCCAAAGTAAAAAGGTAGGAGCATTAAACAACCCTCATATTAAAAGAATTAAAATTTCAATATACTTTTCATAAATTTTTAAATAGTTTTATGCACTTGTAACAATTTTATACATCTTTTTACACATATGGAGACTAATAAACACTATTAAACAGCATTTGAATTTCTCATTAACAAAATAATAAAAATGAACATTTAAGAATTGCTTAAAATATAGCATTTCCCATCGTTTATTAATATGGGGGAAAAAAAATATGTATTTTTATTTTAAAAAAAATTCAAATCATAAACTTTATAAATTTTAATAATCAAAGTTTCAAAAATTTTCATGAATGAGTAATTATTTTTGAAACATCAAACTGATTTGATTTGTAATTCTCCCTGTAATATCCAATGATACATCTTGCGAGAACTGCTGAAGTTAAACACCAAGAACGGTGCCCCAATTCCTGGAGGAGTTATTCATTGATCCGAGATTTTAAAGTCATTTTTTTATCCCAATCAATCATAGACCGCCAAATAAAAATTAAAAAAAAAAAAAACCCAAAATACAATTTCACCTTTCCAATGAGACGAAACTCCATAAAATGAGATCTCAAGCCTCATTTTTGCTGATTCAACTAACCAAAATTAATCGAGACCAAAAATAAAATGATCTAATAAACCCCCGTTTTTTTCTGTGTGTATGTTGGTAAGAAACTACAGCATTGAAAGCATATAAACTATAACAACAAATGCTGTGCCGATTCTCAAATAAAAAGTCCACCACCTTATAAACATCATGGCTGACAAAAGAAAGCTACATACTCCAAAAACAATGCCATCAAAGCTTCAAGCAATGTACTTCAATAAATAGGTAGTCAATGCAAAACACTTTCCCTAAGAAAGCATAAATTTTAATAAATGAATCAACAGCTTACATCTCGATTAACCGAAGAAAGCATCCAGTCAGAGAACTCATAATTCCAACAAACACTAGACTCACGTTTCTATTCCCCGCGCAGAACTTCATGGATTAATTGTTTAAATTAAATCAGTTCCCAATATACAGAGAAATCTTAGGGAGAAAAATAAGCAAACACTGTTCAGTTACAAGAACCAACCACCTATGGTTTAATTTATAATTTAAAAAAATAATAGTAAAGTTCCAATAAATACAATGATTCAAGGGCAAGTAACCAACTTTACTTCAATTTATAGCAAAACATCACCCCGTGCTAAATCTTTCCAACATCTAGCATTACTTCACCCGCTCCTCCTTGCAGTCACATCATCAATCTCTGGCATCGTTTTCTTTTGATTTGCCATTATCAGCTTCAATACATCATTTTCAAACCCCTCGACAGGAACCCAAGAAATTAGCCATCCTTTAAACCTTTTCCATTACCCACTGACACGGGTCCATTCACCCAACTTCCTGCCCAGAAGAAACTGCCATAGAGGCCCCCGCACTGAAAAAGGCCTGCACTAAACTGGATCATCCTCCCCTCCAACTCTCCCTTTGAATCCCCTCCAATCCAAGGGTCTCAAACCCACCACCCCACCATGGGCAAGCATTTGGGGTTCAACGGATGGGACTTCATGGCATTATCAATAGCACTCAGATAAAAAACAATTAAATAATACAAAATAAATAGATAGATAATGGGGGAAAAAGTAAGAAAACATGATTTCTTGAAACCCATTCCCCCCATAAAAATGATTTTTGAAAAAAAAGTGACCAAACTTGCTCAAATAGACATGTTGACAACATAGAAGACCAACATCACATAGCAAAAATGAGTAGCGACACTGAAACTAGGTTTGGATATCAGAAATCAAAAAATAAACAAATGAAAAATCTCATTAGCAGTAATAAATGACAAAATATTAAATATTGTGGACCTATTACTTTTTTTACTCACATTCCTTCAAGTATGTGAGATTACAATGGAGATAGTAGGGATTAGATTCTTGCTTTGTTTGGAGAAGTGAATTCCAGCATGATAAATAATCAGGAATCATTTGTAATTCCACTCCAATCCAAATGATAGAATCTTCGGAACCCCAAATCACATTCCTATTCTCCCCTCAAACTTCCTACTATCCAAACTAAACCTAAAAGTTGAGGATAAGTATTTGTAGGCCAAACATGTAAATAATAACTTCAATATTTTTCTAGTTTTCTGAAAATGACAACATGACAATCTAATTGCAGGCTGGGACATCAAGCAATGAAGTTTGAATTATATCCCATATGCTATACACGTCAAAATGGTAAAGTAATGTTGGTAGTTCTAAAAAGACAAGGTTCCACTATCATATGAACAATGACCAAAGATTAAAATGTCGAGGAAAATGTATAATATGACAAATACTTGGGTGGCCCTTAATGATTTGTTTGAATCGTGGATTTGAGAAGGGAAAAGAGGAAAATGTATAATATGACAAATACTTGGGTGGCCCTTAATGATTTGTTTGAATCGTGGATTTGAGAAGGGAAAAGAAATGGCCAGGAAAAAGTGTAAAAAAATTAGTTTTTACTTTGTATACTTTTTGCATTCCTTCTATTTTTTCATCCCTCCAGTGCGCCCACCTCTTCAGCTAATTTATTGAATTTCTGCTATTACGGGTCTGTTAAAAACTTAGAAGCACTTTTGCCATCAACTTCTGAAACAAAGTTTTGGAATCTATTATTTTGTCTTTAGTCCCACCACTCCTTCCACATAGTTCATCACTAGGATAGGACATATCAAGGCTATCCTGTATCAATTAGCAAGGGCTCCAATCTTTATTTTGGTTCTAATATTCAGTGGTGTATTAAGCACTTTAAGGCCAATATGTACTTCTAATGCATTGTGTTTAAAATGTTGCTACTAATTATGACTTGGTGATGGACTAGTATTAAATGCATGACTCTAATATACTTGTGTTGGAATAAATGCTAATGTTTCCTTAAAATGGACCATCATTGTAAATGCATGGGTTATCACATATTATCACATTCTAATGGTGGGCTTTTCTTGTGTGGCACTGTGGTTATGAGGTTGGCAGGAGAAAGAGCTTCTTGTGATTAGAGTTTCCTTGTCCTTAGTTAGTATGTGGGTGATGTGGCATGAGTTGGCTGAGGAGTACCCTTTGGGAAGATGGCAAACATTGGTATGATAGGAGGTCACTGGACGTGGTAGAGGAGAGCCAAGGGTAGCGTTAGCAGAGAGGGAGAGTGGCGGTGGAAATTTGATACGCCGAAGAGCAGGGATGCTTGAGTTTGTTGTACATGCATGGAGGTTCCTTTTATATCGGGTGACGAGCCTAGGGCAGCCAACTCATTTGAGAACACATCGCACAACCCCCTTAGGTAGGCAAAATGGAGGGCAACTTGATTAACTTTGTAACTTTCGGGAGCGTATCACATGTGAACAGGTATAAGTATGATACATCCTTATTGGTCACTAGCAGTGTGATTCAGAGATAGGTATGATACAATCACCAAGGTATCACATGTTTTGGATTGGTCTGAGCTTGCCACACTTCTGAGAGGGGAGTTCAGCGAGAGCATCCAGACAATCCTGAACTCTAGTCTTCAATTCACAAATCCTCTAGCGGTCCCAAGCAGGGTGCCCAGGCCCTACTTCCAGCCTAGGAAACACATCCATGTTGTCTTTAAGGTTGAGGTCTTGCTCAGTGAGCAACCAAGCAGGCTGACCTTAGTTGCATGAAGTGGGGGCAGGAGCAGGGGCAAGGGTGGGGGCATATAGAAGTTTCTGAAGTTAGGAGCACCTATAGGATCATGTATATACTTATATATCAAATATATAAACATATACTAACAATTATTTTTCTACTTAGTTGTAATATGTGTTAAAATATGAATAAATACTAGAAATAGATGTCAACTATAACTTGTCTTTGTTAAATATAAACAGACATTATGTAAATAGAAAGTATTAGAATGAATTTGAGTTGTTTTTCTTTGTTTCTTTGAGATTTGTATATGTAACACATTCTCTCTCAATTGGGAGTGAATTTCTTCCTCGAAGGAAGTGAGTTTTGTTTTTCCTCGAAAATTAAAAGCGCGGAATTGAGTTTTTGAGTAAAAAAATGTCACCCAAAGAAGAGTTTCCTACTCAAAGGTTGGACCGAGCACCTCACAAATCTAACAAGGCCAAGCACAACAATAGCTTTCAGGTTGCTGATTGGTTCACTTGTTGTCGATTGAAGCTGACACATGATGTGTTAGTGATGAGGCGATGCCATGTAGCAAGGTTGGGCCCATGCACCTACAGAAGGAAATATTTCTTAATTTGAATCAAGAACATGTGCAACTAGTCATAGGATTATTTTTATTTCTTGTTTCTTGTTTTTGTTCTTGTTTTGTTTGTTTTTTCATTTTTTGTTTTAATGTTTTTTAAAGCAGATTTGTGTATTGATCAGATTCTACTTGACTTGACAGAATAGAAGGATTGGTTTTTTTTTCAACCTCTAAGGTTGAAAATTTTTAATGAGCGGGGTTGGGTTCATTTAATTCTTTGCTCATAGAAATTTGGAATGTAATTCGAGTTGTGAAACTTACAAATATAATGGAATTGCTGAAGCATGCATTTTATCTTATTACAAGTCCTAGGGATTATAGGTGTATTTATTTGGGCATATAATGTCTGATACCAGTACTTAACTGTTGTAATTTTTCAACGAATGTGGGACCCCACCTAATGCAGTGTCAAAGGCAGCTAGCTAAATCTTGGAACCACCAAAGTGGGATTTTGGATGGGTAGACTAGTTATGCGACAGGGACTTAGGTACGATAGGGTACAAACAAACTGAGCCAAACTTTTGAGTGTTCAAGCTTGTTTACTAAGAATTAATTGAGCTTGGTTGGGCCAAGCTCAAGTCGAGCTTAAATAAATTAGCTTGAGCTTGGCTCGTCAAATATTTGAGAAACTCAAGCTTGGCTCAAGCTAGCTCAATTACATAAACGAGCCGAGTTTGAGCTGCTCGAGCTAGAAAAAAAAAAATTAACTTAAACTAATTTACATATTAAGATTAAAAAAATAAAAAAATTATAAGCAAAATATACAAGAATGTTTATATTAATAATAAATTTCATCAATCAAATATATAAATTTACATAAACACCAAACACAAACAGAAAAATAAATAAATTAATGAATTTTATTTGATATATTATTAATAATAAGGCCAAGTTTGGCTAAACTAAAAAAGTGCACTTATTTCATCTTTTTATCTTTTTTGGGTCACATCAATCAACATCTTCTCTCTACTTTTTTTACACATAATACAAGAAAAGTCAAAAAGTGCACTTATTTAATTTTCCCAAACTTGGCCTAAATATTAATTTATTTTCTTTATGTTCACAAGCCTTATCGAGTTGAGCTTAGAGCTACTCGAGCTCGGCTCGAATAATGAACGAGCCTAAAAATCAAACTTAAGCTTGTTCATTTAGTAAACAAACCGAGCTCAAACACGCTTTAAACAAGTCAAGCTCAACTTGTTCATGAACAGCACGGTTCATTTGCAGCCTTAGGTAAGAGCTATGTTATCTGAAAACACTAATACCCTAGTGAATTATATATTGATATGCACATTTCGAAACATGGTATACTTTCGTTCCAAAACAGTGAATTTAGGGACCTGAAGCGATTCCAAATTTTTTTCCCAATATATTTCCTTAAATATTACCTTAGGAGACAAAAAATCAAATATATGAACTAAAATCTAAGGTGAATTAAGTTTTAACAAGATAGACATCAAAAATGGGTCATAATTTTCATAGAAATGATATATTAATGAAATATATATATATTGGATACCTAATAGTTAAAAAAAAAAAAATTACTATAGAAGTATTTTAAATTCTTAAGTTTAATATATATAAGTGTACTCCTATCGTACCACGTTTTAGACCCGTTCCATATACTGGAACGATCCACGTTCTAGACTGTGTTACAAGGACTCTTTTATTTCCCCCACAACACCTGTGTCCACCAGATATGACATGGGTAAGGATGTGGAATATGTGTTTAACACTCGTACCCAATTTAGACACTCAAATCCTTTAATTTATAACAATACATGAAGAAGAAAAAACTCACATTTGTTCGTAAAGCAATATTTTTAGCCTCACATAAATTATATATAAAAATTTCATAATTTTCCTGAATCATATTTAATTTCTAGTATATTTCTACATAATTTAAAACATCTCATCCAAGAATCCTATATACAATGCAATATATATGTGCATACGGCGTGTCCCTTTACCCATATCAAATTTTGGATACGTATCCCAAGATTTAAATTTAAGAAGGTCTAACGCTTAGATACACACCTACACCCGATACTCGTACCTGAGTCCATGTAACATAGGTTCTAGGTAACATAGGGTATGAGTATTGAATGCAATTGTGTGTCCAAGCATCAAAAACCTTTGGAAACCTAAATCTCAAGATATTAGGATATATATAAGGGTGCAACTCGGGCAAGTTTGGTTGGGTTGAAAAATTACCAAGCAAAACCCAAGTTGTTTTAAGAGTTGCCCAAGCCTGACCACCAACCCCACTTGTATCTGATGAGAGTGACAGAAAATGAGAGATGCAAATCAAGGAACAGTTGCACCGCTGTGGTGGTCTTTGTCATTTTTGAGTGCGAGGAAAATATAGAGCGAATATGATCTAAAGGACCAACTTATTTTAAAATCATCCAATGGCTAATAATATATATATATTTAATATTTTTATATATCTATGTGTATAATTTGGGCTTCGGGATGTCTTTGCTCAAACCCGAACCCAAATTTAATTTGGGCTATTAAATTTTTGTCCAAGTTCACACTAATTCATAAATATGTTACCCAAGCCCTAAAAAATTTCAAGCTGGCTCAGATAGTTCAGGTTGGCCCCCCAAGTTGTGCCCGTAGATATGTATCCAAAAGTCAGATATAGGCATGGGGACACATCATAGACACTAATATATATATATTGCATATTGTATAGTATTCTTAATAGAATGTTATAAATCATGTAGAAATGTACTTGAAATTAAATATGATTTAGAGAATATAAATTTTCTATCCCTCATCCATGTGAGAGGCTAGAATTGTTTCTTTACTAACAAATGTGAGTACTTCAAATTTCGTAAAAACTTGATCCAACTGTTGGACACATAACCCACATCCTTACCCTTGTTATATTCGGTGGACACAAGCACTTTGGAGGAAATAAAATAGTCAATGTAACATTGTTGCATTTAGATGATTTTGATAGATTTTGAGGGGTTTGGCCTTGGTAAGAAAGACCAGGTTCTTTAAGGATATGTAACTTGTGCAGTGTTTCAAGTAATTTTGTTAGAAAGAAATGTAAAGATTTTGATCTTCAAACCCCCATTAAAAGGGACAGTGCGGCTCAGCAAACTCTTGAAATAGCAGAAGCTAATTTGAATTTTTTCAGAAAATGTCCAAAGACAAGGAGGGGTTTATTGAATAAAATCCTTTTGGGTTCCAGCAACAATTTGGTTTCAAGGAAATTCCTTTGTTTTTGGTTAGTAAAGATTGGATTGGAGAAATGAATCATATATATTTTGTTATCTTGCGTTGTCTGTTTCGTTTTCTTGGTGGACTTCTTGTCCCCTTTGTACACTTTTGTATTTCCAGTTTTCCCTTTATTTAATAAAATACATAAAAGCCTAACATGAATCTTCTAAACTTGCCCCTTTATAATAATATTGTAAAATATATATACATATAGAATTTAGAATACAACAAAATAAAGAGTTTCTAAGCTACTAATGGGTCGATTGGAAGTTCAGAACAGAAAAAGGAATAGTAACCCAAGTCAACATAGAATTCTTAGAATTTTGAAACTGTACCCATAATAGAAACATCTAACTAAATACTAACTTTTTATAACTCCTATAATGACTTAACTACTCCTAACCTGACCAATGACCAAAATATGTGCCTGACCAATGCCCAAAATAAAGGTAGCCCATAAAATGGTTATGGACTTGACTTCCCTTTTTGGTTACTCTCACATCACAAATACACCTTCAGATCAACACCAACATAAGGCCACACCTTGACATTTTTTACAGAGCTTCAGACATCTTAAAAAGGACTAAATGCTCTAGATGTATGTGTTTACCTCATTCCCATGATTTACAAGATCTCCAACCCCCTAATGCCCCTCACGATTTAATATGAGGACACCCCAGGACCCAGACCAATAACTTTGCTCTCAGAAAAGGGTAGACCTGCCACCCAACTAAAGCAGCCGTTAAAAACTATTCAGTCTACCACAAAACTGCTAACTAGACAATAAACTGTAGATGCAATCAAACACTCACACCATCCAGAAATTCCAAACTCTTCATCCACACTTCTAATGCAAATCCAAAGTTCTCCCAAAACTTTGCCCCCATTCAATTTAATGAAAACAATGTCATCCTGAAACTTTCTCTTCCTTTCTATACTTAAAATTTAATACATTACAGCCCAACCCCTTACCAAAAGTAAACTACAGTCAGTTATCCTTCACCCATACCCCTATCACGTTTTTGCATCCCACACATCCAAAAAATGGAAGTGAGAAACAGGTTACCGAACACACCTGTACCACTACCATTCAACTAAAATCCTTTCAGCATACCATGCATCAACATGTAAATCTTCAAAAACATTGCAGCTCTTCTTACATATAGAAACATACATTTTGCACTTCTGTGCAGGCTCCACTTCCTACATTTGTTTAGTTTCATCCAAGTCTGAAGGAAAGTGTTCATCAATGGTGAATCAGTGTATCAACATAAAAATAAATTAAAAAAAGAGGTTGAGTACAGTAGCATTACACAAAATTTCTCCAATAAAATTAAATAAATGAAGTTATTTGCATCTCAACTACAATTCAGCTAAATCTAATTAAGAAAAGATTGTATCAATCCCTGCATTGCGAGGATATATTTTGAGTTAAAACAATTGCTTGTTCAGCCGGGTCGTAGGTGAGAAGAGAGGACACAATAACTGAAGCCAAAATCATCACAATGAACTATGGACAATATGTTGATTAAAGATGCAACTAGGATGGGTTTGATCGGTTGGAGATCTGTCCAAGCCCATCCCAGAGAGCACAGAGATCTACACAAAGCTCAACCCTGAGCCCAAGCTTTAACTTGAATTGGCTTGGCCAATTCCTACTACCTGGCATTAAATTCGAATAAGGCTCGGGTTACCGAAATAAATATATATGTATATATATCATTTGGAAGAGGCCTCAACTCAAACGCATAGTTATTCTCAGCACTTGTTAAGCATGTCATCAAGTCCAAAGTGTTATTAAAGGCGAGCCTAGGCCCAAGTCCCATCCAAGCCCAAGGTTTGCGCCTTATAGTGTTCCAGGCTAGGCGACTTCGATCAGGCGCGCCTAGGCGTGCGCCTAAGCCCAAGTCCTGTCTAGGCCAAAGGTTTGCGCCTTGTAGTGTCCCAGGCCAGGTGACTTCGATAACACCTGACTAGCCCAAGGCTTGGGTCTTAAAGGCTTTTTTTATTGTTACTTTAATTGGTTTTGTTTAAAATCGGACCATTGATTTAATATGGTGTAACTACAGAAGATCTCTACTCTTATTATAAATGTCAATACATTGGGCATTCAACCCCAAATCAATGATAGAAGAAAAATTAGCCCTAATTCTTAATATCCAAAAAACACTAAATGTTTAACATTTTATTTTGTTTATGTTGAACCCTAAATTATTTACTTATATTAAATTATTTTTTTTTTCCCTACAAGGTGTGCCTCAATTCGGCGAAAGCCTGCGCCTTGCCTTGCGCCTTGAACCTAGGCCCCAAGAGACCTTGGCGCCTTGGTGCGCCTATCACCTTTAATAACACTAACCGCTATTTTCAAATATATATATATATATGTATGTGTGTGCGCGAATAGATAGATAGATATATGAGCAAAACATATTTTAGTTGACTCGTGTGAGTTGGTTTGAAATCGGCATCTAATTAAATTTGGTGTCATTTGGGATATACTTTTTGGCTATTTTAACCTGGCTAAAAGGAAAATGCTATAGAGCCTAAATAAATTATCGAATTTTCTACCAAACCTCTCACATGGTTGTGGGACCCACATACATGGATGTGGGACCCACACACATCACGTGTGTGGGTCCTGCAACCATGTGATAGGTTTGGTAGAAAATTTAGTAATTTATTTGGGATCTCTAGCATAACTCTAACTAAGAAAGTTCTATTTGGGATAAACTATTGATTTTTTTCTTTTTTCTTTTTTCTTGGGTAGTCGGTTTGATGGTTGTAAGAAAAAAGTGAAATGATTATAGTTTAAACGTGACATTTTGTCTTATTGGCTAAATTAGTCTATTTTGTCTTTTTGTGCTAATTTAGCCACTTTAGCCTATGCCAAACGACCCCTAACCACATGGACGCCCTAGCGTTTCTCCTCTCTCATCTCAATTCTCTCTTTCTCTTAGGAAAGGGTCAATGTCCAATGAAAAAGTGTATTCATTATATAATACATAACATGTATAATATATATTGAGTAAATTACACATTGAAACCCCTACACTTCATATCAAATCCCATTTGGTCCCTCGTTTTTCAATTATATTAGTTAACCCCATACACTTTTGGTCAAGTTGAATGTGAAGGTTCCATTAATTTGATGCCAAATTGCCCAACAAAATTGTCATTTAACCCTCACATGCGGCATTTTTTTAGGGCAAGATGTAATTTTCTTCCCTTTTCTTCTTGTTCTCTATTTCTCTACTGTATTTTCTCACTCTATTGTATTTTCGGTTAAGTATGCTTGGATATAAATAAATGATAACACATAAAACATGACATGATATAACATAATATAATATTATGAATATTGTTGTCACTCGGGTTTTTCATGTTGTGAATGTCTCTATCCAAGTCTGGACCGAAATTAATTCTTTGTCAACGTCTGAGCCCAAAAACTAAAAAAAATGTCCAAGCCCTAAAATTTCCCAACTGGGTTCAGGTTGCTCAGATACAACCTGCCCAAGTTGCAGCCCTATGTTGATGCTTTTGGCTGGTGAAAAAGATATCACGAATCTGTGAGTATAAGAACTAAAAAACCCAAGAATATCTGACACATCTAGATGGAACTATAAAAGAAAATTATATTGAAACAGACAAAATTAAAATAATCAACAAAAATTCAGGATACTTACAAGAGTTTCGAAAGCATGAAAAGTCGTACCCTAAAAAGACAAAAGGTCATATCAAACACATTTTTTCCTTCAAATGATGCGCACTCAAAATCATCTTAATCACAAAAGGATAAGCAGGTGACTCACTGAATACTACTTTCACTTCAAGGCTGCAGCAATATACCGCCAGTGCAAACTCCTCCGAAATGACCAGACCATGGATCAGACGTAATGCAACTTCATTAGAATATGTATTTATTTAAAAACACAAATAACAGAAGCAAACATAGCAAGCACTGATAGACAGCTCTCTCATTGTGACGGCAACCTCACCACAAGTAAATGTACATATTTAAACTTGAATATAATAAATCATGCAACTAAGAACATGATAAGATGTCCAACCAGCAAACATATCAACTCTAGTGAGAAAGTTCAGCAGATCCATGCAAGCATTACCCTATTCATACTCCTAAGATGCTAAAGTACAAGCAATTGATCACCAATAATATGTAACACACATTCACATAACTCAAGGTGTGACCCGAAGAAATTCTCCTGCCAAGTAGTGAATTATGGTTGTATGAATTCCAATCACTACCACAAAGAGTTTATAAAAAAGAAACATACAATTTCAAAACAGAAATCAAACAATGTAGCTTCACGGGTGTCACAAAAAGCTCCTAATAAACAAACCATGGTACCTTTTTAGAGTGCCTTTTATGCATATAAAGCACTGAATGGTTGCCTCATAGCACTGGAAGAACTCCTGAATAAAAAATAAAATTAGACTCTCCAGTATCCAACCAAAACAGCAAAATAGAAAATTAAATTCACAAAATGGACATAACCAAACCAATCACAGCAACAGGTAGTCCATACACTACAATGTCCACAAAGAACATAAATCCAACACCCCAAAAACCAGGTCAAAATTTATACCACCACCATTACCCATCTGGGACAAACAAGGAATGCAGAGAAAAAGAGAGGGGCCCCCAGCTATTTTAGGAAGAAGTCCTAAGAACAAAATTAATACTATACAGACTCGTCAAATAATGAAAATTTGTCTTCACCAGTATTCTGCATCTAACGCCCACAAATACAGGTTTAGGAACTCATATCCATAGTACAAATATAATTATGATAAGAGGATACACAAATTTTATTAAAATTTAGAAGAAAAAAAATTATAATGGTCACCATCAAGAATGGTTACAAGAGGGAAATAAACGCCTTTGGCAAGTTGTCTTACAATAGAGACAGAAAACATTCCACTGAAAGAACCACCAAGAGGCCTCCAGATCAAACATCATCTCTTTCAATTTCCACCGTGCCAAGACTTGTTCCCAGAGGTCTTTAGCCAGCATAGAGAAGATAAAGACAGATAAATGCCCAGTGATTAGATATTTCAATATAAATTTAGTCATAACGTAAAAATAGCTAGCGCAACAGCATGTCTGGAGTCAGAAAATCAGCATCATTGTTCACTTGCCAGTGATGAATGGATGGGTCAATGCCTGCGTAACTGTTATCCTCTTATCTGGATCCAACACAAAAACTTTTTCTAGGAGATCTCTGAAATTGGCTAGCATCTTCGGATCCTCGCCAGGAGAGCTTGTGACAATTGCACCTATATCTTTTGGCTTGAAGCTAGAGATCATCCTCCTTATAATCTGCATGACCAAATTAAAAGATCAATCAACATGTCGCACCAAAAGATCTCATCTATAACAAGTCAGGTACACGAAACCATGGGAAATAGAAAAATATTACTTCAAGGTTTATGCCCACCTTCTTTGTGACAGGATCCTCTTCTGTGGCCAGAAAATTCAAATCCTGATCAAAATGCTGCTCAGTGAAACCTCCCTATCAGAAGTGGAGCAAGAAGAGAGGACAAAAAAAAGAAATCAGAAGCAAGTAAAGTTAATCTTATATCACCATACATAAACAAAACCACTGACGAGAAGGGAATTAAATACAAAATAAGTTACCTGCTAAGATATCCAAACAAAATTATATACATAAAAAGTAACTCTAATATACAGTTTTGCACAAGTGAACCTCATACTGACCTTTCGAAGCATCTTCTTCGGGAATGGACCTTTTAATTCCATATGGAGGCGAAGCATGTCATTGTTTGTAGCACCTGGAAACAGAACTTTCCCTGTATAGAGCTCAAATAAACAGCAGCCAACTGACCAAATATCCATTGGATGATCATAAGTCAAACCCAGGACTGCAGTGGAAAAAGAAGAATGTATGAATGGTTATCTTCCAGCAGAACACAACAATATCTAAACATCTAGAAACAAGAATATAAAAGAACCAATTAAAGATCCTTTGATAATTTGAACAAAATCAACAACATAGCTTAATAGTAATGCTTACTTATCTCAGGAGCACGATAAAAGCGGCTCACAAGGTAAGGCGTAATTTCATTTTTACCAGCAAACATGGCATTACCAAAATCACAAAGTTTCAGCACATTTTTTGCTTCGTTCACCTGAAAAGAATAATGAGTAAAATTTGAGATATCTATGCATATACATAATAATAAAACAAGCAAGCCACGCATAGTAGAATATTCTATTACCTACCAGCATATTATCCGGCTTTATATCACAGTGAAGAATGCCGCAGTTTCTGAGATGCTTTAGCGCAATAAAAACTTGTTTTGCATATGCTCTCACTGCCGTTAGTTTAAGTCCAATGTTCCGGCCAAACTTCTTTAAGACCTCACGTAGATTCATATGAAGGGATTCAAAAACTAAACAAAGATGATTCCGGTACTTAAAAGATGAAAGGAAACGAACACAATGGCGCTTGTTCTCTCGGTCAGCACCAACTAGCTTCTTCAATATGATCAATTCCTCCTTACCAGCCTTATGCCTATATTCATTGAAGTACAACGAGCAGTTAATTCCAAAAAATAAATAACTAAATAAATAAAAAAGAAGAAGAAAGAAAGAAAAAAAAAAAAATCTGGGCTTTAAAACTCTAAATGTGTTGCCTCAACAGAAACCAACCAAAATTAGCACCAAGAAGAGAGAGGGAGGGGGTTGGGACTGTATGAGTTACTCACATATGCTCATTATTACGTATAATTTTTATTGCCACATCTTCTGGATCACCAGGTCCAGCCTTAAGATCCTTTGCACGAACTACTGTTGAAAAGACACCTTTCCCATGAGCAGCAGTAACTTCATATCGGCCATCAAGTATTTCCCCAAACCGATAGCCTGCATAGAAGAACTGCCAACATGAAAACAGGTAGCTATTTTTCATTAAGCCACACACTTCATGCACAGATAAAGCGCTAGCCCAAGAATTAGTTGGGAGATGTTTCAATATTTTTTGTCAATAGGATTGTGTTATCAGAGAACTGTTAACTGCATACTCTTTCCAAAAAAAGAAAATTATCAGCAAAATAATGTCTTCCAAAATGTTATTGAAGTCAAATTGAAGGCAGGCAAGTGATTAAGGCTATGCTTGTTTCACGTAAAATGTTTTCCTCAAAAATATTTTACACATTTTCCATCGTTTGGTTGAACAAAAATTAAGTAAAAACATTTTTTAAGGAAAATATTTTTGGTCATAGTCCCCAAAATGACATGACATACCATTCTAAATTTCCAAAAGTCAATTTTTAGGAAGTTCACTTCCAGCTCAGCCCTTGCAGCACATTGATCTCTTCAAAGGCGAAAGGGTGGTTCTTCATTGGCTTTTACCCAACGCATAAAATAGAAAGTTTTGTTTTAAGTATCAACCAAACACCAGAAAATAATAAGAAAATATTTTTTTTGTGTAAAATCAATTTACATGAAAAACAGGTTTGGGTGTAAATATTTTACGTTGAAACAAGCAAAGCCTAAATATCAATATGTGATTAGTGGTAACATCCAACATGATTGGAAATGTTGGGCTATGTACAGTCCCCAAGCAAAATCTACTGTAGCATCCTCCACTCTCAAAAGCCAGATAGAAATCAAAATACAACTTCCTTGAGCAAGCACTTGCTCACTCAACTGAATGCTCAATATGTAGTGCAACTCAGCTATCACATAGGCCAGCACAAGGGCAGGATGTCTATGGAAGCTAATAGCTCTTAAAGACCTCAATACTGAATAAATTTGAAACCCTAGGGAAGTTACTTGAAAAATAGACTTCATCGAATAAAGCATAAGTCTTGTCATATAAACCCTAAATCCTAAACTTCAAGCCTCCCATATTATTATTCGTTTTTGTTATTTTATCTTTACCTTTTCTCTCTCGCTTGATATACTAGTCATTCACCACTATGGTTTTCCCTAATCTGTTTCTTCTCCCTTCCAATCAAATATTTTAGTTTATAATGGTATTATATGCTGCAATGAGCCTCAAGTTAAGGTCATTCAAATTCAGGATTTACAGTCAGGCACAGAATTAGAGAAGAGGTGAAAACAATAGCATAAAATCCTCTCGAACCAAAAAGAAAATGACATCAAGTTGTAAGACAGACCTTGAAATGATATGAAGGAAATGATTCATGAGTGATAGGATACTTACTGTAATACCCTTCTGCATCATCCCAATTGTCATGAAGACCACTCCTTTCAATTGTTAAACCATCTCCCTTCCCCTATAAGACCAAAAGAAATAATAATTAACCATGATAATCAGATGAAAATTGGCAGTCAAAATATCAAATTCCATTCTTCAAACCTTTTGTCGCAAGTCCTTGAGCATGCCAACTCAACTCAATACAAAAAAAATTTAAGGGTTAATACTATGGGACACAAAACAGCACAGCCAAGCAACTCTTAAGCCTTAAAAATATACTTTGGAGATCATTTTAACAGAAAGCAATATCATCTTCATTAATTCCACCATAGCATCTAAACAAGCAACAAAAGTGTTATTCATCTTTTTCTGCACCACAAAGGTGAAGTAGAAAATCAAACAGTAAAATCGCTTTTCTTTTTTTCTCTGTGACACAAAAGCAAACTCTAAAAACAGAAGGCAATGCATTGTTACAGGCCATCAGTGAGAATATTCTCCAATCTTCAAACTTATTAATTTGTATAGCTTTGAGGACATGGACAACTAGGCCAGGTTAAAAGGTACACAAGGCAGCGGTTGCAGACATTGGCACAAAACACATTCAAGATTCCACGAAGCTGATCCCATTTGGATAATATGGAGCCTTCCTAGATAAGGAACAACTTAAAAAAAAAAAAAAAAGCCCCTAACAATACATAACAAATAATCTAATTATGAAAAATTCATGCATACACATATTCTTTCCCTCAAGTTTATTTGAGCAGTTGCCACAGGTGGCTAGCTGCTGGAGTAGAATAAGAAGTTGTAATGAGAAATGTACCTTCAGTTCAAAGTTGCATGATATATTTAAAGGATATCTTACACATTTTCTAGATAGCTCAATAGTGACATGTGCATGATATATTGAAAAGAATATCTTATGCATTTTCTAGATAGCTCAATAGTGACATGTACCCAGCCTCTAATAGGATACGGCACAAGGTAAAGGAATGGAACACTATATATTTGATTAAAAACAGATATTTAAGCACAAGACTTACTGTTTTACGTACTCCAGCAGGTGACTCTCCAAAAATGTCATCACAAAACATATCATCTGACCTCTCACTCTGCAAAACCAAACAAAAAGAAAAGTCATGTACCTATATCAAAACTAAGCAATAAAATATATCAAAATTATTCTATATCAGCACCAAAAAGTCTGGAAATCAAATATTTTTTTCAGAAATATTTTTAAGGAACACAAGAAAACAGGCAATCCAAGCAACAGACACAGTCCTCGAACAAATATACAAAGTTTTTGGCAACAGAGCACACCTTAGGAGTACCCTCTCCCAGTCCCCCAGCACCAGAAGTCTTGTCAAAAGCATAAATCCCATTTTGTGGTGGGGATTTCCCCATAGAAAATGATGGATCAGCAACAGAGGTACCAACCCCTTCATGCCTAACATCAAGAGTTTCTGGAGCAGTAGCTGGCTGCTGAGAAGTTTGTTCAACATGCTCCTTATCTGTACATATCCACAAGTTGTTAGCACACATAGAAATCACAAACATGACAAAAATAACATTGGCATGTTAGAGAAAGAGGATCTGTGTCAAAACATTAAGTTGGTTAAATTTGAAGGTTCCTAGAACCGTATCATCCAAACTGGGAAAATCCAAACATTAAAGAAATCTAAAGCATAACCAATTGACACTCATCATGCAAGCCATGCCGTAAAATACAACTTTTACTTTAATAGGTCACATATAGAACACAATAAAATTAAAATTAAAAATCCATATCAGTAACACAAGGCTTTAAAACCCAAAAAATAAATTATTTGCAAAAAAAGATTTATCTAAACTTGCTAACTTAAAAATAAGCTTAGCAAACAGAGGTTGCAAGCAAGCCAGGTCATTTCACTAACTGAAATCCCTTGTTTCTACAAGGTTTAAAGCAATGAAGTTACAAATAATTAGATATTAATAGCAAGCTGTGTAGATCAAAGAAGCTCACCCTTATCCAACAAATCAGGCTCATGTTGTTGCTGTAACTTCTGAATTTTATATTTTTCAAGGATAGCCTGCATTCGCCTTCTACTCTCCTCCTTAATTCTGTCAAGATCTTCATCTTCCCCATCTATAAGTTGCAATGCAATCCTCTCCTGATACTCCTCTTCTTCATTATCATCTCTGCAGCCAAAATAAATTATATATCTCACTCAAGAGTCAGAAGAATATCCCAGTTCACCAACCAATTACATGAATGTTTAAGAAGAAGAGATACCTTTTAAATTTCTCTTCATCCTCACCCAAAGAATCAATTTTAGCAGTATAGTTTTTTTCCGGATCATTTTTCCTGGATCTGGCCCTGTTGTCATTTTCATCATGTCTCCATCGCTTGTAATCGTAATACCTATCTCGATCATCACAACAATCATCAACATATTTTTCACAATTACGGTGCCTGCTAACCCTATCACTCTCTTTATCCCTTTCTCTGTCTCTAATGCTATCCCTTCCACTCTCCCATTCCCTCTCTGTCCTCCTCTCCCTATCCCTATCCCTATCTCTCTCTCTTTCTCTCTCCCTATCTCTCTCCCTATCTCTCTCCTTGGTCCTCTCCCTGTCTCGGTCCTGTTCCCTCTCTCTTTTTCTATCTCTGTCCATCACCCTTGCATCCCTTTCTCTCTCCCGAGTCTCCCAACTCCCCTCCCGCTCCCTGTCCTGAGCCTCTTGGTTGTGGTGTCTTTCCACTCGCTTAGAATATCTGCTATAACTAGAACTACGTTCCCTTTCTTTATCTGTCAGCAAATCTCTACTGTCATGTCGGTTGTCCCGATTGCGTCCAACCATTTTATCATCATCTGAATCACTAATAGTTCTCCTGTTACCCATATAATGTGCAGCATCATTGTGCAGTGTTGTTTTCCTAAGAGAAGCCTCTTCTAAAACACTTCGTGACCGAGACCTTTCCCTTGCATGATCGTGTGACTTCGATCTATTCCTTCTACGATCCTCATCATGGTATCGGTCATGGGAAAGCGAGCGTGGCGTTTTTTGGTGTCTGTCCCTTTTGTTTTCTGTTGACGATGACTTTCTCCGATCTCTTAAATTGATTTCATCATCAAGGTAGCTTTTTTGCTTGCAACTTCCTTTAACAGGAGACTGGGATCCTGTAAGTGGCCAAGAGTCTTCTTGTCCAATATCCCCATTATTGTAATGCTCAGAACTTGAATTCCCCCCAAAAACAACCGCGTTATTGGTTTTACTACCATCATTCATATTTACATACTTATCCAGTGTCGCATTTATCACTAAATCCTCGACGCTCTTGTCCTCACCAAATGACTTTGGATTTCTACCACTTCTATCCAATTTGCCTTCCGGTGGAACACTAGAATTAAGTCCAAGTTCATTTTGAGCTCCATGAACTTCCTGCAAAACAAAGCATACATGAATTGATCAAATGCACAACTTCCAGGCAAAAATAAGCCGCAGAAAAGCAGGTCAACAAAAGGCATCTTGGCTAAAAAAATGCGCAAAGAATTGAAACCTTGTAACTAGCTCTTACAAATCAATTGAAAGCCATCAGTCTTCAGGAAATGCATTGAATAACTCTGCCAGGGGAAAAAAATGCAATCGTAGGGTGCAAATCTGTTCGGAATACATGACCCACGTCTGTGTGGTACTGTGGTAAAAGCAGGTTCTAACATATTCATGAGAAACCCAATCTACTCTTAACAATGTCATTATGAACACAGTACACAATATAATCACTCTAATAAAATCAACACATATAGTTTCCATTTGGTTGCTGAGAAATCAACTTTCTATCCACCTAAACAAAGTAACCAACTCGATTAAGTCTTGTTTGAATCAAGTTTTTCGTTTTCTTGGAATCACCAATGAGTATAAAGAACAAATTTTACGTATACTTTTCCTCAATTTCCTCAGCAACCAAACAGATTACTTTTAAAAAAAATTAAAATTTAAACAAATAGAGTAAGGGGAATCTGAACTCACCATGTTGTGATGATCAGAATCAGTTCTGTTCTTGACCATATTCACAACAGCACCACCGCCAAAGCCCTCGTCTTCGACAATCTCTCCTTCTTCCATATCATCGTAACAAGGTCGAGAATTCAATCCCGAAAGAATAGAAAGAGGCAGAGGAGAAGGAAGAAGAAGAGAAATCTCCTCTCCTTCCTCGATTTTGGCATCGTCCTCACCGTGCTTTCGGCGGTGGTGGCGGTGCTTGCGGCGTTTGGAAGGCTGATCGGAATCTTCGGCGGAGGTGGAACGGCGGTGCTTGCGAGGAGTGGGTTCTTGGGAGTCGGTGGCCATGGTAGACTTGGGTTTCTCTCTCTGCCGGAGGAAATCTAGGGTCGGGTATCTTGATTCTTTGTGAAAAAAGAGGGAATCGGAATTTGGGGGTAGATCCGACTGGAGAGGATTGAAGTAATGCGACGAGTCTGCGTAGTTTTTCCCCTCGTTTGACATGTGGATATTAGGGGTTAAAAACTAAGGGGTGATTTGGATATATAAGGTTTTCGCATACACAAAATAATTTATTTTTTTATTTTTTTTATTACATTATTTTTTTATTTTTTTGTATATTTTTTTATAAAAAGATAAAAAATATACTTATTTAGATCATCTTAAACAACCATTAAATAAGTGTATTTTGAAAAAATTTATAAAAAAAATATGTAAAAAAATAGAAAAGAAATGTTAATTGATGTGATTTAAAAAAGATAAGAAAATAGACTTATTGGCTTGGTTTGGCATATTTGAAAAAAGTCAAAACGTCAGTATCTTATTTACGTCACATCATCTTATTTAAGTTACATCACCTCTCTAACACATCACTTCAAACCCAACGCATATTTCGGCCTATTTTGGGAAGATTGTAAAAAGTGACTTTTTGACTTTTAACCAAGCTTTTGGCTTTTTTAAACAAATTATTTGAGAAATTGGTAAAAAGTAGCTTTTGATTTTTTCGATTAATATTTGTTTATGATGTCAAATCATAATAAAATGATCAAACTACCCCATTTAGTTTAAAATATTTATAACTGCACTTATATAACACATTTTGACCCATGAAATGATAGAATTGTAATTTCACTATTGGCTAAAAACCAACTTTCCAAATGAAAAAAAAAATTCAAAAAAGCCAACTTTTGACTTTTGCTACAAACCAAAAAAGTGACTAAAAGCCAACTTCCCAAAACAAGCCTTTATAAAAAATCAAAAAGTACATTTATTTAGATCATTCCAAACAACTCCTTAGTATATGCCAAACAAGTCCTTATAATAATAAAATATTACATTATGGGGTGGTTTGAGATGTTATAAACAAATTTATTTTTTAATTTTTTATATATAAAAAAAAAGTGTAGAAAAGTAAAGAAAGTTAGTAGAAAAATAGAGAAGTGATGTTGATTGACATGACCCAAACAAATGTATGTATACAAAAAAAATACCTTTTTAGTGCATGTTAAACACCTACTTAAATTATAATTTTTTTTCTTATAAAAATTATTAAAAAAAAAAATCTAATTTAAATGAGACTTTTTAGTTCAAATTAAAATAGTTAAAAAGTTAAAAAGTCGATTCACTTCCCAAATAAATTATATGAGTTGTTTGTGAATTCAATATTTAAGAGAGCATTTGAGTTTAGAGAATCTAAAAATAAAATTATATAAAATTGATAAATTTTTTACGTATTTATTTATTTATTTATTTTACCAAATTAATTTTTATTAATTATTAAATATGTCAACAACTTTGATATCATTATTAAACCAATCTACTAGATCAAAAAATCTAAAATTAAAAACATTTTATATATTAAATATATCAATTACACATTAAAAGCCTAACAACCACCCATTACATAATTATCATCCAAATATATAATGAAAATTAATTTGGTACAATTAATAAATAAATAAATACGTAAAAGATTTATCAATTTTACATAATTTTATCGTTGGGGGCAGAAATAATTTTTAAAAATTGAAAAATATTTTTTTGACATTTATTTTTGTCAAATTAGTTTATATTTAATCAAATTGATGACTTTGCTTTTGAAATTAGGTATGATATCTTTAATTGTCCTTATTTGGAACAATATTCAAAATTTAAAGTCAAATATGTTACAATTAAAAAGTTATGAATCAAAGTGATACATGCCCCAACCTATCAAGATTGTTAGTGTAATTTGTCCACATTAAAAATTATTCAAAATTGTAAGACTAAGCTAATTAGCTAAACAAACAAAAAATTTAAAAATAAGAAATTTGGTCATAAGTCTAATTTTAAAATTTTGTGGCCAATAACCTCAAACTCTATTATTTTCAACCAAAAAAAAAACAATTTATCAATCTGTCTATTTATCCAATATCCACCTATCCGTCGATAACACCTATTTGTCCACTTGGCATCCGCTTATTTGTCGACATAACACTTATCTATCGATCTAATTTGTTTATTTGTCCATATCATTGTCACATATAGTCCTTATCACCAGCCACCGTCAGTAACTTTTTTAGCCATTTTCTTGATGACTTTTCTACGATTGACGGTGGTTTGGCAATCATCTAGTAGTAGTAGGATAAAAAAAAAATACTTTCAAAATAATAATTTATCTTTCTTCCTGAACAATTTTATTAGTCATATTCTATTTTCAAAAAAGATCAATTATTGAACCTAACATTATACACCTCCATAGAAATGGTGTTACCACCAATAAACTCTTAAAAATTTAGGGGGTTATATGTTCGGATGTTCCCTACACTCAATCCACCATTTATTATCTTGCAATCAAATATCAGATTAAAAATTTGGTGGACCTCATATGTTCCCTCTACTTTCAATCTCACATATACAAATGCAAACAAACATGCCCTTTAAGAAAATAGATAATTTATTTTTTAAAGATAAATATGATAAAAATATGTCATTATAATTGTTAGATTAATTTGATTATTTATTTATTATAAATGATATGCACACAAAGAACTACAAAATCAATGGAATAGATCACCAAAATGAAACTTATTGTGGGCTCAATGAACCCAAACAAAATAATTCAATCCATTTTAGACAGGAGAAAGCATGTTTCAAGAAAATATATATATATACATATATATATATATATTCATAATTTGACTCTCAATAATGAAAAAGGCACTTTACTAATCAATCATATTAACTAGACTATGAGAGACTCATAAATTTACCGCTAATAAATTTATCAATAGAATTTAATAAGTAATAAGTTTAAAAAATAAAACATATTGGTATGTTGAAGTTGATCAACTCTCGTTTGACAAGTGACTTTTTTAGTCAAAAAATCACTAAAAAAACTAAAAAGCCAACAACCATACTAAAAAGCTAAAGATTCTATTTTCTCTTTACTTTTTACACATCTTTTTATAAAAATTTACAAAATCATCTCAAATATACTAATTTTTTATAACTTATATTTTAACAAAATAATCAAAAATTTATTAAATTAGCCTATCTTCAAACGAGAACTTCGTGTGTAGTCCCAAGTGTTGAGTTTGGCTCCTCGCAAGACTATTACTCGGGCATCACTACATAACGTTAGCAGGACTTGAGAGAATCGTATCCACCATCAGTGTAAGCTCGAATTCCCACTATTATGTCAATCAAAGACCTACTTTTAGATGATTAAGGGCAAGTTTGAGAAGACTAAATAAGTGTACTTTTTAACTTTTTATGAAATATGGGTTGGATTTGGATTGGGTTTGAAGTGATGTGTTAGAGAGGTGATGTGACTTAAATAAGATGATGTGACTTAAATAGGATAGTGACTTTTTGACTTTTTGAATTTTTTTGAGGATACCAAACTTGGCCTGAATGTCCATGCTAAGAGCTTCAGTTCCCCTTAATATTGTATTTGATTAGAAGATTTAGAAAGAAATTTAAGAAGAAAAATAGAAAAGATATATAAAATTAGATAAAATATTAATATATTTTATTCATATTTTACTTACATCTTATATTTTTCTTTTCAAATTTTTTTATAAATCTCTCAACTAAGGCTAAGTTTGAGAAGTGTAAAAAAAGTCAAAAAGTTAAAAAATTACTCAAAAAGTTAAAAAGTTATCACTATTTACCGATAGTAAAAAATTACGGCTGCACAACTCTCAATCCTAATTTTTTCCTATACACTAATTTATACAATTTTTTAATACACATTTTTCTATAAAAAGTCAAAATGTTAACCCAAGCATCCATATTTTTTCCCTCAACTTTTTAGTCTAAAAAGATAAAAAATACACTTATTTAAGACACCCCAAACAACTCCTAAATACACCATAAAAGTACACTCCTAGGAGGGCCACCAACCATGGGAATGGATCGTCGGTCGCCCTTCCCCGTCGCCCCCAAAACGACGTCGTTTTGGGGGCGAATTTTCAAAAAAAAAAAACGCAGAAGAGGGAGGGAGGAGGGAGGAGGAGGAGGAGGAAGGGAAGGGCCGGACTGGAGGGGGCCATAAATACAGGGGAGGAGGAGGAGGAGGTGGAGACGGGCCGGAGGCAGAGGTGACGGCGGTCGCAGGTGCTGCGACGAGGTGGAGCTGCGACGGCTGCGATGGCGGCTACGACGGCGGCGAGGGACGAGGACGGCAAGCTCGCAGCCTCCTCCCTCCCTCCTCCCTCTCCCTCTTCCTCTCCTTCCTCCCTCTTCTCTGCGTTTTTTTTTTTTTAAATTTGCCCCCAAAACGACGTCGTTTTGGGGGCGACAAGGGAAGGCGACGGGTGATCCGGATTCCACCAACCATGGCACCTTAGTTTTCCCTTAAAAAAGTCATGATTTTGCTCAGTTAGAACAGTTCTTCAAGTGTTGATATAATTGATATGACTCGTTGTAATGATCTCCTTCGTAGATTACAATAAAAAAAAAACGAAAATTGCAATTCAGTTGTAACACTAAAAAAAATTTGTACAGTCATAAAAAAAATTTATCATTTCAATTATTAAAGTTAATAAATTTTACCACTCATTTGAAATTTGTTATGGAAACTTGCATTGAATTGCAATTTCCCCTAAAAACAATCTAGGGACAAATACTGAACAATTAGAAAATCAATAATGATTCATCCCCCCTTTTCCCCCCACCCCCTTTGACCCCCTCTCTCTCTCATTGGTTACTTTTTCTTTTTCTTTTTCTTTTTCTTTTTTTTCCTGTTCCTCCAATCACCCCCCGCCACGTGGCAAAGGGGGGGTGAGGGGGTGACCCCCAAAAGGGGGTCCCAAGCATTATTCTTAGAAAATGGTATTCTTTTGTACTCATGAACTTCTTTTCTTGTTTTATCAAGCATAAAAGACAACAATGCTCCTAAAATTAAAATTTTAACTTATTTTTTCATTTTTATTATTATTATTTTTTTAATTTTGAGTTAAATATTTGTACTTTTTAAGTTCATCTCTACTAGATGTTTCTAGCAGTTTAAAAAAAATTAAGTCAATTTAAAATAATAAAAAAATTCACTAAAAACAAAAACAAGTCAAATTTTATAAAAAATTCTTACAAAAATTGGCTGATTTTTCTCTGTCATGGATTTTGTTTTCAAAAAAATTGCCTAAAATGGTTTTTAGAAAATTGACACAATTTTATTACCAAAATCACTAAAAAATAAATCAGCTGAATTAAAAATAAAAACAAATAATAAATAATTAAAAAAAACCAAAAATAGCTGAAGATGATCTAAAAAGGAAAAAGATGAAGAAAAAAAAATCCATGTAACAACTTACTTACATTGTGTGTTTTTTCTTGAATACATCATACATATGTCCCTAAATCATATACTCCATTTTGATATGTACAATCATTTTGGAGGTGCTATATACAAATATCTCCCCTCCAAAATGTGAAGGCATATCATCATCTATCCTTGCCAACTCATGCAATGTGTTGTTACAAAGAAACTTATTATCAAGGTATTCATGAGCCATGAAAATGGCTAGTTGTGGGTTGTTGTGTTTGCATATGATGATTCTGACCTACATCACCTTAGAAGCCAGTGCCGGCGGACTCTTCTTGAATGTCCAAGATTTCGACTCTGCGTTTCATTTTCTTCCTTATCTTTATAGTCACATCGGACGGTCTAAATCTCCCACACACAGACACCCTGCAGTGTTGCTTCTCTATCAAGTGTGTCTCTATTTCTTCAGCATTGTTTCACAAGCAAAAGAATTGTTTTACTCAACAAATTATATATTTACCAGACAAGAAAATCAATTACTCGGTTTGTTTTAGTAGAAAATAATTTTCTATTAAAAATAATCTTCATAGAAAACGCACTAATATGATGGTAGTGTGGTGATGGTGATAGTGGTGGTAGGATGGTAGAGGTGATGGTTTTTGTGGTGGCCTTGATAAAATTTCAGTCTAGAAAATGTTTTTCGTACAAATGAAATATTTTGGATAAATTACACCGATAGTCCTTATACTTTGGCCCTAATGTCATTTTGGTTAATGTAATTTCAATTAGCTCAATTTTGACCCTTAAATGTCTCAACCAATTCAATGATTATTTTTCACAAAAAACTCTAATGGCATTGTCAAATAAACACAATCTAAAACTAATGGTCTAAATTAAGTCAATTGAAAAGGTTGTGACCAACATGACAAAGGGAACCAACGAAAAATGTTTTTCAAAAGACATTTTTCACCGAAACAAACGGAATGTTATACGGTTGTGTGTTGTTAATGATTAAGACCTTACCTTTCATGTTGAGGAGGATTGACCTTAGTTTCCTGTAACAACCATTGCAGTCTATATTCATCCTCATCACCATGCAGCAATACTGCAATTTTACCAAAACAACAGAACAAAAAATAGAAGATAGAGTTTATTTTAAAAAATCTTGAATATTAGGTGAGAATAGAATAAAAAGTCGATAAAGATGCTCTTAGAGCTTGCCTTTATTGGGTATGCTGACATTAAAGCTGAGAATTGAACACAATCAAGATCAAGCTATTGATTAGTATGAGGATTATGAAGAATTTGAGGGCATTTTTATGATGATGATGAACAGTTGATTAATGTTTGGATTGTCATGTGGGAATTCCTCTCTTGCATTTTGGAATCTGATTCTGCTAAGGCATTGTAATATTTATGCTTATTGTGATAGACTTTCTTCTTCTTCTTCTTCTTTTCCCTTTTGTGTTTCTTATGATATGATAGCATGCTGATAAAGGGAAGCATCTATTACTCATTCCTTGTGGGTTTCTGTTAGGTTGAATGGGACATTATGAAACATCTCTTTCTTGCTAACAAAGGTTCATGCTCTCCCTCTCTTCACTCTCTTGTTTACAAGGTTCATGTTTCACAAACAATTAAGGCATCCATCTCTCTCTCTCCATAGTTCCAAAAGAAGGATTTGTTATTGGTTCTCCCCTAAAAAAATTTATGAGAATTAAAAATAAATAAAAAATAAATACACAGTGGATAGTAGTAGGGTCTAAGGCCCTGTTTGATTACTTGGAGTATTAGTGATGGGATTAACAATCTCATGGGATAATTATGTGTAGGATTGCTAATACCTACTCTCCTTTGATATTAGATATACTACAATTTTGTAGGATTAAGAATCCTACGTATTATTAAGCCATATGCCATTTGTGTGATCCAAATGCAAGTATATGAATTTGATAGGATTAACAGTCCAATCCTACATCTTTATCCTGTAATCAAACAGGTCCTAAGAAAGGTAATAACACTACAATATATCAAATCTAAAAATAAATATAAAAAAAAGCACCACAACATATGAGGATTTTAGGAACCAATTTTTTTTATCTCCAAAAACAAGAATTTTGTTGCAAAAAATATTAGGAGATCTATTTTTGTCATTGCTATATATTAAAGTTAAAAAAGAACTTTTATTGGCAAAATTTTAAAAATATCACTAATAAATGGACTTTTAAAATCAAAATAATTTGGTACTAAAAAGGTTTTTTGAAACAAAAATTTTAGATCCAAAAAGATAGTAATTCATCATTAAATGTCTAATTTCATTGCTAAAAATATAACAATGACACTTTTGACAATTAAAGTATTCTTCCTAAAAAGTAATTTTATCCTTAAACCTTTGTCTCTAATACCTTAATTTGTTGTAGTATAAGTTGTCAACTATCTCACTGTGGAAAGTCCCTCACTTTTTTTTTAGTAGAAAGGCTAATTCACGCTACTCAACACTGGGAGTGAAAAGCAATTGCGATTGTTTCAGGTCACAATGTCTATAAAATTCAAAAATGATTGTTAGGCCGATTATCATGCCAAAGCCGATCACACATTCACACTATGTGGTCGGTTTTGGCGTGATCAGTCCGTCCAAAATATTAGTGCTCCTACAAATTTAAAGTGATGAAATTACCCTCTTATTGAAGAGTAACAAGAAGGGAAAAGAAAATATATTAGGAAACCATACAACACATTTAGGCTAAACAATAATTCCACATAATCAGAAAAGTATCAAATATTTGAAATGAATAAATCAAATTCTAGGCACTTTTCTACATATTTTCAATTTCTAAGATTTATTACAAAAATTATTCACTGCTCGCTGTTAATTTGTGTGAACCGTATTTAGCTCGGATAGTGAATTATATAGAACAGTTATTTATTGTAACAACACCCTTACTGATCGACTAACCGAATATATATAAATAAGCAAATAAATCATTAACGCCCTCGACATACTTGAGGTTATGCTGATGCATTTCGAATTAAGATTTTTGCTGTTATGAACTATGGTTCTGAGGCGGTTCTCCTAGGATTCCCTCATCTGGTATCGATGGAGTGAAGGATAAAAAATTGGCCCTTGCAGATCTAATTTGTTTCTCAATTTAAACCTTTTTAAAATTTCCATGGAATGCAATGATCAAGTGTGACAAGGGAATATACAATTTTATCAATACTGAGTAATATTTAGAATGTTTTGTTTCTTTTTTTTCTTTTGTTTTTTTTATTTCCTTGTAACAAACATATATTTTTGTATTCTGTTTTTTTTCATTCTTGAAATGTAGGATCATCTGGGAGAAGAGCGAAAGAGGCGTGTGATCATTGCGACTTTGTTGATGGGCTTCCTGGAATTTGCAGCAACAATTTGGCTAGTTGGAGGATGTGCTTTAACAAAACTACCAGTGAGTGTTATCTTCTTCTCCAACACACTCACCATCACTGACTCTGTTTCCCCTGCACCAGGAATTTTTTTTTTAAAAAATTTAGATTATCGTCAAGATAATACTTATATCACTTGCTAATCAAAGGGGGAAAAAACTACAATCAGAAACGGGTTAATTACATTTTTTGTATCCAAAGCACGAGTCTTGTGTCATTTAGTCTACAATATTTAGATTATATCAATTTGGTCCTCAATGTATAAAAATATTTCAATCTGACATAATTTAAATGTTGGGAACCAAATTGAAATACTTTTATACAATACTATGGGGACCAGATTGACACAATTTTATAAATTGAAAACTAAATCGACTCAATTTAATATTAAAGATAAAAAATGATACACGACTCCTATTTTGATGATTAAACATGTAATTAAACCATCAGAAACTGAACTAGAATTCAGAAAATGCAATGGAACTATCTACACTAAGCCAATTACTTGATTGAGAATGCAAAGTCATGGTGATCAATGCATATGCAATGAATGGTATTATCACACATGGTTTTGGTCCCACCAAGAACAATCATACATAACTAAACTAAGATGAGAAAGTATTTTTACTCAAACAGGTACATCATGGTAGCGTATTGGTTTACTTTCAATCCATATACTGTGAAAGTTACACTACCAAGGCTACAATTAGCAATTGGATATGTGACTTGGTCCAATGGTAACATTTATTGTTAAGCGTGATTTGATAATATTTACTATTTACTGTTTTTTTGTTTATGAGGAAATATTCGAAGTACTTATGTTTATTTTTAATAAAAGCAAAAATTAAAACAAAAACATATGTTTTTTTAAAAATAAGTGAGAGAGATGATCCACGGGGGATTGTAGCCGAGGTAATTGGTGATGGTCGGAAATGGGTAGGTAGAGGTGGTTATCAGTTGCAGGAAGTGACGGTTGAAAGTAGTTGTCGTCAGTGGGAGTTCGTTGATAGCAATTGGAGGTGGTTGTCGGACGTAAAAAGTGGTTAGTGGTAGTTGGTAGTGGCTGAATGGGTTGGGAGAAGGAGGAAGGAATGAATTATTTTTTTTCTAAATGTGTGAAACCAACTCTCTTTTTTTGTTTTGTTTTGTTTTTTTTTTTTTTTTTGCATTTAGAAAAATTTAGTAAATTTTATGACCTGTTTATCAAATTTTGAAAACGAATTACTGCCCATTACACACAAAAGTCTGGAATTTCAGCTCAAGGAAAAAGCATCTTGGCAATTTATAGCAGCTTTGATAATCCTTTCACCCATTAAACTGAGAAAGAGTTAAGAGTAGCAGTACTTAGAACATCTCTGATCTCTCAAAATCTTAAGATCAATTTGTTTACTAATCTTGACAATCACCCTGAAGAACCCCATCCCAATCTGAGGACACAAAGCTTCTTGATCTCTGGATAAGTTTCTCTATCCCAAAAGTTAACCCTCAAAGAAGGTTATCCATTAACCAAAACCCAACTCTTTTGGCAGCAAGGGAAAAGGGCACCTTTTCTGCTTTGAAAGAGAATAATATAATTTATACATTTGATACCCTCTAAGAAAGTACTTCCAAAAAAATAGCTCAAAGTGATTGCAAAGGAATCCAATGTAAAAATTGGCCAATGCCAAATAAAGAGAATCTATATCAGAATTAACAGAAAAACAAGTGTCTTGTGGTAGGAAAGCCTTCTTTAGTTTGGCATCCAAGGGGCAAAAGGGTCTTTACATGGACCCACAGATGTTGAGATCACAACGGTCACTGAGTGCAAGAGCAAAGATATTGACAAGGCTTGTTTATGGTTGCCAACTGGAGGAGATATTGAGTGTTTTTGGACCTCACGTGATCTATTTTGATAGTTTTCGTTGTTTATTTTATAAAAGTTTTCGAATAGATAATTTATGAGAAAAAAAATTATTTAAAATAATGAATGATATATTCTCAAAACTATACTCGTCTATTTTCTTATAAAAAATGTGATTTGAACATATGATTTTTATAAATTTAATTTTTTAAAAAGACGATCTACTCAACAAACTCCATTATATAAATAATTCTAATCATGGAGATGAATTTTATGGTGGGTCCATAGATCCCACCAACACCTCTAGTTGTTTCTTGGCAATAAGCCTTTTGCCCTCAAGATATTTTATCTATGGGAAATGCTAGAGAGCTTTAAATCTAGAGCTCTAATTTGAGCTCTAGTAATGTGTCCAAGTAAAAAAAAAAAAAAAAAAAAAAAAAAACAAAGTAAGGCACAAACATCACATCAGAGTGGGTCCCACCTTCCCATTAGAGCTATTAGAGCTCCTATATTAGAGCTCTAAAGCATTTTTGTTTATCTATATTAATGTAGGAGTTGTTTGGGAGGTTGGTTGGGATTAAATTAATAGGTTAAAAAATTAAAAAGATAAAATATTACATCTAAACTATAATTATTTTACTTTTTTTTTCGTAAAATTATAAAAAAAATTAAAAATTAATCTCAAACGATATATTTTTAACCAGGCTAAAATAATTAAAAAGTCAAACTAAAAATGTTCATCCTAAACGAAGAATGTGTGTAAATTTTTAAGGAACTCTAATATTGTTGATAAATGCAATGGTGTCTGAGACTTTCTTCATCTCAATCAAATGAAACAGGAAAATTGACAAAAGGGTACAAGGGTAAACTTACCATTCATCTTGGAAATGATGTTAGCTACCCTCTTCTGACACTCTTCACATTGAAAGTCCGCTAAAAGAACAACTTCCTGAACCTGCAAGCATAAACCCAAACACCATCCACATGAGCCCACAACAAAGAAACATACACAAGCCCCCCAAAAAAAAAAACACTTTGCATTCACACATCAAAACATAAGATACACAATCCAAACAATTGAATTGTGACAAGCGTTTCAAAAAAGTATAAGTGATGAGTCCAAATTCATGAAATGCTTTCTGTTATAACAATTTGTGTTTGGTAATTACTTGGTATATGTAAGATGAAGAATTATATGTAAAAAATTCAGATACCATTATTATCCATATGTATAATATGTATAAAACAGAAACAGAAAGAGGACTAACCAGAGGAATGGTTAAGGATTCAAGAGAGGCAAGGCTAGTCTGAGGGAGGAGCAAGCCCTTTGACTTCTTGAATCCAATTGTGTTGTTCTCTTCCTTAGTCCTACCAGAAATAGCCATAGTTTCTTTTTTGTTCTTCCACTACTCAAACAAAGCACAAAACCCTTCTTATAGAGCAGTAAAGTTACCTACCTGATAAATCTCTCCTTCCAAACAGGACAACAAAGAGAGAAAGAGAGAGAGGAAAGTGATCTAGGAGCAGCAGCTATAACCATGATGGGGGAATCCCATCTTTTTTGAGATGCTTGAATTGTTGGGGAACAAGGAGATGAGATGAGATGACATTGACATACTTGACATTGTTGTTAAAAAAATAACTAGGCATTTAGTAAAGTGGAAAAGGTCTTTAAAGTTGACAAAGATGCTTCATTCCCTTTTGCTTTTGTCTTTTTTCCCCTTGCTTTTTCAATATTTACAAGTGGAGAAAATTATTGTATGGTGGTTGCTTTGAAGACCAGATTTACTCTCTTGTCAAATTTTTAGCTCTAATTAACCAATAACATGTCCTGTTAAGCCGAGCCGAGCCGAACCTAATCTATTCGAGCCTTTGGCTCAAGCACAGGTTTTTATCTATAAAGGCTACAGAGTAAAGACACAACATCAATCACATAAAGTATAAATTGAGCAATTTAAACAAAATTATATATTTTATGATGGATTTAATCATTTAATTTGTATGGTCAAGATTATAGTAATATGAGTGAAATAATATCTTTTATGATAAATCTAATTATCTAAATTGTATGGTATTATTTTATGTGGTTAGTTTTGTGTGGACAGACTTATTGGATTTTTATAAGATGTGTTTAGACTCTGTTTGGATGCAGTGATTTAGGTCAAGTTTGGCAAGAAACAAATAATTTAAAAAGCCAAAAAGTTACTTAAAAAGTTAAAAAGTTAACACTATTCACCAAAAGTCAACAATTACGACTGCACAACTCCCAATTCAAATTTTCCTCTAAAAATCAATTTTCACAATTTTTTATTACACATTTTTTCATAAAAAGTCAAAAAGTTAACCCAAACATCCATATTTTCCACCTCAATTTTTTTGTCCAAAAAGACAAAAAGTACACTTATTTAGTCTTCCCAAACAAGGCCTTAGTAATGAATGATGTGAAAGAGAATTTCTTTTTTCTTCTTATATTTTAGTTTATAAGCCTCCGTTTGGGAAGTGGGTTAGCTTTTTGGTTTTTTGATTTTTTTGGCTATTTTAGCCTGGGCTTAAAAGCTTGGTTTGGGAAGGACTTTTTGGCTTTTTGGCTTTTTTGACTTTTTTTGTGAGAGAAGAGTGTAATGATTATGGGTTGGATGTGATGTTTTATTTTTTGTGACTAAAATAGCCTATTTTGTCTTTTGTGACTAAAATAGCCAAAAAAGCCTGGAAGTTTGCTTCCCAAATGGTGCCAAAATTGTGAAAAGAAAAAGTACATCTCTTGTTTTATTTGTTTCATTTTTCATCAACTCTCTCACCAAAATAGTAAGATTTGATGAAAAATAATTGATTGGTTATAAAAATATCCCCCACTAATATCCATTTTTCACATACGATAATCTATTTTCATTTCTTACTTGTTATACAAAACAGACTGTTAAATTTTAAATTTGTGAAGGAAAAAAAAATGAAAAAATGAAAAGTTAGTGGAAAAGAAACTTTTATCTCATTTACCTTTTACTTTTTTTCTCTTCAAAATCTTTTATAAATCAAAGATTTAAACAGTCTTTTTTGAGCTCTCAGCTTGGCTCTGCTAAAAGCTTGAGTTAGTTTCAAAGTCCAAAATTATTTTTTGTCCAACCTAATTAGATAGTAATAATTTAGGTGAATTACAAATACACCATTGAGATTTGTTTAAAATATGAATTATTTCTTGTGATTTGAAAAATGATAAATACCAACTGTCAGAATTTTTTATTTAACAAAATTAATTAAAAAATTAAAATTTCTAACTGTTCACATATAAAATAATAAAATTATTTAAATTATTAATTGAATTAAAATTTTAACATTATTAAAAACTATTAATTAACTTGATAATTTATTAATAAAATAACCTATTTATTATAAAATTAAAAACCTTAAAGGATATAATATAATTTATAGAATCATAAAAAATAATTTATAATTTAAATTAACCTCAGAGGATGTATTTGTAATTTATCCTAATAACTTTCAAGGGAAATTTGGCTATAAACTCCCTTTGCCTTCCTTTCATTGTTAAAAGGACTGAAAAAAAAATTATACTTTCTAAACCCCCTCATAATTATAAAGTCTTGCATAAAGGACAAATTTATTATTTAAATATTTTATATGACTATTATACCCACTCTCTTCCCTACACTCTTCCTTTCCATCACCGTCTGCGCCATCAACAATGTCGGAATGACAAATCTGCTCTTCAAGCAAGCTGTGGTGGGAATACTTATGATAATTGTGTTTTATACATGCATGTGCTCACCGAAACTACCAGATTCTCTTACATTCAACTGTTCATCTTCTCTCTCGTCTCTCTCTTCTAACCCTAGCTTCCTCCATGGCCGGAGCTGTGGAGAACTTACAAATCGCACTGATACATACATACATATATATATATACATATATGTGTGTGTGTTTTGAGTCTTTAAGATCGGAGATTTGAATGATTGCATAGATCGGTCTCGGCGATCATTTGATTCGAACTCAAAAGCTCAAAGATTTAAAGTAAAATCTGAAAAATCTGTGTGTATGAAAAATCTCAAGATTTTTGAAAGCTCAAAGTTTCAAAAATCTGAAAAATCTGTAAAATCTGAAAAATTTAAAGAACCGGGGTATGAAAAATTGAGATTTCTCTGAAATTTTCAGATTATAGGCCTAATTCAAGGATTATAGGCCTGATTCAATGTTTTTCAGAGTAAACATCGATTGATTCAAGGATTATAGGCCTGATTCAAAGCTCAAAGCTCAAAGTTCTATCAATTTTTCATAGTAAATATCAAATTTCATTTGATAGAACTAGAGTAAAATTTTACTCTGGTTCGATTGCTCTATTTTTTTCATTTGACAGAACCAGAGTAAAATTTTACTTTTATATAGAGTAAAATTTTACTTTTAGCTTCAAAGTCTCACAGTTTACTTATTTTTCAGAGTAAAATTTTAATTTTATACAGAGTAAAATTTTATTTTAGTTTCAGAGTGTAAAATTTTACTCTCATTCAGAGTAAAATTTTACTTTTATACAGAGTAAAATTTTATTTTAGATTCAGAGTGTAAAATTTTACTTTCATACAGAGTAAAATTTTACTCTGAAATACATAGTGAAGATGGCTTAATAGGAGAGCTGATAGATATGAGGGTAATATAGTAAAAGAAACAAGTTTTAAAATATCAAGAGATTTTGAAAGTACTTATATAATTCTTATCATTTTGAAAGACAAATTAAATAATGAAGGGGCTATGACCAAATCCCCCAATTTTCAACCATATGAATTGCTGACACTAGCGTGAGGCCAAGTATTAGCCGCATCTAGTCTTTTTATGCGAGCTTGAGCTATCAGAATCAATTATTTTTTAATTAATAAGAGGATGACGTAGGAATGCAATGAGTTCAAGCCATTATGTTATCTGCATTAATGCCACTTTCTATTCTCTACCAATCACAGTTTTACCGACTAGACTTTTTCTTTATTCTTTTTTTCTAAATTAAAAATTTTGTTGAAAAAAATTAAGAGACCAATTTTCTGTTAGGTGGTCCCAGAAACTAAAAAAATTACATTTTGTTACAAATTCTTGAAAATGTTGCTAATGAATGTATTTTTACGGACAAAATAATCTCATGATGAATATATTTTTACAGACAAAATAATTTCATGCCAAAAAAGTTTTAGGAGTTGTTTGGAATGATTTAAATAAGTGTATTTTTTATCTTTTTACGAAAAGATGTGCAGAAAAATAGAGAGGTGATGTGATGAAAAAAAGATAAAAAGATAAAAAAATAGATTATTTTTGTGTTGCCAAACTTGGCCTTACTTTTGAGATGAAAAATTTGATTCCAAAAACATATAGTAATCTATTACTGAATGTTTAGTTTTGTCACTAAAAATTCAACGATTACACTTTTTAGAAACTAAGGGTATATTTGGTTTGTGTTTGTAGAGTAATTTTTGAGATAAAAAGTACGAAATCTTATTTGGTTTGTCTTTTTTCAGAAATGATTTTGGAAAATTGTTTTAGGGAGAGAGTTTTAAAAAAAATGATTGATTTGATGTGTATGAGAGAGAGAGAGTGATTTTGGAAAGTAGATAACCAAACAAAATTTTGAGATTTTTTTTAGAAAAATTTGTTTGGTTTGATTACTTTTGAAAATTTATTTGTAGAGAATTTTTCCCAAAAAATTTTCTGAAAAAAAAAAACCAAACAAGGCCTAAAATATTTTGTCCCTGAAAATGATTTTGATCCTAAATTTATTCTTCTAAAACCTTAATTTGTTGTAACAAATTATTAGAAACTTACTCAAATACTCTAAAAGAATTTGGTCAAATAAATTACTCCCATTTCGGTAAAACTTAAAAAAAGAACAGTTAAAATGAAAAGTTTTAATTTAATATGTTTTTGCAATTGACATTTTTGGAATATTAGAACAAACAACTATTCTAATTGATCATCGTGATTTAAAAAAAAAAAAAAGAGAAAGGAAATAGAAGAGTATCACTTGGCTACTGGGAATTTAAAACAAGTCATAATCGAGTTGTACTGTGATTTAAAGTTGGTATTTAAGTTAGGTTAAAGGTTGTATTAGCGTCCAACTTAAAAATGCTCCACATCAACAATAATAACAAGACTATACAATTTTGAGTACAAGTACCCAAAGCAATGCTCTACATCAACAATGATAACAAGACTATACAATATTGAGTACAAGTACCCACAGCATTAAATGACAAACTTTTTAATGTAGTAAAAGACATTGAGGATTCTGGAAAATGAAGCTCACTCGAGCAAAGTTACTTTAGAATGTTTTGTTTTACTACACAATTGAGCAGGATTTTGTAAGCTCAAGCTGGAGACGCCAATTTTTGTAAGATAGAAGTCAGTTTATCAATTAGAGATGTCTCATAAGGTCTTCAATGCTTCCTACGAATCTTCAATTGTAAATAGAGGCTTGGCGGATACAAACATCACATTATACACTCGTGCTAAATAATTCAACTGTTTAAACTTCTTATCTTTTAATCAAAGGTTGTTCAAAGTCCTTGGTGGATTTCGAAGGCATCATTGGAGTAACAACGCGTTAGATATGTCGTGGACCAAGAGCTTGGAAACGGTGTGCGTGGATTCAGCAAGAGCACTTAAGTCCATAAGTTGAGCAATTCGATAATTTGGTTTGTGTACCAACACTAACATATGATTAGCTTATAATCCTTGATTAAGAATTCTTAACAAGTAATTAAGATAAAATCCTAAGTAAATTGCACGTGTCATGTGTTTTTTGTGTTTATATCTATTTGTTGTAGGAATATCTGTCGGTAATTTTGCTTGAATCTGTGAATTGAAGGCCTTATCGGCCATCGAACATGAAATTGACTGAGCTAATGTGTTAATTCGGATTTTTAGGATTTTATGGTGGGTTGCCTTAGAACATTCTATACACTCTCTATTCATCATCCATGAGCTCAAGAAAATGTGATAGAGAAGGAAAGCTAGAGTGAGAAGAAAATTCAATAAGGCAAGGGAGGAAAAAAGCTTGAATTGAGGAGAATTTGAAGAATTGAACAAGAAAATCACTAGAATTCAAAGAATTAGGAACTCTAGGTAAGGATCATACTCTTAAACTTTATATTCAAGATATTAGTGTATGAATTCAAGAGGTTTAAGTGTTTAAACATGAGGATTGAGCTTTGATTAAGGAGTTTGAGCATGATTCATGCATTGCATGCATATTTCATGGCATTTTGAGTTTGATTTCCAAAAATTCTCACATGCATTGGCATATACTCGCATGATTATGAAAATTCAACATGATTCTTCTCTTCTTACCTCATTTGGACATGCTTTGGAACCAAAAATTTTGAGTTATTACATGCATGTAAGCATATGTAAAGTTTCAAGACTTATTTCGAACCATTGACTTGCTTTTGGGTCTTGATTTTGCAAAATAGTTTTCAATTCATGATATATTATGAGTTTACACATGTTCTCTCAAGTTTTGGGCCTAAAAGAATATGTTTTGATACTTTGAAATTAAGTTTTGAACTTGAAGAACAAATCTGAAAATTCCAGATTCTGCATCTTCACTCAAGCAAACAAAGCTTTGCTCGAGCGCACTTTGAAGGCTCTCAGTACTTTTGCAGTTAAGGTAGTTGGCTCAAGCATAGTGCATTCGTCACCCTAAATGGCATTACCAAAAATTCATAGTGTACATATTTAGTTCGGAAGATTGTTTTCTCAATATCTTCTCCTTTGACCTTTAACTGGTGATACCCAGATCTAAGGCCTATCTTAGAGAATACTTGTGTCTCCTTACCATCCAAAAATTCGTAGTGTACATATCTAGTTCGGAAGATTGTTTTCTCAATATCTTCTCCTTTGACCTTTAACTGGTGATACCCAGATCTAAGGCCTATCTTAGAGAACACTTGTGTCTCCTTACCATCCAAAGTGAATGTGGATCTTTATAGCTAATAGATGTACTGCGTATAACTGTTTAAGAAATCTGTATAAGTATGTGAATCTGAATCTGTTCTGATCTGAAATCTGATTTCTAAATCTGTTTTGGGCATCATTCATAAACCCTTTACTCTATTGTTATTCACTAGGCTCCAGCTCACCGTATTATTTATGTATATTTGCTGCCTAGATCTGTTTTGTGTCAGCCAACCTGTGCACCTCCAAAGGAGGTTCCCGAAATACTTCAAGTGGTCGACCTGTGTGAATTAAGTTTAAGACTTTTGTTTCCTTTTGTTTAAGTCTGAACAAGTTTTTGTACACTCTGTATATTGGGTTAAGTCCCATTTTGGTTTATCTGTATATAAGAAGACGTAAATGTAAATATAAATTTTAAATTTTCTGTCCCATATAAGTCTACATAGCTCTATAGACGTTGTATTGTAATATTTGCTTCCGCTAGCCCCTAATTATTTGATTTCTGTTAAGAGGCTTTTGGTAATCTACGGATTATTGGCCAGTTACGATACTGAATTTATAAGGGCGGGTTTGAGTCGTGGAAGTTTATAAGTTGTTTCTTATAATTTTCCATTGATAATAGTTACTTAATTTGAGTTGAACTTGGACTGGTCCCATAGGTTTTTTTTTTTTTTTTTTTTTTCTTTCTTTAGATTTTTCTTAAAAAAATTGAGTCTTTATATGTGATTTATTTTTTTTTAATGCTTGCAATTTAAACGTTTAATTAAATTAATCAAGCAAATAACACCAAAGCAAATCCATATCAACGAAATAATGTGCCTGTTTGGCAGAGCTTAATTACAGCTTATTTCAGCTTTCAGCTTAATTTAAGCTATTTTGATGTGTTTAGTTTAGCTTATAGCTCATAGCTTATAACTTTTTGGAAGTCAGAAATCAGCTTATTCTTTGAGTGGGGCAGGAGATGCTTTAAGAATAAGCTGGAAATCAGCTTAAACTGAAAGTTATAAGCTATAAGCTGTTGAGGCATAAGCTATAAGCACTTTTCCACAGCTCTACCAAACAGGGCCAATATTCTTCTCAAGGGATTTTTATTGATAAATCTCATTTAGAAGTGTGTTAACCCAAGAAGTCCATGAAGGAATTTTTTAACCCATTTAGTCCCATGTATGTATAGTTTTATTCCATAAAGTCCTTTTTCTTGATTTACACTATTTTCTTGGACACTTATGCCCTTATATTTAATTTTGATACCTTTATAAATATTTTTTGAACGGTTAGTAATTTTATGATGTGAACATTCATATTTTTAAAATTCACATTGGTAGGAATGTAAAATTGGTCCGTGGGTGGCCCGAAACCTGCCCGCAAGCCGGGGCGGGCCCAGCCCGTTGACAATGTGAATATTCACATTGACATGTTAACATTCACATTAATAAGAGTGTAAAATTGGCCCGCGTCCCATGGCGGCACGAAACTCGCCCACGACCCATGGGCGGCCCGGGGCGTGCCTAGTCCGGCCCGTTGACAATGTGAATATTCACATTGACATGTTACCATTCACATTGATAAGAGTATAAAATTGGCTTGCGGCCCATAGGCGGCCAAAAGCCCGCCCGCTGCCCGGGGTAGGCCCGGCCCGACCCGTTGACAATGTGAATATTCACATTGACATGTTAACATTCACATTGATAGGAGTGTAAAATTAGCCCGCGCCCACGGCCCACGGCCCGTGGGCGGCCCGGGGTGGGGCCGGCCCGGCCTGTTGACAATGTGAATATTCACATTGACATGTTAACATTCACATTGATAAGAGTATAAAATTGGCCAGCGGCCTAGGGCGGGCCCGACCCGGCCCATTGACAATGTGGATATTCACATTGACATGTTAACATTCACATTGATAAGAGTGTAAAATTGGCCCGCAGCCCGTGGGCGGCCCGAAGCCCGAGGCGGGCTTGGCCCGACCCGTGACAATGTGAATATTCACATTAACATGTTAACATTAACATTGATAGGAGTGTAAAATTTGCCCGCTGCCTGAAGCTTGCCCGCGGCCCGGGATAGGCTCGGCCCGGCCCGTTGACAATGTGAATATTCACATTGACATGTTAAAATGCACATTGATAGGAATGTAGAATTGGCCCGTGGCCTGTGGGCTGCCCGACGCCCGCCCACGGCCCGGGGCAGGCTCGTTTGGGTCCAGGCCCGAGCATGTCCGAGACCCTAAGTTAGAGCCTAGGTCATCACTTTGAAGCCCGGCCCGGCCCGGCCCATCGGTCCGCTTAAGGCCCATTCAAGGCTCGGTCTGAGACTCAGCCCGCCCGAGGCGCAATGTATTTTTTTGTGGAAAATAATAAAATTTTGGTAGAAAAAATTAAAAAGAATTAAAAAAAAATGGCCAGGCCTGCCCAAGTCCGACCTAAGCTCGAGGCTAGGCCCAGGCCCACCGGCCCGACCGCAGGCTCGATCCATCGGCCCGTCCAAAGCCCGAATACCCTTGTACCAAGGCTAGGGCCTGGGCCTAATTTTTTGGCCCGTGGGCTGGCCCGATCCGGCCCGGGAAAGGCTCGTTTGGGCCTAGGCTCGAGCCTAGTCCGAGACCCTAGGCTAGGGCCTGGGCCATCACTTTGAAGCCCAGCCCGGCCCATCGGCTTGGTTAAGGCCCATTCAAGGCTCGGTCCGAGGCCCGGCCTGCGCCGAGGCCTAGTGTCTTTTTTTGTGAAAAATAATAAAATTTTGGTAGAAAAAATTAAAAAGAATTAAAAGAAAATGGCCAGGCCCGCCCCGGGCCACCTACGGGCCGTGGGCGGGTTTCGGGCAGCCACGAGGCACGAGCTAATTTTACACTCCTATCAATGTGAATGTTAACGTGTTAATGTGAATATTCACATTGTCAACGGGCCGGGCCGGGCCCGCCCTGAGCCGCTGGCCAATTTTATATTCTTATCAATGTGAATGTTAACATGTCAATGTGAATATTCACATTGTCAACAGGCCGGGCCGGGCCACGGGCCGCCCACGGGCTGTGGGCGGGTTTCGGGCAGCCACGAGGCGCAGGCTAATTTTACACTCCTATCAATGTGAATGTTAATATGTCAATGTGAATATTCACATTGTCAACGGGCCGGGCCCGCCCCGGGCCGCGGGACTTTTGGCCCCCCATGGGCCGCGGGCCAATTTTATACTCTTATCAATGTGAATGTTACCATGTCAATGTGAATATTCATATTGTCAACGGGCCCGCCCCGGGCCACCCATGGGTCGTGGGCGGGTTTCAAGCCGCCACGGGACGCGGGCCGATTTTACACTTCATATTGTCAACGGGGCCGCCCGGGCCACCCATGGGTCGCGGGCGGGTTTCGAGCCGCCACGGGACGCGGACCAATTTTACACTCCTATTAATGTGAATGTTAACATGTTAATGTGAATATTTACATTGTTAATGGGTCGGGCCCGCCCCAGCACGACTCGAATTTTTCCGGGCACCCATGAGGATCGACATGGGCCGGGCCCCTACACATTGACAATATGAACATTCACATTGGCGTTACGAACATTCACATTAGGGGTATTTTGGTAATTATGTCACCCATAGGACTTATTGAAACATAAGAAAATAATATGAACTAAATGGAACATAAGTAGATGAAAAGGGTATTTTGGTTTTCTTATCTCAAATAGGACCTAATGGAATAGTAAAAAAGAATATGGATTGGATGGAATAAAGTTCTTAGAAAGTGGATTTATCAAAAAAACTCCATTTTCTCAATCACAATATATATCTAACGAGAGGAGGAGAATGAGAATGGAAACTCGAACCTAGTGTGTAGAGGTCCAAATGAAGCCCAAACAGCAACAAGCTTGTCTGATCGGGCTGTTTGTTACAGTTTTGGGAGGGTAATTTATTTTGATTTGAAAGTTTGTGTTAGATTGTTTGCTGTAACTTCTATTTATAACTTATTAGACAGAAATAATTTAAATAAATTAAAAAAAATTAATTATTTAAAGATAAAAATATATTTAATTTTTTATTTTTAATTATCAACTTTTAATTTAAAAATACTACACTAAAGAGGGCCAACATAACGTTGCACATAAATAGGAATGACAACAATGGGACAGGGGCAGATATGTGGTGCCTCGTTCGCTGTTTGGGTAGGGACGGGGAAAAATTAGGAAAGTAGTGGGGTAGGGTAAGCAAATTCTGTCCCATCTCTATTTTTTTATTAGGATAGGAAAAACTCACACAAAACAAGATGGGAGCTAAGGGCTGAGCCAATTTGTCATCCCTAGACATAATCAGTATTTTTAATTTTAATACGTACAAATGTGGTGTAGGATTGAACGTAGAAGCTCCGTTATAACCAAAGTCTCTTGTTCTACTTTCAAGAAGTGTAAAATCATTCAGATCTATCACAAATAAATAAATAAAATCTAATTTTCAGCTTATTATATGGTTGTTCCATACCATAGCCAACATAATAATAAAAAAAATCTAACCACAGAGGAGTAACTCTTAGAGTTAATTAAGGCCCTCCAAGTTATCCTTTGGTGGTACTATATACTTGGCCTCTCAACCTATGTAGCAGTAAGTTACCAACTCCCACAATGACGAAAATTCACACTCATGCTCCAAACACTAGATATGGTTTGTCCAAACTTAGAAAATAAATCTTACTAACCAATTGTGTTATCGCCCAAAAAGCTAGTCCTTGGATTCAAATGGGCCACGTTGAGATCAATATCAAAGTTAAAGGTACATTACATAGTCACCCTATTAATCTATGTAGTGATAAGTCACAAACTTATACAATGGTGGAGACTCACACTCATTCTCTAGACATTAAGTACGGTTCATAAGACTTGGAAGACACATCTTACCAACTAACTATAGTGACGTGTGAAAAACTAGTCCCAAAGACTTGAACAAATAATCTCAAAATCAATAGAAAAAAGTCCATAGCACTAAGTTAAACTCCAGAATTATTCCTTCAGCCAAGATTGGAAATTAGGAGGAATAAACTATACCAAAATAATTTTTAAAAAAATTAAAAATGCAGGAAAATAGTGGTAAATGATTAATCTAATCTGAAGTAACAAATCCAAACTGCAGTAGCTAAAAGTCATGACCTCAGCATAATGATTTAAGAAGTTCTAAAAATGGTAGGCATTATTATTATATCATCATACAAATTCAGCAACAAATCCAACATAGACAACCAAACCTAAAGTAGTCCACTCACCCACCTCACAAATCTATACATTATATAAAAAAAATAAAATTTTTAATTCACAAACTTTTTAAGAGTTTAAAATCTCAATCTTAATTTTTTAATTTTTTATTAAATTTTTTTTAACATTTATTAATTTCTCTCAATTCACAAACATTTTTGACTTTTTTCATATCTACTGGAGCACTATTTTTAACTTCTCCTATACACTATGGTTAGTAATGGGATTATTAAATTATTTTTCTAAAAAAATTTAAAAAAATAATTTGTATATTAAAAAAATATCTAAAACAAATATAAATTCTTGTTAAAAAATAACAGGTTACAATTGTAAAAAAAAAAAAAGAGAAAAAAAATTACCCTGTAAAATATAATTTGTATATTAAAAAAATATCTAAAACAAATATAAATTTTTATCAAACAATAACAGGTTGCAATTGAAAAAAAATTTACACTGCACATTTCATTAAAATATAAAAAAATAATAATTTCTATATTAAAAAAATATGTAAAACAAATATAAATTCTTAATAAAAAAAAATAACATGTTGCAATTGCGGGAAAAAAAAAGGAAAAAAAATTACACTATAAAAAATAATTTATATATTAAAAAATATCTAAAACAAATATAAATTCTTATTAAAAAATAACATGTTGCAATTGCGAAAAAAAAAAGAAAAAAAAAATTACATTGTGCATTTTATTAATAATGATCAAAAAATATGTCAAGTATTTATGTAAAGACTTGACGCGTATTTACTCTCAAATTATCAAGTGAATATAAATAAAACCAAAGAACTCAGCTTTAATGGCTAATAAATATTAGAAACCCCACCATTGAAGTTTAATAACTATTAATTAATAGAATTCAGCAATTGAAATGTCTCAAATCATATCTCTTTGTCTTCTCAAATGTTCCTTATTTTTGGTTCATGCATGCGTTTTAATATTGATAGAAAATTGAATGTGTGGAAGAGTGAGAAATGTTAAAATTATATATTAAGTTATGTAATTGTTGTGATGAAAAATAAATATCGTCTTTCTCTTCTATGATGATTTATCTAGTTATACCTCTAATTAAAATGTCAGGTGTGCTTCTATATATCATTATTAAACGTTACTTTCATTTTTTTAGATATTTTGTCTCACAATTGTTTGTTTTTGTGTTATGAAATTTATTATATCTGTGCTTGCTAAAACTATTAAATGGACATAATGCAAAAAATACAAATTATTTCAATGTCATTCTCGGGATTAGAAGTACAAAAAACATACACAAAAAATATATGAATATATAAGATTTTACAAAATTTGTTTGTGAGCCTCACTTCTTGAAAATCCTATAATTCAATTATTTTTTGTATTATATTTTATGTTTAATTTATGTATTTTTTTTATATAGTTTTCTTTATTTTCTTTAAAAGTTTATTTTTAAAAATTAATTAATAAATAAATCATTTTCTATTTCAAATAATTTCATTTCATTTTGTTTTATTTTTTATTTTTTATTTTTTTTAAAGTAGTTTTAGTTTTGGGCAATTACTTACTTTTTTTTTTCTATACATTGTAATTTTGTGCATTTTAAGTGTATGATGTTTTCATTAACACACTTGGAGATGCACCATGAAAAAAGTATCGTGCGAAAATTAAGCAAGAAGAATAAAAATAAATATTACAATACGATGAATGCAGAGCAAAGATCAAAGATTAAAACTCCCAAAGCAAGCAAACAAACAAATAAGGAAGTATAATAGAATGTTTAACAATAGACATTTGAAAATTTGTAACAAAATTTTATAACTTTCCTTTTTGCTAAGAAAATTCTAGGGGAATTTTTTTTAAGGTCCCTGGTATTAAAATTTTATAGCATAAAGAATACCAAATATTTTTATAATGTCTAAGGTCCCTCAATTTGATCTAGAAAAATTTCTCTCCAGAGAAATTCTCATTCAGAGAAATTTCATCCAGAGAATTTCTCTCCAGAGAAATTTTTCTCTAGAATTTCTCTGGACCTCTGAGAGAATTTCTCTCCAGAGAACTAGAATTTCTCTAGGAGGTTTCTCTATTTCTCTGACCTTCCAGAGAATTTCTCAGAGAAAATTTACACAATGACCAAAATCCCAGAGAATTTCTCTGGATAGAAATTTTTTGACAAACTAATTACTACCAAATCTATGAAATGAAAAAATTCATTCTACACTCTCCTTATGATAATTTATATATAAATGAGTCAAAAACATAAACAAAAAGTCACATTATCCATGATAATAGAGAACTCCCTTCAACCAAAACCGAATCCGAAAACAAAATACTTGATCCAAATCTTCACATCATTTGAGGCAATATAAGTCCTTGATTAGCCAGCACCAACAAGAGAAGATGGAATAGTTGCTGAAAAAATGTAGTCAAGACCAGAAGGAGAATGAAAATGTAGAACAAGTGATAAGAAAATCCTTCAATTGTGAATATATATATATATAACTATGACTGCCAATTATGTGGAATGAGAGAAAAGGGAAGGAAAGGGAGAAGGTATGGAGGAAGCTGCAGTGAGGAGGGGAGGGAAAGAAAAGGGAAAGAAAAGGAGAAGGTATGGAGGAAGCTGCTGTGAAAATTGAAAAGGAAAGGGAGAAGGTTGGTCTAGAGAAAATGAATGAAGAATTTCTTTGAATCACTCTAAGCCAGAGAAATTCTCTCAAAATCAATGAAACTCCTAAAGAAACATTTCAGAGAAATTCTCTTTAACCTAGAGAAATTCCCTTCCAACCTAGAAAAATTCACAAAAACTCAGAGAAATTTTCAAAAATTCACAAAAACCCAAAGAAATTTCCCTGGCATGATTTCCTCAAAAACTCACTTCAGATTGATGTCCATCCATGGGATTTGAATGATGGATATGCAGACAAAACACTTTATTGCATCGTAACTATCAACACGTCTCAGCAGGAAAAGGTACGAGAGTTCACGCAACAACACCCCCAAGACCCACACTCTACATGAGCATGACGTTTATCTCACCATCACTGTATCATCAGTGCTGGATTTGGAATGTGACGCCATGGCCAAGACTCCCATGCATGAACCATCAAAGCCCCAACAATAGCATCAGCACTCCATCTCCAACAAAGAATTAATGCCCGCAACCAACTACACCTCAAGAGATGTACTCACCATCGGTAAACACAAAGAGCCACGCTTCATCTTCATCCACCTAAACACAACCAGCCATGATCAGTGAACCCCCAGAATAGGGGAAAAAAAACCTTCGAGCTGAGCCACACCTATGTCTCTCTGTGGTTGTTTCTTCTTCTGCCGGACGTCTTTGGAGTGGCCGACGAAGTGGCAAGCAGTGATACCGGTGGAGAGGTCCCAGAGACGGAGCTCGGAGTCCCAACTGTGAATTAGAGAGAGAGAGAGAGAGAGCAAGAGAGAGAGAGATTACATCTAATGGTGGAAGTGAAAAGCTTAGAAATGTGTTCATGTGTGTAAAAGGAGAAAGCGAGAGGCTAGAATTTCTCTGGATATATGGGTGTAGGATTAAGGGACCTTAGACATCACAAAATAATATTGTGGATCTCTTCCATCACCAAAAGTAGAAGAGGGACCTTAGACTAATTTTCCTAAAATTCTATTTGGTACTAGTTAAATAAAATGCTTTTAAAATATATTTTTTTTAAAATTTGAAATTAAAACTATAGTAAATTTATGTAAGCATAATTGCTAACCACATTTTTTTACTTAATGTATAATATTTATATTGACTGCTTTTTTCAGATTTATTTTTTTAAGTATTTATATAGAAGTAAAAAAATATTGTTAGGAATAAATTTTCTTAATTTAACTATAAATTTTGCCTGTACATTATTTTTAAATTTTGAATAAAAACAAATATAAAATAATTGATTGAAGATATGCTGCATTTGTTATATTCCTTTTTTTGTGTGTAAAAAAGAAAATTAAAAATCACAATTCACATATATGCAAATAATTGTAAACACAACCTATGCATACCAGGGGTGAAACACAAGTATAAATATATTTTCAAACTGTATTTAAGGAAGTTCAAAGTCCTAGGAAATATTCTATTGTTATAACTAGGATTACAAACGAATCAAACTATTCGTGAACTTCGCTCGACTTGACTCATTAAAGACTCGATTTGTTAAGTAAATAAACGAGTTCAAGAATTTTAAACTCGCTTAATAAAGGAGTCGAACTCGAGTTCGAATAAAGTTGTCTCATTTATCTTTATTTAAATTATACAATAAATATATATATATTAGAAAATAGAACAAATATATTATTTATATGTTAAATAATATAAATAATGTTTTTTATTTAAATAATATATAAATATATTTTTATATATTTAAATAATAGTAAAAATATTATTATCGAGGTTCAAGTCGAGTTTGAGCTTGACTAATATTAACGAGCAGAACCGATCTCGAGTTTGATTAATAATCGAGTCAAACTCAAGCTGAATAATTGAGCTCGATAAACAAACAAGCCGAACTTAAGCCTTGTAAAACTTGGCTCGACACAGTTCGTTTATAACCCTAATTATAATTAGAAAGAGCTCTTGCAAATCCACAAGTTGAGAAATATAGAAACAGGAATTTAGAGAGAGAAAGAGAGAGAAAATAAGAAGTGTGAAATAAAATTAATTTATTTTTTATTCGCGTTTTCTTTTTTATTTCATTAAATCTTGTATAAATTCAGGACTGAAACATATTGTAAGTCTTTCAAAAAAAATTAAAAGAAGTTTTTCGATACATGAATTTCTTCCTATACCCACTCTTTATAGGGTAATGTTATATAAATTAACAAAAATTAAACAATTTTTTTTTTTTTTGTCATTTATCACATTAATGAAGTAGGTCCCTTAGGAGTTGTTTGGCAAGTGAGTTGGACTAATTTAGCTCACAAAAAGATTAAATAGGTTTAAAAGTCAAAATAAGATAAAAATATTGCATTCAAATCATAATTATTTCACTTTTCTCTCACAATCATCACATCCAAATCAAAAGAAGCCAAAAACTTATTCCAAACAGAACTTTCTTAGTCAAGCTAAAATAGGAAAAAAAAAAATTAAAAAGATAAGGTAAAAAAGTTTCCCAAACGAAACCTAAGCAGAATTGTGAAATTTTAGTAGTTTGTATAATTTTTTTTTTTAAAATTTCGTACAGACAGTTGAGATTTACAGAAGGCAAAAATTAAAAAACAAAATTTTTTTTAAAAAAATTACGCTCTGTTTGGTTTAGATTTCAAAACACAGTTTCACTATTGATTTGAGTGTGGTATTTGGTTGCAGTTTTCAAATTATAATTTTACATCCATTTCTCAAAACTCATTTCAAACTATAATCATTACTTTTCAAAACTCAAAAACAACTTAATTTTTATTTTAAATATTTTTTATTTTTTTATTTTAAATATTTTATTTTATTTCATAGGAATATTTTTAATATTTTAATTTTCATAAAAATATTTTAATATTTTAATTTTAATATTTTGATATTTTAATTGTAAATATTTTGATTTTTGGAATATTTTTAATATTCTTAATATTTTAATTTTCGGAATATTTTTAATATTTTTAATGTTTATACCGGCCTAAAAAATAAACTGACAGAAAAATTAATTGACATAAAATAATTGACATAGAAGTTATTTGAAAAAAAAATTATTCAAAAAAATTACTTAAAAACAATTAATTAAAAAAATCATTTTTTTATTTGAGTATTTTAAAAATAGTTTGGTTATGACTGTTGATCAAAAATACGGATATCGAGTTATGAGTTGTGTGTTTGATTATCAATTATAGGTTGAATTAAGTTTTGAAAACTATTTTGAAAACTCATCACCAAACAAATTTTCTTATTTCATATGTCACATCAAACTTTCAAAACTCAATTCCATATACAATTCAACACTCTATTCAAAAACCATAACCAAACAAATTTTCTACACTCAAATCATAATTTTACAACTCACAAATTCAAAATACAACTCATACTCTCAAACGCAACCTTAATTTTTACATACACCTAATATAAAAACACTTAAAAATAAATTAGTTTTCCCTAATTTTTTTAATATTTTAGAAAAAAATTAGTTTTTACATACACCTAATATAAAAACACTTAAAAATTATATCTGTAAAAAAAAAATCTATAAGAAAATTCACCAAATGCCAAAAAAAAAAAAAAAAAAAATACACACACAAAAACAAAGACAAACTCAATGCATTTTAATATTTTTATGTATTTATTAATTTTTTTAAATATTTTTTTATAAATATTTTATTTTTTAAGTACATCTAAATTAAGTGTATTTAAAACGTAAAAAAATTAATTAAAAAATTTACTCAAAATAAAAAAAAAATCAATTTTTAAAAAATCAATCAAAACCAAATAAAGGTGAACTTCCGCCCAAATTTTCTGTCTTCTCACCTTTTTTTTTTTGCCCTACTTTTTTCTCAATAATTCCAACAGAACTTCATGGAAAGACCAAGACGTAAAATAGGTAGAGAAGACACTAGTGAGGAAAGCGGGGTTCCACAATGTTATTAGATTCATATTGCCATTCAAAACTGCTGCCCATGGTTCTCTGGGCCATTTGGTCCTTCAATTCAAGCTCAACTGTTTACATATTATTAGATACACAAAAAGAAAAGGCCAAAAAAAAAAAGAGGGACTAAAATGCTTCCTTTCAAGCAATTAAACATTGGTTAGTCACTAAATCCTAACCTAAAGTTTGCATCAATTGATGCAACAAGAATACATTTACATCTTAAAAAACTAAATCACCTAAGGATTATTAAATTAAAACCTTCCAGGAAAAAGGATGATGGATGTCATCATTCCGATCGGGACAGCCATCACCTAGACATCACCAAGCTTGTTATAGGAACAACCGAAGAACTGAATGGAGAATCCCCCATGTACTTGCAATTGTCATGATCAACTTTCAAGGATTTAGGAATGAAGAAACTGTCAAAACTACGCATTCCCACACCTTCCGGGCTGCTTCTAGTTTTATCGCCCCGCCTTCTCTTTCCTGATGACTTCCATTTCAATTGAGCAAGCAGCGCATCTTTTGAAAGATCGCGGACCACTTTTAACTCTTTTACCTTGTCCACCGCTACAGAGTCCATTCGGGATTTGCTACATCGAGTTTCCTCCTTTACGAATGAAACAAGCTGTCTCGTATCACACATTCCAGTTTTTTCTGGTTCAACATCAGGAGTTTTATTAACTGTAATTTGCTTCATTTCTTGGTCAGATAATATTGAAGACACAATATCTGGTCTTTCTTTAATATGTTCCCACCCATTTTCCAACCATTCTTGTGAATGTCTCAAGTCACTGCAACCAAAGATCACTTCTTGCTTCTCTCCTGCAAAAGCAAAAAAACCAATACTTAATAGCCATCTAAATTTTTCAATGCAAAGACGCAAACAGTACTGTTGGGAAATTTTGTAGTTGGTATTGTAAATTTGTAATGTTCTGGCTAAAACTTTATAGAAAAGAAAATCATTTCGTACCTGGAAAATAAACATGAATTTTATCCTCAGTTTCTTTCTGAAGTACAATTCCTTCCCACCATCCATCATGCCACCAAACATCCACAACAGTCCCAGAATTTACAATCACTGGAACTTTGCCCTTATTGGATGGTGGGGATGGCCTAATAGTTGTCCTTCCACAAGTCCAGAGTCCCAATGGATCAGAAACTGCCACCTTGGAAGCTACAAGCCATTCCTACATCATCAAACCAAGAAAAATTTAAGATTGGAATCAAATTTTTCCAAATGCCAAATTTTTTTTTTTCCCCATCAAAACGAAAGATAAAAATAAGAAACCAATTGGTACTAGTATATATTCACCTGAAGATTTTTAGCTTCATCAACTGCATCCTTGATGTCTTGATACTGAACCTTGACCTTATCTTTGTGCTTCTTGATGATAAGTGCTCTAAACCAACATCCTCTGAGGCCACTGTCCTGTGACAGCACTTCAACGTGAGAGCCTACGATTAAATGCTGTGGAGGCTTTTGCACGACAGACTGCTTTACAGACCTACACGCAGCTAAGTAGTCATCCTTCGGAGTGCACATATCGGGCCCACCTTTGGAGCCAACCAAACTGTCATCAAAATCAACCTCCAAACATGGGGACAAAGACTCTTGTTTATTTGCAGGATGTGAGTATAGGTCACCATCTTTTGACCGCCGAAGTCTCTTCTTGGGTCTGATTCCAACTCCACCAAGATTTCTTTCCACCTTCAAATCAAACTCGGATGGCAGAGACTTCACAGGTTCTTTTGAAGGGGGAATTGTATACATATATCTGAGTATTTCTTGTCTCCAATAGCCTTTAATACGAGTAATGTCGAATGGCCTGATATCATCATTGTCAAACTGCCGGTGGCATACGAATGGCTCGAACAGACTCTGTTTAGTGGCTTCATTCAGAAATTTCTGATAATGCTGGGGACTCAGGACAGAAGCCAATCCATCTATGCACTCAATGCTGAGATCTTGAAGGCAAAGAGAAAAGAAAATCTCTCTGTCATTATAATTTGGAGGCAAAACAATACCAACCTCATCAATTTTGTGAAACCATCGTACCACAACCATCTTGTTGCCTCTAGAGTCCTCGTACAAGTCATCTAAATAGGCAACAAGTCGTTTGTCTTCTTCAGCCAAAACATATACGAACTCATTAACCTGGAACAAAAATCAAAAGCAGCAGGAAGGAAATTAGTTCAATGACAAATAAAACATGACTCAAAATATAGCTTTAAAATTAGGAAACGTCAAGTTAAGAATGATTAAATTGACAGCCCCCTTGAACTGTGAATATTTGAAACAAGAATTCAAGTCAGAACTTACAGAAATTTTAATACCATTCCGGCAAAATGACTGATAATGACTCCGCCTTTTCCTGCAGGTCCATGGAGAACCTAACCATACAAACTCTGCAGTATGATGGCCAAGCTTCTTTGATTGAACATCCTGAAATGAATAAATTAAAAATTAAGAAAATAAGAATATGAAAGGAACTTCTGCATAAAAACCATTCAGACAGAACATAAAATGATTTGAACAGACATGAAGTTTTAACTAATTAGTTTCTTATTCATACCTTCAAAGTTTCTACATTCAACTTGCAATGATCTTTGCTATCCAAAGAACCACAAATGGCTTCTGATGACTGATGAGGAGGCGAATCTGAAATCACAAACATAAACGTTACTACTCTATTGCAAAGTATGTATACACTAAACAAACAGCAAAAAAACTAATTTTTAAAAGAAGAGAATCTCACTGCATAATAACATAAGAAACTAGAAGATAATAAATGGATAAAACTCCAAAGAGAAAACATCATAATTCCAAGACAGAAAAAACTAATAAAACAATAAGAGGGTTAAAAAAGATCTATATATGATGACAACCACAGGCGTAGAGTTTTAGTAGGAGATAACATATGAAGAAAGAACACAGTAAATGAAAAAACTTGATCAAGGATATCAAACAAAACTAGGCCATGAGACATTGTAGATTTTAACCTAGATTGAGGACAAAGGAATTCTGAAGCTCTCAACCAGCTCCTAGAAATTGATTTAAGATTCCTGCCACCCAGATCAGTGTCAGTCTTTCAAAGCATGAATACCAAAAGAATTCATTTGCTTATATTTGTAGGAGAAAACACACAGGTACAAAAGGTTACGAGAGGGAGGCGACGAAAAAACAATCCTATCCCCATGATGCTGGGCAAAAGAAACTGATTATATAATTAAATAGGGATTGATGCAGTTAAGAAATGCCAAAAATTTTATTCATGTGGAGTCAGTGAAGTGTCACATCTTCAATTCATTTATTCAAAAGCCCATAGTGGAACTCAGGCATATATCCCTTCCGCCAAAAATCTTTCCCAAACCAATAATTAAGAACTGAAAATTCAGAACTGGGAATTTGTGGAAATTCAGATAGTTTATAGCATATCTTTGGGGGGATGTTTAAAAAATGTCTGCCCCATCAAATTCTTACTTTTCATGCTGCAGCTTCATCCCTCACCACGTAGATACTTCAGTCTATTCAAAATCTAACAATATGAATTAGCTAGAATTGCCACTGAAAGTTACTGTTTATTTTAACCGTTGGGGCAAAATTGTAAAATTCATCCATTAAAAATCACTGCTTCTGCTTCTGTTACTTTTTATGTAATTAAGAACACGAATGCTAGTACATAAATATACATACGCATATACATACTCATACATTTTGTGTCATAAGATAAATGCAGCAGTTACATAAATTGTTTATTTGAAATGGTGGATTTTACAACTTTACCCTTACAGTTAAGATTAGAAAAAATGATTTTAACGGTGAAATAATGGTTTTTGTTGGATAATATACGATAGGTTAAAAAAAACATTACACAACTTAAATTTGCTACTCACTTTTCACTTTATAAAATAGATAATAGATATAATAGATACGTATATGTGAATCTCATGACAAGAAATAATATTGTTGCTCCAGACAGATCAGTCTATGATAAGCACACGAAAGAAAATTCAATGAAACATTGACGGGGAAAACAACAGGCAAGGCTCAAGAAAAAATAAAGGGCAAAGAAAAAGGAATGAAAACTGCCATAAAAATGTGCTCATAAAAGGCTCAATGGTAGCAAGCTCAAGTCGAATTGCAAAATTCCTAATTTGCAATTTTGGGAAAGAAAGGGTATTTACAATTTCAGGCCGGTGGTTTGCTCTGATTATACATAAAATTGGTTTGTGTCTACAGAACAAAACATGTAGGAAACAATTGTAATTTCCAGAGGAACCAAAGCCCGATGGAATTGGAACCCCGGCAGGTAAGATCTAGAAGAGAAACAACAACAAGACGGGGAACATAAAACGATGGGTTTACTTCTTCAAAACCCACCTAACAACAGCTAGTTCTTAAACAGTTTTATTATAAAACAACGGATCTACTATATGAAACAAATAAAATAAAAATAAAAATAAAAAATAGCAAACAATCATTTCTTAGAGCATCTCCAACCTCCTTACTACTTTTTTTCATCTAATTTTATTCCAAATTTGAGTAAAAAGCCTGATTTGATAGGAACTACTCCAACCCTTTCATTGAACTTTCATCAAAATCTTTTTAAAAGTTCCCCTCTTATCCCAAATTTTCCTTTCAACCGAATTCGATAATAAAAATCTTCTTAAAAGTTCCCCTCTTATCCCAAATTTTCCTTCTCACCGAATTCGATAATAGTAATAAAAAAAAAAAAAAATCATCTCAAATGCTTTATCATTTAAATTTTCAAAAAATCCAAATTTGATGAAAGATGTTTGTCCCTTGATTTTATAAATACTCGATGGAAGGATTGGAGATGGGTTTTCTTAGCACTTTTTCATCAAGTTTAAATTTGATGGGAAAAAAAAAGGGTTAAAGGATTGAGAAAATTCAACAAAATTACAAAATTACAAATTAGAGGCAAGGGAAAAAGAAAAAACAGAGAACACAAAAGAAAATAAAGCTGTCATAAAAAATTAAAAAAAAAAAGTACTCATATAAGGCTCACAAGCTCATGTCGATTGCAAACTTACAAATTTTCAGATTTAGGCAAGAAAGGGGAAATTAAAATTAAGTCCGGTGGTTTGTCCCGAAAATATATAAAATTGGTTTACGCGTTTTCGGAACAAATCACGTAGGGACCCATGGGGAAAAAACCAAAGAAAGTATGGTGAATTCCCTGAAGGAAAAGTATTCAAACACCGAAATTTTCAATCACCAAAATCACCGACGTGAGAGAAGAGATTCGCATATACATATAAATTCATTTTCTCTCACATCTGGTGATTTCGATGAGCTAAAATTCTGGTGAAATCACTGAATTCCCTCCAAGCAATAATATTGAATTGGAACCCCAAAGGGTAGATCTAGACGAGGAAGGAAAGAAGAAAAAAAATAAGACCATGGATCTACCAAAAAAAATCATTTCTTGTTCATACAAAAAAAAGGAGGAGATGTAGGGTACCTGGAACGATGGAGTTCAACCAATCAATAACTTCTCTTCGTGATCTGAGCTTGAAGAGAGACGAAGAAGGCAAAATCGAAAGAAGAGATCGATCTCGAATAGCGTAGTGATAAGACATGTGCCTCAAACTCTTCTCTTTACCTATAACAACCAGATCTGATACCCCATCCCTTCGTTTCAGATAGTAGTGAACCTCTCTCCTCCCTCTGTCGTTCGACACGTTCACCTCCTCCCACCTCACAAACGCCATCGACGCCTCTTTCCGAAACCCTAATTTACCCAAACAAGGCCCTCTCTCTCTCTCTCTCTAGTAGAATTGGGGATTTTTGAGGTTTGAATTGGGGATTTCTCTCTCTCTCTCTGTGTCTGTTAGAAGAATAAGGAGGGTTTGAATGGCATTTTGGAGAGAGATTTATATAATGGTATGAAGCGGCTGAACCTGAACCTACCTAGGGTTCGAGATGGGGAGATGAGAGATTGAGATGGACGGAGGCGATTGAATCAAAGGCGATGACACGGAGGAAAGTCGTAGGAAATTGCGGGCATTTTAAGGTGAATTTTTTATTATGGAAACACCCCTAGGGAGTTTGGGAAATTACAGAGATTGAAATTACGACGAGTAAGAAGGGTGCTCGAAATTGCCCGGTCTAGATTTTTTTCTCAGAAAGACTCGCTTCTTCTATACGCCACCTGGCGCTTTCATTCCAATTACACTGATTTTTTTTTTAATTTAAAAAAAATTACAATTCATAGTTATATAAAAAAATTAATTATTTTAGTTAATTAATTTTTTATGAAAAGATATATATCAAAAATAAAGATAGCGATATGATAATTTATAATAATTTTTTTATTTTTTAACTATAAAAAGTCTAACTCGCCCAACTGATCTGCACCTACTCGCACAAATTGCAAACCTCAATTAAAGCTGATGTAGGTCGACTTTCTTCAACCCGCAACAGTGCAGGTTGGGGTCAGACCCACACCCAACCCGGCCAAAACCAGTCTACAAGCACTCCTAGTAATAGACTTTAAAGACCCCTCAAGTTCTCTTATATTGAAATCTTAATATGAGATAATTTCAACCATTTTATTCATATAACTACCGAATTTCCAATGAAAAAGAGATCAAGTATTATACAAATTAAAATTTTAAAAAAATCTAATATAATTATGCTAAATTTGTAAGATTTCTTATAATTTTTTAAAACATCAGTGGGAGGTCAATGTAATTTACTATTAATTTTGTGTATTGCACTCACATTTTTTTTGAAGTTTTAAAAAAATTCACAAGTTGATATATGAGCCATATGGGAACATAAAAAAAGTTAAGGCCAAGTTTGGCTAAACTAAAAAAGTGCACTTATTTCATCTTTTTATTTTTTTTGGGTCAATCAATCAATATCTCCTCTCTACTTTTTCTACACATAATACAAGAAAAGTCAAAAAGTGTACTTATTTAGTCTTCCCAAACTTGGCCTAAATGTCAACTTTTAACTTATTTTTTGTCACATTATTTTTTACATAAAAAAGTTAAAAAAACCAAAAAAAGTCAAAAAAATTAACTTTTAACTCTCTTCCCAAAACACTTCATAATTGTATTGAGATTACATTGATCTTTCTTAGGCCAAGTTTGGCAATATGAGAAAAAGTCAAAAAGTTATCACTATTCATCAAAAGTCAAAAATTGCGGTTGCACAACTCCCAATCCTAATTTTCTCCTACACATTAATTTATACAATTTTTTAATACACATTTTTTCATAAAAAGTTAAAAAGTTAATCCAAAATCCATATTTTTTTTCTCAATTTTTTAGTCCAAAAAGACAAAAAGTACACTTATGTAGGACACCCCAAACAACCCCTTAATATTTGGAGAAATATAACTAAATTTGACTTTATTAAAGCAACTCCAACTATACTGTTCATTTTTTACTAGCTAAAATATAAACAAAATAATTATTTATTTTGTCTAATTCTTTTTTTATTTATATACTCCAATGTTATTCTTTATTTTTCTTATTTATATACATAAATGATTTAAAGAGCCCCTCAAGACTTTTCAAATGTAGCTAATCTTGAATAATTTTGTTAAAATGACTATCGTAATAGGTAATACATTGAAATGACTAAAATATGATAATATTAGTTATAATAATTAATAAGTCTCATTTAAAGAGTCCTTTGGAGATTATAGTAAAAATTACATTTACTTGGAAAAAACATAACTAGAAAGAAACAAATGAAAAGGAAAGTTGAAAGGTTCCGTTTGATTAGTTTTTGAAATTAGTTTTGAAAAGAGAAAACTTTTTTAATTATGAATTTTGAAAAGAATTTTGAATTTTAAGTTATATTTAAAAATTGTTTTGGGCTTTTTTTAAAAAAAAATTTAAAAATTTTCTTAATTTTATTTTTTAAGGGTAAATATTTTTTATTGTAAATATTTATTTTTTTTTTTAATGTACATTGTATTACTACATTTGTTTTTCATTTTTTCACAATTTTTGTATTGGTTAAGTATAATTTTGATTAGCTAATACATATCTAAAACATAACAAATTATTTTGCCAATTCTTCAAGCCAATTAAAATTTTACATCGGTATATCGAATTCAAATCCCGATAGTTATGACTATTTGGACATTAGTAAAAATACCAACCGTAATTCGCTTTCGTTCGTATTATCCACTTTTGCATGGGCTAAGCCCTACAAGCACAAAATATTTTAAATATTTTTTACAATTTTTTAAAATATTTTTTTTATTTTTAAATATTTTTTTTTTACAATTTAAATTTTTTTTGGATTGCCCATATATATCTAAATTATAACAAATTATTTGGCCAGTACTTAAAAAACAACAAAAATATTTTTTTGAAAAAATAAAATAATACAATTTTTTTTTTTGGAAAATAAAAATAAAAAAATAAAAAATATTGTTAAAAAAATAAAAAATTTGAAATTCTTTTTCTTTTTTTTTGTGTTAAATAGAGTTTTAAAAACTTGTTTGGTTATAATTTTTTTTTATAAATAGTTTCGGAAACGTTGTTTGATTATGTGTTTTGAAAAATAACTTAAATTTTTTTTTATCCAAATTATAATTCTAAAAATAAACCAAAAGCTACCGAAATATTTTTATGCAAACAAACGCACATAAGATAAGGATCATGCATTTGAGCATTTGTTTTCCACTTTATATGATTGGGAATGGTATATGTAGAACACACATTCATGTAACAGTTGTGATTTTATTTCATGCAATTAAACAAAACACAGGAAACAACAGAAATTTATGGGTGAAGATAGAAATTGAGCAAGTTTTTAACATGTGGGAGGTTGTTAGGCAAAGTTTATATAAGTGTATTTATTTAGATAATTGTACTTATTTGAGTTATATCATTTCTCTATTTTTCTACATATATATTCGTAAAAAGTTAAAAAATATACTTATTTAGATCATTCTAAATATGCACTTACAAATTTATTTATAAGTATGAAATTTGACATGTGGAATGAACATAAAATCTACATCAATGCTGAGAATACCAAATATACTATCAAAATTTTAACACAATATTCGCATGATTGTGAGACCGACACCTATGTGAGTTTCTGGCTGACACGACACTCAAATGGGCTTGAGATCTCAAGCTTTTTTTGTAAGAATAAGTCTATGTTGTGTCTCATTATGTGTTTAGTTTCTGTATTTCTACCATTATTTTTTTGTAAAATCTGATATTCAGGATTCGTTTGGAAAGAACTTTTTTTGCCTAATTTTTTGACTTTTTTGACTAATTTAGCCTAGCTAAATTAGCTCTATTTTGGAAGAACTTTTTTATTTTTTTTGACTTTTTTGTTTTGTTTTGGTTTTTTTTTTTGGAGAGAAAAAACGAATGATTATAGTTTAGATATGACATTTTATCTTATTAACTTATTTAATCTGTTTTATCTTTTTGTATTTTTTTAATCCCAACCCAAACCTAGCCCACTTGCCAAATTGCAGCTCGAGAAGTTATGGGACACCGCTATGTGGTGGCTCAATAGTGTTGTGATTGATGGTAGAGATGAAGCTCATGAATTTGTATTTGGTGATTAGGGAATATAAAGAGACAAAGTAAATTGTAATTAGTGAGAAGTATGACCACGTGACACCCCTGAACTAATTAATAATTTTTCCAGCAACTCAGTTTTGTTGACAGTAAATCCTCAAACAATAAATAAAGCTTAGGAAGTAAGTTTCTTACTAAAGTTTAATCAAGTCATTTTTTGTTTCAAAGCCCAAATTAACGGCCTATTTTTTAGATTAAAAGTTTTGACTTTTTAACATAGCCCAGATTAACGCCCCCAAGTTTTTTTTGTTTCATATCTATTTTTTTTTTTTCACATTTTTAAAAAAAAAAGTTTAAAAATACTAACTTTTATTTCTCAAAACACCTAAACATTACATGTGGTCACGTCATATTTTGAATTTTAGTTTTTTGTTTCATATCTTTTTTTTTTTTTTTTTGCAATTTTTTTTAAAAAAGTTCTAAAAAACTAACTTTTATTTCTCAAAACACCTAAACATTACATGTGGTCACGTCATATTTTGAATTTTATAATAAGTCGAAAATATAAATCAATAAATAATTTAAAATAAAAAAAAAATCATATTACACTTTTTTTTTTTTTTTTTATAGGTAAATCAGTTATGTTGTTGGGAACTTGCGGCTTGCACCACCACCGCTATTAAAATTTCGTTGTTAATTATCTTAGGAAGATTTATTATAAATTTTTTTTCAAGTGTTTGTATCTCGATTAGTTTATAACATATTCTTACATTTTAATAAGTCAATATTTGATCTATCAAATTCTAATTCTCATATTTAAAGTATTTTATTGACATTTCTACCCTTACAAATATTTTTTGAACGGTTAGTAATTTAGTAATGTGAATATTCACATTGATGGTGTAAACATTCGCATTGATGATGTGAACATTCACATTTACATTGACAGTGTGAATATTCATATCATGAAACATTCACACTGTAAATGTGAATATTATTAGGGATATTTTAGTAACTATATCACTCATAAGACTTAATAAAATATAAGAAAATAATATGAATTAAATGAAATATAAATAGGTAAAAAGAAATTTATAAAAAAATGTCCCATTATCTTATAAGGGAGTGGTCTGCACCACTTTTCACTTCCAAGATGTCGATGTTATAATCTCGTCAAAAATACCTTGGACCCCTAGTGGGGGTGACTCCCCACCACCTCCACTGTTTTTTGATTGGCTCAAAAAATTTTTTTTTTTAGTCTTACTCTCCCAGTTCCCAACGTGGAGGTGGGGTGTTGGGGGTCCCAGCACTGTTGTAATCTCGTAAGGCAATGGTTTGCACCACTTCCGCTTCTAGAATTTCGTTACTTAAAATAACGAAAGTAAAAAAGTTTTTTTTTAAGTTAAAATAAATCAATTTATGATTTTTTTATTTTTAAAATGGCTTATTTTAAAAAAATAAGTTGGTTTTTATTTATTTATTTAAGATATATGGCAAATGACATCTTCTTGGTTTTATTGGGTTAAAAAAACAAAGAAGGTAAATTACAAATATACTTTCAGAAGTTTGCTTAAAGTACAGATTATTTCTTGTGATTTCGAAAATTACAAATACCCCTACTACTACAAAAACAGTTAAAGATCACACTTTGATAAATAAAATATCTCACTTTTATTGAAAGTGTGATAAAAAAATTAGATTGATATTTTAATCACACTTGATTTGATTGAGTGTGATAATATTTATTTTTTATCACACTTTTTAATTAAGTGTGATTATATATATATATTTTTTAATCACACTTTTTAATTAACATGTGATATATTTATTTTTTATGTCACTTTTCAATTAATGTCATTAGATATATATTTTTTTAATCACACTTTCTAATTAAGTATGATTATATATAAAAAAAATATATATAAATGTGATTATATATATATTTGAATATATTTTTTTATACAAAAATATATCCCAAAATTGGCGCCTTTTCCTTTTCCACTACTCTAGCAGGCGCGACTTTTTCCAAAGAAGATTTAGAATTTCCAAACATATTAGACTCTTCTTTTTCCAATTAGCTTTGTCTCTCTTTCTGATTCATTAGCCCTAATTCGGGTTGCAACTCCAAAATCACCATTGTTGCTCACTCAACGTCTTCGTCTCTGTTGAATCTTTAAACTTCTAGTGAGTTCGTCCTCTTTTTTCTTTTTTCTTTTTTATGCCCATTTCGTATGCCATTCATAAGATATATTTGTATATATTTATGATTATGATTATTATTAGTGGAATTATATAAATATAGCATTTCATTTGGAACGAGGGTTTTGGGTGGGAATGTTGATACTGTATTTGTGTTTTGTAAATCAGAGTTGGAATGTAATTTTTTTTTTTTTTTGGATACTATATGTTGATTCAGAATTTCGTATGTTGATACTGTATCTATATCTCTATGTGTGGAAGATGTGGTTTAGGGCTGATGAAATGGTGGGAATTGCAGTGGGTTGTGCTACAAAATAGGTGGTTTGTTTGATTGGTGGGTAGGTTTTGATTTTAAGGAAATGGTAAAATTTAGAGTACCTTCAAATACAATTCTTCTAGGTTTTCTTATTCAGTACATGATTGGGTAAAAATTTTGTTGCTGGTCGGTGGGCTTAACAGAGGGTGGAGAAGTCTATAATAATGGTAGCTAGCATTCCTCTTCTTTATTATTTTTCTGGAGGAAACAAGGGGTGCAGTTAGGTTAATAATGTGATTCTATGATTCCTTTTGTGTGAAATGATGGTACAAATGTTGAAGAATGATCAATGACAGTAACTAAATTGATTTCTAATTTACCTTTTCAGCTATGAGTCATGTTATGTACAATTAATCTAACTATACCTCCTGTTGCTTTTGTTGTTGCTACTGCACTTAGTTGTTACTGATTTTTGTTTTGTTTAGAACTTTTTTTACTGTTGCTTTTTGTTTTGTTTTGTTTAGAACGCTTTTTGTTGATTATATTGTGTAAATCCCATTTTATGAATTCCATTAGTCAACCACCCTAATATCTGATTTGGGAACAAAGCAAAGCATCATTAATGCCATAAAACAAAATTTCGATTACAAATGTTGTATATGACCAGGCCTGGCCCTGAAGGCAGGTAAGAGAGGACTACGCCTTGGGCTTCCAAATTTGGGCTAAAAATGGGGGCCCCCAGATATAATTTTGTGTTTTAGATATTTAAAAAAAAAAAAAAAAGGACCAAATACTATAGGCCTAATTGAAGAGAAGAGAAACAAGGCTGTGTTGATATTTTGTGTCCACCAATATCAAGCCATGTTCTGAAGCCACATGTTGGCAATACATAACAACCAGTAAACAGACCAACATAAGTTACAGAAGTTTGTTTAGCAATAATACCCCCATAAGGGCACAATGTAAGCAAATGAGTCCTTGCCTGCAGTGACTACTAAAATTTAAGTTGTACATGCTTTCCAATGGCTAAAGTCCATGACTAGGGATAACCAGAAACAAACAAGTCAACCATGCATTTAAAGGTTTTGAAAAGATAAACTAAGAATATGTCCACCTTTTAGTTAAAAAGCAGTGTCATGTATGGTGATAAATGTATTAAAAATAGAATTCTTATTTAATTATCGCTTAGAACTGAACGAAGAGCAATGAGAAGGATAAAGGCTAAGAATCCAAGGAACATTTCAAGCATCATTCCTCTTTTTTTTTTCTTTTTTTTTCTTTTCAAAGCCTACTCAAGTGGAACATCACTTTTTTAATCTTTTTGTTCTAATGGCCCATTGAAACAGAATTGATGCTGGTAGTCAAAATGCTAATTAAAACTTCCCAATATTGATTGATGTGGTCCAGTAATTGTCTTACAAGTTTTTACACTACAATGGAAGCATTTATAAAGCAAGAAAAGATAAATTCCATCACCTGCCCATATTCAAATAAGCTTAATGCTTTCCTACTTGCTTCATCATAATCGGTCTGAGCCCACGTTGAACTATCTGAAAGGCAAAATCAATCATAAGAAAAACATGCAGCACATAATGACAAGAGATCAAAATAACATCCAAATAGATTTGCTGAAATTCCTTGACAAGCAAATATTCATGTTTTAAGTAAAAAAAGTGGTTATTTATCATCAATTCTAGAAGACAGAATGACGTCCCAAATCCATCAAACCAGTTTGCGCGCTGAGTTTAGGCTTTATAAATCATTCAAAACTGTAACTCTCTTCCCTCAGAGACCTATTAAAGTAAAACAAAATGAGAAATCAAATCTGTGTGTTTGAGGAATGCATATGAAATGGAAGTAGAAGTAAGAATATAAGTAAAGAAATGACTGTAGCAATATCAAGTCATGAGGCAAGAACAAAGAGGCAAACTAGGAGCATTTGAAGATTGTAAAAATAAATGAATATCAAACAGTTTCCTATATCAGATAAGACAAATGATCCTATATCAGATGTTCATGAGATGTAAAAAGAAAGAACTTCAATATAGAGAACACATTACTTGATTTAATAACCAAGGTGAAATACCAAGTTTTCAATTAACTATCCTTTATACCATGCTTTTGTATCTTACCCCTCTCAAAATTTATGAACAAGACAGTGAGGAAAGACCGGTTCTTTCCCTGATTGGACTGCTTCGATAAAAGCACCATAGGAGTAAGTTTACGCGGAACAAATGTGATGTCTCCATCTTTAGTCGAGAACAATTAGATCATAATGAAAAATAAATAAATAAATAAAACAAAAGAAGACAAATAAAAGCCTAATTTCTCAACAACAACTAAAACAAAAGACAACAAAGTAACAAACCACAAAGGGTTAAGTATCTTTGGAAAGTCACATCCCAAGAAGAGTGGCCTCCCAAAAACATTGAGACTAACCTCCCCAAAATTATAAAAGTAGTTTGTGCTGCTACAATTATCCTTTAAAATTATAATTTTTCCAGCCCAACCTAAAAAATTCAGGACACTTAAGCTAGCAAAAAAAATCTTATTCTTTTGCAGGCCTGCCAGCTATGCTGCTCAGTGGAAGGCTTGTATCACCTAACATTACACTCAATGTGCTGCCACCTAATGAGCGAAAAAGGTAAAGTTTGAGGCTATACAACTAAGTAATCTCAAAGTGACATAAACACAGAAGCAGATGAGGGGCAAGAACAAGACCAATACGGAGCTGCAGAATACTACAAAACTGGGAGCAACCTGACCACTAAACAAAATCCAAAATATAACTCCCAAATAAATACAAGAACTATTTCCATAATTAAAGCCATGTACATCCCACATTGAAGGCCAAAATTAGGTCCTGGAAATACTAAAAATAACCACTAGAGACTGTTACAACCATAATAGCAAAATAAAGTTTACAGATTGTGGAAACACCACCACAGCCTTTCTAGACAGCAGTAACAGCAGACCATTAAGCAACAACAAAACACCAAGCAACAGTAGGCAGACAACAGTATGCATTAGCAAGCATATAGCAGCAACACAGCAAGTAGCCTGCTAACCTTCAAGTAGCCTAACGAGCATGGTGCAGAGCTGTTTTGCTACTGCTGCTTTGATGCTACTGTTGCTGTAATATATGTATGTAGTTAGAACTGTAGTTTAGTTAGATAGTTATGCAATATATGTATGTAAGTTCATGTACTCTGTATAGAACTCATGCAAGAGATATTTTTCTTCATTCCATGAATTGCTTTATGGTTTCGAAGTAATTCTTCTTCTCCTAATGGGCACTATAGATTGGGGCATCCCTCATCTTAGAAGCAACATCACCTTGTTAAGAATGAAGAAACTTTTTTTTTAATAAGCATTGTAAACATATGTGCACTCACTACTGTGTGTCTAAGAGTGAGGCACAGACTCTCCTTTAGCTTGTCTAATTATACTTACAATAAATTTATTGCCTTAATTCACACAGATGTTTGGGATCCTTTATCACCTTCTATGATAGGTTACAAGTACCATGTCATTTTTGTTGATGAAATTAGTAAGTTCACTTTGTTGTTACTTTTGCTACTACTACTACACTTAGTTGCTATTGCTGTTGCACTTAGTTACTGCTCCTCTTGGATGTGAAACATTCAACATAAATGATAGTATTGAATAATGAATGCCTAGATTGTTTAGACTTTATAGAATTATTATTTTTTTTTTTTGCTTTTTTTGAATTTGCAATTATTTATAGATCAAACAAATTATTTGTTATAAGATCTTGTATTTTTTTTATTATTTATTTTTTTGTAAGTTTGCTTGAGGCATTTAATGTTCTATTAAAGGAATTGTGCCTTCTTAATGACCTTCCTTTGAGGTTATCAACTATGTAGCCTCTAGTTTATTGTTTTATATTCTAATTTCTTTGTTGATATAGGTATTCAAAAATACATTTAAAATGGAAAAATCTTGGATGTTCAAGGATAGAAGATCAAAAGACTATGAGAATGGAGTTGAATAATTTCTTAATTTTGCTATGATCCATGCAAGTGATCTTCAATCCATACATTGTCCTTGTAGAGTCTGTGGAAACTTAAGAAGCCAACCTATTCAAGAGATTAAAAATCATCTCTTTTTCAATGGTATTGACCAAAGTTATACCACATGGATATGGCATTGAGAAACAATCACCAGCGAGGCATCACTATGTTTAAATGAACAAGATTTTTCCTAACAACAATTTGACACGTCTCCTATAGATAATGTAACTGAAACAATAGAAATGGTTCAAGATGCATACGATCATTGCACAGCTGATCCTGAAGTGTTTAAGAAATTACTTGAAGATACAGAAAAACCATTGTATCCGGGTTGCATAAAGTTTACCAAGTTATCTGCATTGGTTAAACTATATAACTTGAAAACTACGAATAGCCTATCTCATACTGGGTTTTTAGATCTACTGACGTTATTGGGTGATATGCTGCCAATGAACAATGAAATACCATCATCCATGTATGAGGTTGGGAAGACGTTTGCCGCATTGGGAATGAGATATGAGAAAATACATGCATGTCCATATGATTGTATGCTCTATAGAAAGGAGTATAAAGATGCAACTTCATGTCCTACATGTGGTACATCAAATGGAAGTTGAAAAAGAATTCCACTGAAATAAGAAAAAATGTGCCTGCAAAAGTTTTATGGTATTTCCCACCTATCCCAAGGTTTTAAGTGTGTTCCAATCAGCAAAATAGTGAAGGATTTGACATGGCATGCTCACAAAAGAGATTCTGATGGCACTATGTGTCACCCTATGGATTCTTTATCATGGAAATTAGTAGACCACAAGTGGCCAGATTTCGCTGCAGAGCCAAAAAAAACCTTTGATTAGCTATTTCTGCAGATGGAATAAATCCACACAGTTCCCTTAATAATAGGTGTAGTTGTTGGCTAGTTATAATGATTACATATAATCTTCCACCGTAGTTATGTATGAAGAGGAAATTTATAATGTTATCATTGTTAATATCAGGTCCACAACAACCTGGTGATGACATTGATGTTTACTTGTCACTACTAATTGATGATTTGAAAATGTTGTGGAAGGTAGGTGTTGAAGCTTATGATGCTTATAAAGAAGAACACTTCAGGCTAAAGACTATGTTGTTGTGGACAATTAACGACTTTCCAGCATTAGGCAATTTGAGCGGTTGTACTGTAAAGGGATATTATACATGTCCAATTTGTAGTGAAGGAACATGTTCTCACAGATTAAAATATGGTAAGAAGAACACATATGATGGCCACAGGAAATTTCTTCCACGTTACCATTCATATTGAAGGCAAAAAATGGTTTTTAATGGTGACCAAGAGTTTGGATTAGCTCCAATACCATTAAGTGGGGAGGAGATATTAAATAAGGTTGAAGGGCTTGTAACCATATGGGGAAAGAGAAATAAAAAAAGCATTAGATGTTAGTGGTACAAAATGTTGGAAGAAGAAATCATTATTCTTTGATCTTGAATATTGGAAATACTTACATGTTCGACATAATTTGGATGTTATGCATATTGAGAAGAATGTGTGTGAGAGCCTCATTGGAACTTAATATTCCAGGAAAAACAAATGATGGAATTAATTCTCGCATTGATCTTGTAGAAATGGGTTTGCGTGAAGAATTGTCACCACAAATTAGGAAAAAGTGAACATACTTGCCTCCAACATATTACACATTGTCTAAGGAGGAGAAAAGAAGAGTATGTACAACATTATTGGAACTGAAGGTTCCAAAATGATACTCTTCAAATTTGGCAAGTCATGTATCAATGCAAGATTTGAAACTTTATGGTCTAAAATCACATGATTGGTATGTATTGATGCAATAGTTACTACATGTGGCAATACGATCTGTGTTACCTAAGCATGTGAGACATGCCATTATCAGGTTATGTTTCTTTTTCAATGTTATTTGTAGCAAAGTAGTGGATGTGGAAAAATTAGATAAGATTCAAAAAGATCTTGTGGTCACATTATGTTTGCTTGAAAAGTACCTTCCACCTTCGTTCTTTGATATCATTGTGCATTTGACAGTGCATCATGGTAGAGAAGTTCGACTTTGTGGACTAGTTCACTTTAGATGGATGTACCAATTTGAGAGGCTCATGAAGATCTTAAAGGGTTATGTTTGTGATCGTAATTGTCCTGAAGGTTGCATTGCTGAAAGTCATATTGTAGAATAAGCTGTTAAGTTCTGCGTAGAGTACTTATCTGGAGTGGATCCAATCGGGATTTCTTCTAATAGGAACATGATAGTAGATAATGATATAGAAGAAAGTGGAAGGCCTTTATCAAGTGGTTATGTTATTACTGTTGATCGTAATGAATGGGAGCAAGCATATCGTTATGTGTTAGAAAATACAAGTGACATTCAACCATACATTGAGTAAGAATATTTCATATACATTTTTTTACAATATTATTCTCACAAGTTAGAGATTTATCTCATAATATATTGCTTTATTCATGATTGATAGGGAGCATATGGCTTGGTTGAAGCTAAAATATCATCATCAATCACAAAGTCAAAAATGGCTACAAATTAAGCATAATAAAACATTTATGTAGTGGCTTCATGAAAAGGTATTGGGGTAATTCAACGTTTATCTTTCTCTAATACCAAATATTATTGAGAAAAAATTAGTTAACTATTCAACCATGTACAAGTCTCAAAGGACTTAAGTGGCCAAAATAATTATCTCAAATAACCTGAAGTGGATAGCACAAGGACCTCGATTAGATGTTATAAAATACCCCTGGCTATATCATCAATGGTTGCCGTTATAACACAAAAGATCGGGATAACTCACGAGTCAACCAAAACAATGATGTTAGTGTAAGTGGCAACAACAATGCAAGTGACAAGTTACAAGGATAAGAACCCAGTGTTTACTGATATGAGTTACTATAGAGTTATTACTAAGATATGGCAACTTGATTACAATATGTTCAAGATTCCGGTATTTAAGTGTGATTGGGTTGACAACACAAAGGGAATTAGAGTGGATGAGTTTGGTTTCACATTAGTTAAGCTAGGGAGGATAGGCCATAAAGACGATCCCTTCATTTTGGCTTCCCAAGCTAAGCAAGTTTTTTATGTACAAGATCAACTTGATCTGAGATGGTCAGCTGTACTAGAACCTCCTCAAAAACAATATTCTTGTGAAAAGGATGATGAGTTCAATGATTTTTGTATAGAGCATCATGACTTTACAAAAGTTTTGCCAGAAGTTGAATCCTTAGATGTGGTTTATGATTCTATGTCATCTTACATGCGAGGAGATTGTAAGGGAACTTGGCTCGATAATCCATGATGAAAAAAATGTCTTTGTAAGAATGTATGTCTCAGTGTTGTATTTTCATGTTAAAATGTTTGATTTATATTCATTTTCTTAGGTGCCGTTTGGTAACACTTACATTTTCAGTTTTCTGTTTATATTTACAAAAAATTTAAAAACTCAAATAAAAACTTGTTTGGTAAATTTTTGATTTTATAAATTAGTGGTCTCAGTTTATAAATTTGGCCCAAAAAATGTAAACTCAAAAAATGTGTTTCCGTTTTGAGTTTTCAGGGTTTTTTTTTTTTTTTTACCATCCAACACTAGCCACCACCCGTCACTATTTTCCATCACTGTCTCGTCTGCCACCACCACCCACCACCACCACCTGCTACTACCACTTATCACCCCACTTGCCACCACCAACCCACCCACCTGCCACCCACCAGTCACCACCCACACTACCACTCACGTCGCCACCACCACCCACTCCTCGCCACCACCACCACCCACTCCTCGCTACCACCAACCACCACCACCACCCACCACTCACCACCCACCTGTCATCCATCCGCTACCATCCACTACCCGCCACTACCATCCACCACCCGCCACCCACCACCACCTGCCACCCACCCCACCACCACCACCCTATCACCCACCACTCACTAACCCGCCACCGTCACCACCACCAGCCCACCCACCAGCCACCACCACCCGCCACACCACCCCGCCATCCGCCACCCACCTGTCACCATCACCCACTACTCGCCACCCACCATCACCACCCAATTGCTACCACCGACCACCTGCCACCATTACCCACCCACCCACCCACCCACCATCACCACCCGCCACCACCACCCCCACCCGCCACCTACCACCACCACCACCACTACCACCCCACTTCGCCTACCACCCACACCCACCACCCGCCACCGTTACCCACCCATTCATCACCACCCACCCACTTGCCACCACCCACCACCACCCCGCCAGCCACCTGCCACCGACCACCCACCACCCGCCACCACTACCACCACCACCCACTCGCTATCACCCACCATCCGCCACCGTCACCCACCCACCTACCACCCGCCACTTATTCGTCACCACCCTCGCCACCACCACCACCACCACCACCCACTTGCTACCCACCCACCAGCCACCACCGTCATCCATCCACTCACCACCACCACCACCACCCGCCACTACCTACCTGCCACCACCACCCCACCACCCCACCACCCACCCGCCGCCACCGACCACCACCACCATCACCACCATCACGCACTCGCTACCACCCCACCACCCGCCACCATTACCCACGCCACCCACCACCCGTTGCCCACCCTGACCCCCGACCGTTCCACCACTTTCCACCACCGTCTTCCGCCGCTGCTTGCCACCACTTGCCATTTCTCACTATTTTTTATATTTTAAATTTTTTAAAACATTTTGTCAATTACCAAACGCGTTTGTAGTTTATGTTTTTCTAAAAATAAACAAAAAACCAGTTTATAAAATTTTGTAAATATAAACTAAAAACGAAAACGTTACCAAACAAACCCTTAATGTACTTATATTTAATTGTCTAACAATTTTGACCTTTTTGTTAAAAAAAAAAATTTTATTTTATTCACAGGATGGATACTTCTCATGTCCTGCCTACTAATAGAGAGGATGCATGGTTACCAACAACAGAACAAAATCTAATAAAAGAAAAGGCAGAGGTTCGACAACATTACCAGATGTCATAAGGATAGGAGTTCTGTTGTACGAAAAGCCTTGAGTATAATGAGAATGTTCAACCGATTGGAAACAATTCAATCAAATGTTCAACGTTATCATGGGGTGTTGGCTTGCACAATGGTTCCGATATGCTATAAAGATTGGTTTAAAGGTGCTAGGTGAACTAAAAGAAAAATTATGGAGTTGTGTGGAGGTAAGTAAGACTAATAAACATGTATTTAAGTGCACTCAAAATTTGAATTTTATAATATTATATTTTTTGACTACTCAGTTAACATACAAAGTGGATAAAAGAAGTAAGAAAAAAGTGTTATTTTCAATTTGTTCAAAATGAAGGACATTCAAGAAAGAACTTAGCAAGTACATACATGAAAATAAGTCAAATCCTGAGATCATATCAAAACCACCAGCAATTTATGGATTCGTTGAGCAAAGACAATTGGGACTCATTGATCTTGGAAGGTGACTATCAGAAGAGTTTTGAGGTAAAAATAATCAAACTTTAGTTATTTAAAATGTCAATATTAAATGCTATACATTTGGATTAACTTTGTGTGTTGCATTTTTAAAGATTTTGAGTCAGGTTCAAAAATGGAGACGAAGTCAAACTACAAATAGCCATAGAATCAGTCGAAAGGGCTATGCTCGCTTTCAAGAAGACTATGTAAGTGGTTGTAAATTTTATAATTAATAACAATCTTGATATGATTATTTTTAAAAATTGATGTATGTTTGATTAATAGAAACGTATGACTGGATCTATTGAAGATTTGGACAGAAGCGTTCTATGGAAAAAGGCTCGTCAAAATAAAAATGAAGAATATGATGACAAGACAATTATGGAACAAGCTACGAGAATTGTAAAATATTTGTGTGTACTGATTGCATTTATTTTATATTACCTCAACTGTTCATGCTTTCTTATATAGTAATGTAATATTGTAGGATGAGTTGACCAAACAAAAAAGTGATGGGAGTTTAATGACTGAAAGATGCAATGACATTTTTACTATGGCATTGGGCACTCCCTGAATCTTCTGGTCGAGTAAGCGGTGTAGGAAATTTTGTCACACCTAGCACCTACTTTCACTTGCCTAGACGTGGGAATCAATCATATGGGAAAATAAATATAATGATCTTAAGGTAGTGGTGGTACAATTGCAAGTTAGGCTTAGCGCAGTAGAATAACAAACACCCACATACACCACAATCTAAACATGTTAGTTCAAACACCTTCAGAAGTGGTTATGAAGGAAATTTTCAACCTGATTTTCTCTCAACAGAAAACAGAGTGAGAACTAAGGATGTCATTCCACCCCCAAGCTCCTACCCAAAAGATCATAAAGGTGTGCAGCATTTGGAACACCTAAAGTTCTTATATTTTCTAATAACTGTTAGTGATTTTATTAGTGTTTTTGTTGTTATCTACATATTTGTTATAGAGCAAATGTTCAAACATGTTGAAAAGTGGTGGTAGAGGCAATTTTTCAACATGATTCTATCTTAGCAGAAAATAGGGTGAGAATTAAGGACGACATTCCACCTCAAGATCCTAAAGAAAATAAGAGAAAGGTGTTTAGTTTTATATATATGTTGTTGTTATAATTTCTAATATCGTTAGTGATATTCTTAGAAGTTCCATTGTTAACTTTGTGTGTTATAGGGCAAACCGTGTAAACTCGCGGTAGGTTCCATTGAAAATATTGTTTGCTCATGATACATTGTATGAGAGAATTGAACCCAATGAAGCCATTTATAACGGTGCCATTAGGAGAATCCCAATGTACATGTGTGTATTCAAGTTGTTATTCAAAAAGATGCCTCTCTTCCTATACCTATCCCAGATGAGATCCTAGTGGGATTTTTTGTTGCTTGGCCCAAAAATCTTGTATTGGTCGGTGATGAGGTAAAATATTCAATACTTAGAAACTTTATTACACTTTCTTAAAAATAAAGTTGACTTATTTTGTTTATTTTGAAAATTTTAAACTTTAGGGAGCTTCATTTAATGTTGAATGTGGAAAATATTAAGAGTCCATTCAATCTTTTATTTCATTAGTTGAGCATATCAAGTTGTAGACACCCTACTTTTGACTACCCACAAAGACTTAGACGCTTGATTCAGGTCCACTCAATGATGAAAGTTGAATTACGAATTCGCAACAATTCGAATCAATCAGGCTTTTGAAATAGCTTCACATCTTCAACATTTACCTTGTTTGAACCCTTGGGTCTCATTTCTGGACCATTTCTCACCTTGAGTTGAGTTTGAACCAAAAAAATAGGGCGGAGGCCATCAAAGCCCCGGCCGGGCATTGGTGATGGCTGGCCGTGGCTATTAATGACCGGCCGGCCTTTCGATGGCAGTAAACACTATTCTGGGCGGGAGGTCGCCAGCCGTCCATTTTTGAAGATATTTGTCACCTTTTCAACTCGAATTCTATAAAACCGAGGCTCTAGGATTGTTTTGAGGGTTAAACAAATATCTAAAAGAGAGATATACACCTTGAGAGCCTTGACTCCTCCTTCTTCTATTGCAAGCATCCTTTTGAGCTAACCTAGTTTGCTTACACCACCACTACACACCCTATACAAACCTTGTTTGATCATCCTAAAGCCTGGGTTGATCTTGAGAAAATGTAATTCAAGCTTGAGAGTGCATTGAAATTGAGTTGGAAACTCTAAGAGCAAGCTTGCTTTCTTGAAAGTTATAAGCTTGCTTTCTCTTTCCTTGCTTTCATTTTTGTTCTTTACTCCATCATTCTTGCTGTTTTGGTTGTTTTTGAGCTTGTTTGAAGTGGTTGGAGTGAGTTTGAAGGGTTACCAAAATGGTACCTTTATTTCATAACCTAAACTCTTCTCCTTTTCACTCTCTTTCTTTAGTATTCAAACTAATTTTCAGAGGTTTTAAGAGGGCTGAAAATCATACTTTGAAGCTCCAAAAAATGAAGGGATTAGCCACCCCTCCTTTTCTTGTTATTTAGCCTTCAATTCTTATCTTTGTTGCCTAGCTTTTTGCCCTCTTTTCATGCATGTTTTATCTCTGATTTGCATGTATTTGGGACTTTTTTGAGGTTTATCTAAGCCTTTCCATTTGGTTCACACCCTTGTTAGGCACCCTTGAGGTTACATAGTTAACATAGCCTTTTGCTTAACATGCTTTCTTGGTTCATTTCACATGCTTTGAGGCTGAAATTTACTAATCAATCAATGAATCCATATCTTTCATTCATGAGAATGGTTTCAACCAATCGAGGTTATTCAAGGCATGTAAAGAAGACCTATACTTAATGGCTTAATCTCTCGGAGATTCATCGTCAACGACGTAGTCTCCTTCTCATGTTTTAGAGGGACCTCTTATTTGACATCACTTCTCCGTTAGAGGACTTTAAACATCATATTTGGACAAATGGACTAATGAATGGCTAGCCTAAAACAATTGGTTTGAAATTTGAATCAACACACTTAAAGAAAATGACTTGAATAGCTTAAACTTGGCTGGATGTTATGCCAAGTTTCTTGTGTCAAGGGTCATCAAGCATCAATTCATGGTGTTTTTGATGACCTTTGAAGCATCTCAACTTCATCCTTTTTGAGTTCATTCCATGACAAAATGGGAGGGGTGGTCTATTTGCATTGCATTCATTGATTTTTGTTCCAAAATTATATTTGAGATCATCAAGCGATTACATCTCTCATTGATGATTTTGGAATCAATCCCAACCTTCTCTTGAGGCTTTTCTATGACAGAGAAAGAATGAAGGACAAACAGAGCTTGAAAATGCTTCGTCGGCACCGATTTCATCTCAGAGCACAAAATCAACGCACGGCCGCCGTCCCTCTGTGGGCCCGGTCGGCCATCAGTAATGCACGGCCCAGCCCTTGGTATGTGGCCAGCAGTGCAGTTTTGCAGAAACAGAGGCAGTGGTTGAAGGTGAAATAGAGGCAATCTAGGGCAGACAGAGCAGCTTTCAGGCAATGCTCATGTAACCTCCATCCATCTTCCTTGGTGCTCATATCGAATTCGTTTGATTTGCTTTAATTGATTCATTAGTATAATGAATTATGTTGTAATATTTTGCTTAATTAATTAGTGGTAGCTAATTCATGCAAACGTTGTAATTATTTAAGTAGAATAGTTAGTTAATTACTTTATGTTGTAATTAATTAGACTAGTTGCTTTGTAATTAGTTTGTTGAGTATTTAGCTAAATTGGTTTGTAATATTTAATTAACTCAGAATAGTGTAGTTAAATTTTGTATTGTAAATAATTAGTTAGCTCAATTAGTATAGCTAGTTAGTTAGCTTATTCATTCGAACCCCTCCTTCGCGATGGCATAATGTTGTAATAAGTGTGCGTGCGTGTGTGTATGTTTTTCCAACCCCACGTTTTTCTCCCTTTTATTTAATCGCTTTGGTTAGATTAGGGTCATGTTTCAATTAGCATATCGCATGCTTGCATCCATTCATTTTGTCTTGCATGCACTGAGGGCTTGGCGCATCATTTAAACTGCATTGCAATTTCAATACTTCTTTGAATATGTGTTTAATCGCATGTTGTTCAAATCGATCCATATGCCATATTAGTCAGCTGAGCCTATTAATTGCATTATCGCATGTGTTGCATTAGGCATCTTGCATAGTTAGGATCATGCATTTTTCTAACTAGTTTTTGTTTTGACTTGAAGTACTCGGTAAGTCTTATGCTTTAGCATACTTGCATGAGTGTGACTGCCATATTGCCATGATTAGCATGCTTGCATGAGGGTATATGCTTACTTGCTAAACTGCATGACTGCCTGTGGATGAAGGCTTGTTATTTGAATTAGAACTTGCACAGATTCAACGAATGTGCGTTTTAAGCCCATTTTGTTGTGGCAAATCATATTTTAAGCCCACTTGAGGTGACAAATCAGCATCTTTTAAGCCCATTTGAGGGTGGCAAATTCAAACCATTTTCGCAAACAAACATGAGTTGAATTGTTCCAAGTCTTGCTACTAGTCTATACTTGCTTGTGTGTGTCACATAGCAAAGCTAGTCTAATAACCGGAATAAGAACACCTAATATTTATAAAAGCGCATATCATGATTAGTAGAGGCCGATCTTTGATCGGGCGGGGATGCTCATTTCATGACCTTCCCTCCTCGTACCTAAATTCCCGAGCCGAGACAACTTTGATGATGACGGGCACGTGGCCTTCGGCACAAGTCAGGATTTCCTAAATTTTTTCAAAATAAAATATTTAGGTGGCGACTCTATATCTGGCAAAGTAGTCCAATTTTGGCATTATTTGATTTAAAATAGATTTTTCAAAAGATTTACTGGATTTGGACTCTTTGGTGTTTATCAGTTTCACATTGCACTTGTGAGACTAGATTCAAAACTGCGGGAGTCCCAACTGTGAGGCCTTTTCATTTCAATCATTTCTGAAAGGCGGGGCGCGAGAAAAAGACGAGTCCACACAAGTATGATGAAGCCATAGACATTCCACTACAGAAAGACATATTTGGGGAGGAGATCAATATCCAACTTCAAAGAGTAGACATAGAGTACATATGTCATGTAAAAGAATTATCTGTTACATGTATCATGTTGTATGTAAGGTAAGGAGAATTTGCTACATCAATAGTTATTTCTGCAGATTTTATGAATTACGAATTTAATTAACATTTGTCTCTTTTATTAGTCATCTTCATCAGGTATTAAAGGCTTCCAATTGGAGGAAACAATTTGTATTTGTTAACCCTTGTGTCGTTAGTGGAAAAACTATGGCTGGGAAGAAATCAAAATCAGTGTTTCTTGCAAGAAGATTAAAGGAGCCTATGCTAGAACAAATAATATTAGGTAATTATCTAAAACTATTTATTTCATGTGGTCAAAGGATATTAAACTTAGTAAGCTTATACTTGTGTGACTTGTTCAATTGTAGGTACCATTGGATATTGTTAGTCATTGATCTAACATTGATGATTGTGTATTTACTTGATCTGATTAATTCTAAAATAAACACAACCCTTGAAATTGTAATAAACATGTAAGTTTGGCTGGTTCGTACATTTTTAAGCAATTTGAGTTACCCTAAAAATATTTTGACTTCTGAAATTTCTTTTGTAAAGTGCTTTGAAAATTTGTGAAACTATCCAAAGGAGGAGAAGGACCAATCCAGTTTGGAAAGTAGTTCAGGTCATCAATATCATTTTCTCTAATTTTATCATACTTATATTTATGCTAATGGTTGTTCAGCTTGATCATAACATTTATATGTAGTTTCTAATAATAATGAAAATGCTTTCATGTAGTCCCCACAATAACCTACAAACGTGGAATGTGGGTTTTATTTAATGAGGTATATGAAAGACCTCATTAAAGATCAAAGCATCCTAAGAAAACAAAATGTGAGATAAATTCTAACTTTTATTACTATATTATATTCATGATACTTGTACATCTTCTTCATTATCTAATTGTTTCTAAATAACCTCTTGCAGTTTAATGGAAAAAATACTTACACGGAAATCGAACTTGATGAAGTGAGAGTTGAATGGATTAATTTCGTCCTAAAGAATATGAGTTGAAATCCAACATGTAAGTATGATATAACTTCCGTTCTTTAAATTGCTAATAAACAATTTCTTCAATTTGTGAGGAATACATAATCACTTCAAGATTTCATTTTGGATTTGTTGATTCTATGTATATTTGGTTTTATGACTTTAAAATATCTGGCCATGCATTTACGATTTTCATTTTGGATTTATTGATTCTATGTATATGCAGTGCCGGAGCCAGGAATTTAATGTAGGGGGGCACTTATTAATTATAATCTCAAAATTTTTCTTCCCCAATCAATAACAATAATATAATAATAATTTTTCAAGCTAACATTAAATATTAAAAATTAATATTCATTACAAAAAGTTTTTAATTTTAAACTTTAACAATTGAGCCCGATGAGTTTTCATCTTTTGAAATCTTTCCATAATAGTATCATTGTCAATGCCATCAAAAATCTCTCTCAATGTAGACAACTAAGCTATCATTCATCCATTCATCATCCATTCGGTTCCGCAACCGATTCTTCACAATATTCATAGCTAAAAATACCCTCTCAACAGTAGCAGTTGCAATAAGTAAGATTAATGCTAAAGTCAAGAGCAAATACACCAATGGATATAATTTGTCTCTTCCAGTCTCCACCATTTTCTTAGCAGGATCAGCAATTCCATTCAACCTTGATAAGTCATTACTGGAGAGCATGTCGATAATATATGTATCAATTTGTTTTGCGGAACAATAATTATAATCTTCTTTTTGAGGAAGAGATGATTCCAATTTTGATTTTCTTTTGAAATATTTCTCCATGACTGTTTTAAAAAATAAAAATCAAAATAAAAATTCATAATCAAAATCACAAACCCCCACAAATCAAAATTTTCAATTTTAATACAAATCAAAAAATTTAAATTTAGTACAAATCACAACAAATAAAATTTCTAATATACCTATATTATAACAAATGAAAGTCCCTAATTTAAATAACAAATACTATAAATTAATATTTTTAATTATAGCACAAATCAAATCCCTAATTTCAGCACAAACAACAACAAACCAAAATGCCTACTATAAATCACCACTAATTAAGATTCATAATTTTAGCATATCAAAATCTCTTATTTTAACGTAAATAATAACAAATAAAAAAATTTTACAAATCAAAACTTAACAAATAACTATAAATTGATGCTCATAATTTTTATTTTAAAAAAATCATAAATAAAGTTACTTGTAAACAATAAAAAGAAGATACCAAGGTTATACTGTGATCCCAAATTTGTGGTATGTAATTCTAATCTGGTAAATCATAAGTTGATAAATTACAAAACAACAAAGAGAGATAAAGAGAAAAAAAAGCCTTGCTGCCGTTTTTCATGATTAAAAATAAATAAATAAATAATTAGATTAAGGTTGTGTCAGTGTGTTTGGGTGTGTGTTAGTATTAGTGTGTTTAGAAATTGTGGCCTTGTGTGCATGTCAGTTTTTTTCAGTCAAAGTGGGCTGGGCTGCTGTGTAAGTGTATATAGGCACAAACAAATCTTTAAAAAAAAAATAAAAAAAAAATTCAAAAGTCAGGAGGGGCACGTGACCCCCCTGGCCCCCCACATCCCTCCGCCCCTATGTACATGTCATATCTATATGGTAATCTAAACATTTAAACTAGTAACAATCAAAGTGGTTATTCTTTTTCCATTGATGCAGGAGATGAAGAATCAGTGTGATGAGAAAATGTCCAACTTTATCTTTTGTAAGACTAGAACAGTCTCTACAAATAGTTAGTTTATTCATATGCTTCTAGCTGTTTCTAAATTAATTTGTGTTTTCATTTTTCAGGTTAGAAATTTCTTAGAGAGATGCAAAATATGGTCAAAGAATTCAATAACTTAGTTTTTCAAGTTTTTTCATTTTTTAACATATGTAAGCATAGTTAAAAACTTTTTATTTAATTCCTTTGTATATACTTTTAAACATTTAATTTTCATTTATGAAATATATGACGTTATTCCATTCAATATGTGGTTGTGATTCAAAGTATAGTATATAGTGTGTATTACATTCTTCAAAGCGCGTACAAAAATAATATTGATTATTCTTCAAATATGTTGAACCCATTTTTTATCACACGCATTAACTGTGATGAGAAATGCATAAAGTGTGTGATCTTATCTCATTATTAATCACAGGTCTTATTATTGTTACAGTTTTATTAGGTATTAATCACACTTAAAAGATGTAATCTAAATGTTATTAATCACACTTAAAAGATGTGATCTAACTATTTATTATCACACGCGAAAGTGTGATGGAATCATCTTTTAATGACACTCAAAATGTATGATTAAAAATGACCATTTTTAATCACACTCCCAAATATCACACTTTGATAAAACTTAAAAAGTGTGATTAAATAACATACATCACACAAAAAAAAGTGTGATCTATTTATGATTTTGTAGTAGTGCCCCTTATCAGAATTTTTAATTTAATAGAATTAATTAAAAAAATGAAATTCATAATTGCTCTCTGATACAATAATAAAATTACCTAAATTATTAATAGAAATATATTTCTAATATCATTAAAAACTGTTAATTAACTTCATAATTTATTAATAAAATGGGTAATTTGTTACGAAATTAGAAACTTCAAGGGCTGGAATGTAATTTCTAAAATTATAGGAGGTGATTCATATTTTAATCAAATCTCAGAGATGTATTTGTAATTTATCCAAAAAAAAATCAATATGTTGACTGATAATTGAGTGCTAAAGGAAAGGAGGCCATAATTAGCAAACAATTTATTTTCAAATTTCTTATAATTAAATTATTAAAAAAATTCTTTCCACTTTCTAACTTGAATTGATATTTTCAATTTCTCAAATTCTTAGGCTAATTATTTTTTATTTTTTATTTTTTTGTGTTTGCGCCTCTCCTTTGACAAAATGAACGAACCAACTGGAAGCTTCGATGAAAGTTAATTAAAAGAAAATTGTTAAAATAGATAGCATTGTTGGAGTGTATATTTAAAAAAATAAAAACTACCTAAAATAGTAACGTGGACTTCGGGCTAAATATTTTTACTAGTATATTACTGAGATTAAGAAGTTTGTTACACAAAATTTCATTTTTTCTAAAGTTATGACGTTCAATATTCAAACAAATAAATAAACTTTAAAAGTTATATTCTTCCAACTCGTATAAGGGCAAATTTGTCATCTTGCATATGTCTATCTATTTTTACTTCAAATAAAACACATTTAAACAAACGGTGGTGCTGCATGTAGTAATTGATATACTAATTAGTATACCAACATAGTTATGACATTGTTATATAAAAACTATAATCTCACCCATTATATAAATTATAAAGATTCAAAATCTCTAAAATTATATCATATTATCTGTTAGTACACTAATTGATATACCAATTAGTATATATAGCATTATTCTTAAACAAATTGTCAAATTTAAGTAACAACAAAGGGTGATGTTATTTCCAAAAATACATTTATTGGTTTCACACTATTTATCTTCACATGTCACTTTTTTTTTCTTTCTTTCGTTCTCTTTTTCTCTATATATTTGTTTGAACATTGAAACATAGTTGTAACATTATCATCACCTAAAAACTAATTTTATGACATTGAAACGTATTTAATAACCTCTATCTTCAATGAAATTTATTAATATAACATTAAATGGATCAAACAAATACTAGCATAAATATAGACTTCAACTCTTTTTTTTTTTTTGGGTTCAATTTGGTTAGATTGACAATACAAAAAAGAAAAAGAAAAAGAAAAAAATTTTATGTGTTTATTTAAATAGAGAATCCTACAAAGTAATGGAAACAAAAGTTTCCTATACAACTCGAATTAATTTGTTAGTTAGGCTAACAATTTTTTGTAAAATATACACGAAATTTTATTTTTTCCCACAAATCTTGACAAGTTCTTTTTTTCTTTTTTCTTTTTTCTCTTTCTCTTTGTCCATGTTTTTTCCACAACTTCCTATTATGTAGTGATTATGTTTTTTTCCCATCATTTTTTTACAAAAATTTTCATCTATTCAAATGCATGCAAGAAAATAAATTTTTATTTCTTTTTCCTTTCTTTCACCTTACTTTCTACCATTTTCATTTTCTATCATTCGTTCATTTCTAAACAAATGGAGCATAGGGAAATATGGATTTTCAACTTGATATGCTTTAAACTGTATCTTTCTCCATCTCTTTCTTGGTTTTTTTAGGTAAATTATACTGATCGCTTTTGAGTTTTGAATAATAAAGTTGTAACGCCCTGAAATAATAACAATAACCCATCTCATAACATTCTTTACAATTGATCAATAACATCATATTTAATATTCCATTCATAATCTTTAATCATACAAAATATGACATATGCCTGTATATATTCATAAATTATAGATCCTGAATCTATAACATATAACATGTATACATGAATTAAAATAAAAGGAGAATAAAGTAATTTTATACTCTAATGGCTACATCTTTCCAAGTCAATGCTTGGGTACAACGAAATGAGTTCAACTCAATACAATTAAAACTCAAGGCTTGTACAAAAATAATTACATCAAATAAGCAAAATGAAACACTTGGCTCCAAGTCCTCCCACGGCATGTTCTTGGTAGAGGCATATCATCAGTACCTGAAAGTTGTTTTCCACATAGGGTGAGCTGAAATCCAGTAGAGATATTTTAACACAATATATGAATCTTAACGAAATCATAAGGTGGATACATATTTATGCCATTTGTCAAACGTTTTACATTTCTATCTCAAAACAATGCAATGCCAAATTATATATCAATTCATGAAAATAACCTTTTATATTTAAAAAAAAAAAGGGCAATGGATACAAAGCATCAAGAATTTCTAGGTACATGTCTACCAGTAAGCTATACAAGCACTATCAAAGCCATTTTACCAGTACTAATCGGAAGGATCGACACCTAACCGCGCGGGTTTCTGGACTTTCACCAAGGGCACACAGGCCAACATAATAACCACAACCACACTGTAACAACCCCAACTTGCAATTAGCTAATAAACTATGATTAAGAATGCCTAATAAGTACTTAAGTGGAAATTCTGAGTTAATTGTATATGTTATGTGTTAATTGTGTTTATATCTGTTAGTCCTAGGAATATCTGTTTGTGATTTTGTTTCCTTATGTGAATTGAAGGCCTTATCAGCTTCCGAACATGAAATTGACCCGTTTATGTGTTAGTTAGAATTTTATGATAGGTTTAATTGAAATTCAATTTGGACCCAATTAATTAGAATAAGATAATCCTAATTAACTGCCCTTAACTTAAGTTAATTAAGACAACCTAATTAAACCTATATAAGGCCACTCTTAACCCAACCTACAGCATTCTACACATCTTCTTCATCATCTTTGAGCACACAACCGTGAGAGAGAGAGAGAGAGAGAGAGAGAGAGAGAGAGAGAGAGATTGAAGAAAAGAGTGAAATCTAAGGAAGAAAAGAAGAATTTGGAAATATAGTTGGAGAATTGGCTTGCTAACGCAAAGACATAGCAATCTAGAGCCTAATCGAAGAGTCTAGGTAAGGATTCAAGCTTTTAGTTGAGTTATTGAGTCACTTAACACATGAATTCCGAAATAATTAAGTTGATCAAAGCAAGAATTGAGTTAATGAAGTAGGAAAGAAGATCACATCATGTATGCATGCATTTTCATCTCACTGTGAGTTTGAATTTTAACCAATTCTCACATGCATATACTAGTTCTAGTTGGGTTTTGAAAATTCATCACATTTCATGACATTTTATCTCAATTGATCATGTTTTAGAAGAAATGAGATCATGTTAATTCATGCATGTTGATTCATGAGAGTTCCAAGTTGATTCCAAAAAAGTTGGCATACTTTTGGGCTTGATTTTGCGAAATGATCTTTAATTCATAATGTTTTACAAGTTTACAAGTGTCTTCTCAAGTTTTGGCCCAAAAGGATGTGTTTTGGTGCTTTGAAATCAAGTTTTGCAACTAGGAGTGCAATCTGAAAATTTTAGAATTTGTAGGCTTCGCTCGAGTAGTGGAGTTTGAGCTAGAGCGAATAATACGAGCTCCCAGTACTTTTGCAGAGTTTGGGGGTTGGCTCGAGCGGAACAAGTTACACTCGAGCAAATACTCTTATTTTTGAACCTTAGCTCAATCGAAGGAAGTTTAGCTCGAGCATAAAAATTCAAGCTCCCAGAAGTTTTGCAGACAATGACATGGTGGCTTGAGCAGCAAAGTGTGTGCTCGAGCGAATCCACTTTTTCTCAGTCTTTGGCTCGAACAACTGTCGAGCGACCGTTGAGCGTAAAAATCAAACAACCAGCATTTTTGTAGAGTTTTGCAAACCGCTCAAGCGACCAAAGTTGCGCTTGAGCAAAGGCCCTGTTTTCAGCAAATTTGACTAAGTGTTTCAAATTACATTTTGGCATCCTCATTGCATCTTAGGCATTCCTAAGCCCTAATTAAGACATAATAATGAGGATAAGGATGAGAAACACACCAACATAGAAAAAAAATAAGTTAAAGTGTTTTCCGAACGTGTGTTTCAATGTGTATCCATTAGGTGTTTGTATAGGTCACGCGCCGTAGACTGTCTGATCTGTCTACTCTATCTGTTCTGCTACGGGAGCTATCTATGAGTAACAACTCTGTAAAGCTATGTTTAACTGTAAGTATTTTTCTTAATAATATGATATGATCTGTTTTTTGAAATGCTATCTTATGATTCAATGAATGATTGTTCGAATTTCTAAAATGTATTTGTAGTATCCTTAGCATCATGTGATATCTTACATCTCTTCTTGGGTTATCAGGTCTCTTTATGGATCGTCAGGTCTCTTTATGGGTCATCAAGTCCTTTTATGGGTCATCAGATCTTTTTATAGATCATCAGCTATGAATGTCTCTGTACACATAAGTCATCAGAACCATGCTCTATATAATTATGGGTCATCAGATTTGTTAATGCTAAGGGATGTACCACATTTGATCATATGTGAATTTTGAATGTGAAAATGAATATGATTACGTTTATGAATATGACTTTGTTTTTGAATCTGAATTCTGATTCGTGAATTTGTTATGGACATCATTCATTAAAACCCTTTACTCCGTTATTATTCATTGGGCTCCAGCTCACCGTATTATTTATGTATGTAGGTGATCAAGTGCATTACCAGGCTCAGTGATGATTACCTGGAGATTCGTTTAGTCAGTCAATCACTGTGCCTCCCGAGGAGGTTTTCGTTTTGAAGTGGTCAAGTTTTTGTGAACAAGGTTTAAAACCTTTTTGCATTTCTTTTGTTAAGTCTAAATCAGATTCTATTTTGTTTGTGTATCGGGCTAATACCTATTTTGGTTTATCTGTATATGATATTGCATCACAATAATGTAAATTAAGTTTTGAATTTTCTGTCTCATGTATGTCTATACAATCCTATAGACATTATATTCCGATATTTGCTTCTACTAACCCTTTAATTTTGTTTAATCTGTTTAGAGGCCTTCGATAATCTCAGGATTACTAGCCGGTTACGATATTAAACCTAAAAGGGTGGGTTTGGGTCGTGACATACACCTCTTAATCAGATTCACCAAGGTATTTACTCATTTTTCTCAAAACAATACATTTTCAATTTTTAAGTATGAAACAATGCACAATGCAAGATGTATGAGTAATTGGTTTCAATTGACCTAATCCTTATGCAATTTTTACAACAATCAAAGATATCCTTAATCGATAGCCCAAAACAAATATTTCTATTCAATAGATAATTTCCAACAAAAGATATAATCTCATCATTTTTAAGATAGGAGTAATATTACATATCCAACTCTATCGTCATCATTAACATATACGTTAGTTTTATCCTTTCAAAACCCAACATCTTTTCCCTTTTCTTTCCACAAACCAAATATCCATGATTTTAAAACAGAAACCCCATTTTACTTTCAAAATCAAATTTTAAGTATAAAAATCCACCATTTGAACTTATCTCAATCATAAACATATCCTCACAACTTTTCTTGAGAACCCATTTAAAAATCCCTCTTTTACATTTCAAAATCAACCCTAAGTTTAATCCAAAATTCCAAAATCATTAGATTTTTTCAATGAACAAATAACTAGGGTAAAAATCATACAAAAGGTTGAAAAAATCTCTACCTTAAGATTTAGAAGACAGAGAAAGCAAAATTTGAAGTTTGGCGGAGCCGAAAACGAGATTCTCTCCGATTAGCATGAAACTTTATACGAGCTCTACCTTTATCTTCAAAGAGCTATAGTGGAGAAATCAATGGATGATGGTGTATTTGAGGTTTTAAGCAAGAACTAGAGAGAGAGAGAGAGAGAAGAACTAGGGTTTTGAAATGTTTTAGAGAAAGAGAGCAAATGAAATTCAAAAACCCTTTTCCCGAACTGATATACACGTAAACCACTTGAGCGACCAACACACCGCTCGAGCGTCAAACACAATAAATGACACCGCTCGAGCTACCAAAAACACAGCTCGAGTGTACAATGACCCCCTCCCAAAAGCTCAGACCTGTAAAAGACCGTTTGAGCGCAAGAAATACTACTCGAACGAAGATACTCTACTTCCAGAAGTTTTGCAAACCGTAAAAAACCGCTCGAGTGTAAGAAAGACTGCTCGAGTGAACAAGAATAAAACTGGACAGCAACTCTTTGAAAAACTAACCCCCAATTTGTTCCAAACGCAACAATAACTCCTAATGTAACACCTCCAAAATATAATATAACAATCCATTCCATAAGATCTATGAACATAACAAAATGATCTACTTCATTCATCAGAGTTTCTATTACAAAAGGGAATTACATGCATTATACATTCATAAACAATCATTTTGAATCTACAGCATGTAGTTCAAATTAACGATAACAAAATAAATGTCCTACGGGCTTATATCTTTTCAAGATATCACTCGGTTACAACCAAAGAAAGAGTCCTAAGCTCTATACAAGTTAAGCCCTTGGCTTGAATAACATTTAAGCACAAATATAACAAAAATAGAGTCTTCAACCCTTAATCCTCTCAAGCTATGTCCTTGGAGGTAGCATGTCACCAGTACCTGAAAATGTTTTCCCAAGTAGAGTGAGCCAAAGCCCAGTAAAGATAAACTCACACAGTATATGAGGTTTAACTAAAATATAAGTGTCAAATACATGTTTCATAATCATGATCAACTTATATTCTTTCCTTAACTATTCAATATAGATGACTATATCTCAATCCATTTCCATTCACTCATTTTGGGTTAATCCATTAATCAAGTTCATTATTATCCAATCAACCAAAATGAGACCACAACTCAATGGTTCACAATTTAATACATTCATCACTCCAACACTTCTATTTTGCCATTTTATGGAACTCTCATCCGAAGGAACCGGCACCCATATATATACAAGATTTTAGGACTTTCACCCTGGACACTCTGGCCAACTAAATTTTGAATGAAATCCATCCCATACCTCCTCCCAAATAGTGGAGTACATCCATTTTTTTCTCCCAAACAATTATACATATACAATGTATTAAAATATCGTCATATACAATAACCATCTACAACACATATTCAATATCTCAATCTTACCGTCATATTCAATGACACAATTTAAATGATGAGTTTCAATTTACCTAATGCTCATGCAATTTCTGCAACAATCATAGTTATCCTTAACCGATAGCCCAAAACAGATATTTCTAGACAGATACACAATCTTTTAAGCAGATAATTTATCAAATTTCCATAGGTGAGTGATTTAACAAATCCAACTACACTATTCATTCATATATCCTTCCAATTTCACATTTCCCATATCAATTTCATTATTTATACAATTTGGTTATCCAACTCAAATTAGGGCAAATTTTTCCCTTTTTCAAATATCAACCCAACGGCTAAATTTCACCATTTTAACACTAGAAAATCTCATATACAAGCCCTATAGTCATTTTGTAAAAACAACATGGAAAACCCCTCTTTCAATTTGAATTTAAACCCTAACTTTACTCAAATCCTCTCAAATCCCACCATTTATACAAAACAACAAATGCCTAGGTTAAAACCATATTAATGTAGAGAATGTCCCCAGACGAGCCAAGCAAGGTTAGAACTTCAAAAGTAACGAAACCAACTTCTTCTCGGATCAAAGTAAAGTGCTTGAAGAGTTCTACCTTTTTAAAGAAGGCACAAGAGTGTAGAGATCAAAGGATCTATGTCAAAATACAGAGAGAATGTGAGTTTTAAAAAGAGAAACTCTCAACTTTAGGGTTTTGTGTGAAAAGATATGAAAAAGTGATGTAAAAAATTCTTTTCGCGATCTGATATACGCGCAATCCGCTCGAGCAGAGAGTTTGACGCTCGAGTGTTAGACACAAACTTTTGTTCTACTCGAGCACAAGAAGAGGCTCGCTCGAGCGTAGAACACACATCTCCAGAACTTTTACAGACAACAGACCAACCGCTCGAGCTCAAGAAAGGATGCTCGAGCGCCCACCCCGCTCAAGCGTAGGAAACGCCACTCGAGCATGAAAGACACTCCTCCAGCACTTTTGTAAACGTGTAAAGTACTTAAGGTTTGCAACTCTTGCTCGAGGGCAAGAAAGACCGCTCAAGCAGAGGACCAAAATTTACATATCCCGCTCGAGCGCAATAATAACCACTCGAGTGGAAGACCAAAAATCTAGGCAACACAAGATTTGAAAACTAAGTAACCCACGTGTTCCAAATACACCCACAACCACCCAAAGACCAATTCAAAGGTATACAAGGGAAGAAGGAGATACACAACAATACAAAGGCACTAAACCTGAGTCCGGAACATCACAATAGTCGGGTCAAAACTGGGATCGCTATACCTAAACAACCAAACTCAACTAACAACAAGATGAAAATGACACGAACAACAATTAAGAACATGGATTCCCAAATTCAAAAGTAATAAATGGGTCGGGTCTAAATCGGAACCATTATAACAGTAAACTTACAATTTTGCCATAATTACATGGAGATTATGTAAGGTTTTAATTCGCATACTTTTAGCTCATTTTTCATCAATAATTCGTTAGTTATATGAATGCAAAAATTATATTATTATCGTCTTTTTTACACTGAAATACATATTTTATCTTTTTATTTTTATGATTTCTACATTAATTTTGGTTCTTAAATCTTACTAAAAAATAAAGTAATATAATTATATCAAATTGTAAAATTTATTGTATTTTTTATAAACTTTACTTTTATTCTTAGAGCATGTTTGTTTGGTGGGATTGAGCTATAGGATATGATTAATATCTAGTGGATGGATGTCATGACCCAAACCCGCCCCTATAGGTTTAGCGTCGTAACCGGCCAGCAACCTTTGGATTACCGAAGGCCTCTTAACAAAATAACATGAAATTAGGGGTTGCGGAAGCAATAAATAGAAATATACATAGTCCATTGGGCTACGAAGTCATATATGAGACAGATATTCTTAAACTTTAATTAAGATGCGTGTGACGTCAAAAGATACAGTTGATACACGTCACTCCATGTACTGTACATATAAACAGAAATTTGTCCACAATCAACAAAAGAACCAAAGTCTTAAATATTCACAAAAAAATGGCCACAGGACTTGACATGATCCGGAATCTCCTCGGGAGGCATAAAGGGTGGTTGACAAATACAAAACTCTTCAGGCATCATCTTAAGCCTGGTCGCGCGCTTGGTCACCTACATATAAAATATAAATAGTGAATGGGAGCCCAGTGAATAATAACAAAGTGAAGGGATTTTAACGAATGATGTCAATCATAGAGTTAGAAATCAGAGTTTGTATCAAAAACAAAGTCTTATGCATACTCAGATTTCAAATCAGAAACAGATTCATATACATGTTCATATTCATTTTCAAAGTTCATACATTTCATATCATAGTACATGGCACATCCATTAACGTTAACAAATACGATGACCCATAAAGGGACAGCCGTGAAGGCATTATGATGACCCATAAAGGGACAGCCATAAGGCATTCCGATGACTCATATGCATAGAGATGTTTTCGATGACCCATAAAGAGACGGCGTATAGGCATTTCGATAACCCATAAAGGGACCTGATGACCCATAAAAGGACGCAAAATATCACATGATGCTATGGATGCCACAAGTACATTTCAGAAACTTGGACGATCATTCATTCGCACAAAACATAGCATTTCAGAAAACTAATCATGTCGTATCATCAGAAAATAATCAAAATCTAACATAACTTTACAGAGTTATTACTCACAAATAACAGATGGCTCCAAACAGACGAATAGGATAGGCAATTCAGATATCTTGCGGCGCGTGACCTACACAGGTACAAAATGAATACATACTGAATTACATACCTGGAAACATTTACTTTGTTCTTTCTTATCTTGGTGTGTCTCTACTTTAATCATCATTATTGTGCCTTAATCATGGCCTAGGAATGCCTAGGATGGAATGAGGATGCAAAAATGCACTTGAAAACACTTAACAAAACTTGCTGAAAACAGGGTCCTCGCTTGACCGCAACTTCCTACGCTCGAGCAGTGATGCAAAATGTGAGTGGTCGCTCGAGCACAAGATCTATCGCTCGAGCGGTCTGTAAACTTTTGCAAAAGTGCTGGTTGCTTGATTTTTCTGCTCGATGCTCGCTCGAGCGTGAGAGACATGTCCTTGCTCGGGTGCAACTTTTGTCGCTCGAGCGGCCTATAAAACAAAAGAACTTCTAGGAGTATGCATTTCACACTCGAGCGAACTTCTGATCGCTCGAGCATGGATTCCTTTGCTCGAGCATAGGAGTAGAATTTTGGAATTTCCAGATTTGCTCCTAAGCTCAAAACTCAATTTCAAAATCTTCAAAACACATCCTTTTGGACCAAAACTTAGTAAAAGATTAAGAAACTCATAGTAAATGATGAATTACAAACTATTTTGCAAAATCAAGCCCATTGTAGTAAACAAAACTTGAATCTTAGATAACATAACTTGTATGTAATGTCATGAATTCCAACCTTCCAAAACATGATCAAATTAAGTTCAAAAACAAGTTGAATTCTTTGAACAAAACTAAGATATGAACATACATGTGAGAATTCTTATAAAAACAACTTCAAAACTTCATGATATGCACATGTATGTATGATTTGAGCTACAATTCTTTAATCCTAGCTCATTCTCATGTTAGTCCACCATCTTTACTTGAATTCTTACAAAAACTAACTCAATTACACAACTAAGGGTTAGACTTCTTACCTTAGATGCTCAATTATGGTCTCTCTAGAGTTATTTGGTTGAAATTCGTAGCCAAATCTCCAAATTCTCAATCAACTCCTATGTTGAAGCCACTCTCCTCTTAGTTTCTCTCTCTTTACACGTTTGAACTTAATCAAGAGGAAATGGGAGTATAAAAAGTGTATATGAGGTGTTGAGGTGGCCTTCTATAGGCTTGGTTAAAGGCCTAATTACTTTGTTGATTAATTAATCAATTGGGCACTAATTTATTCTAATGTAATCGTTCCAAATCGAATTTCAATTAAACCTACCACAAAATTCTATAAATCCCAAATAACACATAAATCAAGTCAATTTCTGAATCGGATGCCGATAAAGCTTTCAATTCGCAAACCGAAAACGAAAACATGAACAGATCTTCCTACGAGAGACAGATAAAAGTACAATTAATGCATCACACATGCAATTAATTCAGGATTTGATCTCAATAACTTATTAGATATATTAAATCATGGATTAACGTTAATTATGGGTCGGAGTTATTACAATGGAATAGTCCGTTATTTGGTTTAAAATTTTTGCACCGGACTATTAATCTCAAATATATTGGATTATTCTATTCCATGGAGGAGTGGGGCACAAATTCTAGGATAACTCATCCCATGAGATTAAATAGTGAAATTACATTTTGACCCTCTACTATTAAATATTTTTTTAAAATAAAATTTATTTATTAAATTATTTATACTTAGTAAAGTAAAATTGAGCATGGTATCTTCAATTGCCTTTATTTTTGTGAAATTAGTTTATATTTTATTAAATTGACGACTTTGCCTTGAAATTGAGCATGGTATCTTCAATTGCCTTTATTTGGAACAAAAGATTCAAAATTCAAGATTAGATGTGTCACAATTGAAAAGTTAGAGATTAAAGTGACACGAGCTTCAAATTATAAGGACTGTTAGTATAATTCGCAAAAAAAAAAAAAAATTTACATGAATTTAGCAAATCAATTGGAAATTTTTAAAAATGAAAATCGATATCATACGCTTTTTTATTTTCATTCTCAAATTTTTGTAAACATAACAAACAAAATCATAAACATAAACCAAAGGGGCTTATGTTCCGTTTGGATTCAATGACTTGGTGATTAGTTTAAAAATTTGGTGATAAATTATGAAAACACACATTATTACGTTGTTTGGTTTATTCATCTTTTCTGAAATTTTTTATTTTCACTGAATTTTTGACTTTGGAAATTCACTATTTTGAAATTGACTTTCAGTGATTTTTTATTTTTACAAAAATACATACAAATTTTTTTTTAAATGTAGTCAACTTTTTTTTGTTATAATTTGATGTTTCCAAAACAAGCCAGTGTGGTTCAATCAATACACTTTCAATTGTTAATTGTCACTTTTTATAAAATACAAATAAAAAAAAATCTTTGGTTTACATCAATAATAATAACAATCAATTTAAAAATAAATTAATTACACCGAGATTTCTCAATTATTAACGAATATTTATTTACACTCATATTTGAATTTATACATTTTAACTTTTTTAACTATAAAATTATATCAGTTTCACCCTTTCAAATATCTAAAATAAATGTATTTACACGTATGGATTGTGAATTTGTCCTCACAGAAGATTTGCGAGATGATGTACCTTAGCATGCACTTGCGAGATGATGTACCTTATTATTTTTTTGTTCTCCCCCGTTATCTGTTTGTTTGATTTATTTCATATCAATAGATATATTTTTGTAGTCGTTGGATCTTTTTGATTGGGTGATTGTCTTTTGTTAGAGGTCATTTTGGTAGTGGCCAACAAAACCTCCTATATGTCTAAATGTTTGTTTTTATTTTTGAGTGCCAAATTTATGAGAAGTTATTGGTTGGTCCAAGGGCAGGGCCACGTGACACTCTACATGTATTGTGATTGGTGGAAGAAGTGGAACCCATGATTTTTGTGCTGAATGATTGAGAAGTATGAGGAAACATGGGAGTTTGTGATTGGCCTGCAGTATGATCACGTGGTGCCTAAGACTAGCCAATAATTTTTCCAAATTTATAGGTCATGTGTACAATACCAGCATTGCATAGACTGTAGTGCTAGCTAGGGATGGGCATACATTGGGCCAAGCCGAGCTGACACTACATAATAAGATATTTTGTGTTTGCCCAAACCTGGCTTGGCCCTAACATCGGGCCTTTACATTTATCCAAGTACAGTCCACAAGACACTTATAAATCCCAAGACCACCCATCGGGCTATATGTTTAAAAAAATATTAAAATATTTTATAATTAAATTCAGTCACACATTATATTTTCTTAAATAAATATATTAATATCATTATAAATTGAATAATTTTGTGTATAAATTGAAAGATTTCTTAAATAAATTCAATCACATATCACCACAAATGTGAGCTTGAATAAAATCAACATAGATAAAATATAGATCCTGACAAAAAAAAATATATTTTATGTATTATAATTAATTAATTTACGGTTGATTAAAAAAAAATACCTACAGTTTCATACATTTTTCACTTTAAACCCCAATATTTTAATTTTGACAAATTAAACCCTCGAGTTCCATCCATGTTTCAATTTGCTCCATCCGTCCATCGCTGTCTGTGTAAGGTAACGAAAGGGGTTTAAAATGAAAAATATTGGGATTTAAAGTGAAGATTATGTGAAACCTTGGGATTTTTTTATGTAATTAACCACTTTTTAAAAATTAAAATCACTAAAAAAAAGGTTAATTACAAAATGAAGTCCAGGGTTTCATGTGTTTTTCACTTTAAATTCTAATGTTTTTCACTTTAAACCCCTTCTGTTATCTTACACTGACGGAGATGCACGCAGGGAGCAAATTAAAACATGAATGGACTCTAGGATTTAATTTGTTGAGATTGAAACACTGGAGTTTAAAATGAGAAACACGTAAAACTTTGGAGATTTTTTAGATAGAATTATGAGTATGGTAAGATTGAGTGAGGAGATTATTAATGTGGTAATATTAGATTAGAAATATAATATAAAGTGTAGTTATTTATGTACTAGTGTGATGGTATTAATTAGTTAAAGATTAAATCTATAAAATTACCTAAAAATCCTAATTATATAAAAGATTACTTTATTATTTTTGTAAAATGAGTTATCTTTTCACTCCCAATACCATGGATTGTGAATCACACCTCTTCCTTGGAATTACCAATCCCACCCCTTGAGGAATTAACAATCTCATAATATTATTCACCTTGATTGTTTTCACTTTTCAAAAAATACTTTTCAGAAAATTCTACTTTCTTATTTTTCATATTTTTTTATTTTTACTGAATTTTTTTTAATATTTTAAGCAATTTTTTTACTTTTTAGACACACCTAACATAAATACACCTAAAAAGTAAAAAAATTTATAAAAAAAATCTTTTAAAAATTCACTAAATATCAAAAATATAAAAAAATATAAGAATTCAGTACATTTTTTGTATTTTTATGTATTTATTAATTTTTTAAAATATTTTTTCACAATTTTTTTACTTTTTAGATACATCTAAGTAAGGTGCATCTAAAAAAGTAAAAAAAAAAAGTTTAAAATTTAAAAAATATTCACTAAAAACAAAAAAATACGAAAATCAAAAAAATTAATTTTTAAAAAATTTAATTCAAAAAACTCAAACCAAACACGCTGATTAGTCTTATAATTATTACTACAACCAAATAAGATTTAGGCAAGACTCACCTTGCTCTTGATGCAATTCCATTACCTATAAGAGCATGTTTGTTTTGAGGGACAAGGCTGTGGAATTGGACTATTAGTTCCACCGAACTAATAGTCCATTGTTTGTTTGAAAAATTCTGCTCTGGACTAATAGTCCTCCCGGACTATTAGTCCTACAAATATGGGACTATCCTATCGCATGGGGGGATGTGGGATAGAAACTATAGGATTGGTATCCCATGGGATTATTTTGTAAAATATCCATTTTACCTTCCATGCTATTACTTAGTAAACAATTAGAAAAGGGTAAAATAGTCTTTTGAACATTTATAAATTATTTTTTTAGTGTTGTTAATTTAAAATTATATATTAAATGAAAATTTTAAATTATAAATTATAAATTAAATTTAATTAAAAATAATAAATTAAAAATTATGGCCTTATAAATTAAATTTTTTTAGTGTTGTTAAAAAATTAAATTTACATATTAAATAAATTTTTTTTTTAGTGTTGTTAATTTAAAATTATATATTAAATAAAAAATATAAATTATAAATTAAATTTATTTAAAAATAATAAATTATAAATTATGGCCTTATAAATTAAATTTTTTTAGTGTTGCTGAAAATTTAATTTATATATTAAATAAAATTATTTTTTTATTGTCGTTAATTTAAAATTATATATTAAATAAAAAATATAAATTATAAACTATAAATTTAATTTAATTGAAAATAACAAATTAAAAATTATAGCCTTATAAATTAAATTTTTTTAGTGTTGTTGAAAATTCAATTTATATATTAAATAAAATTATTTTTTTATTGTCATTAATTTAAAATTATATATTAAATAAAAAATATAAATTATAAATTATAAATTTAATTTAATTGAAAATAATAAATTAAAAATTATGGCCTTATAAATTAAATTTTTTTAATGTTGTTAAATTATAAATTATAGATTACAAATTTAAAATTATATATTAAATAAAAATTATAAATTACAAGGATAAAATAGTCTTTTGAACATTTATCCTTCTCCATAATATCCCAAACAAACATGGGATTCAATAGAATAGTCAAATCCAGACCTTTAATCCCATGACTAAACAAGCATAGGATACAAATTTAGTCCAATCAAATAGTCCCAGGATAATGTATCCCAGGACTAATAGTCCGATGGATTACAATCCTCCCTTATCCAGTCTGTCCAAACAAACACACCCTAAGGCCATGTTTGTTTGGGCGGACTAGATTAGCATTCCCATGACTAATAGTCCTAAGATTACAAATTCGTTGGATTATGTATCCTATCTTAACTAATAGTTAAGTTTAAAATAATTAATCCGTACTTTAATTGTTTAACCAAATATCGGATTAATAATTTTATTGGACTATTAATCCAATCCCAAACTCATGTCCACCCAAACAAACATGGCCTGAGAGGATAAACATGACCTTTACTTCTTAAAATACAATTATGTACTGTAGTAAAAATATTAAAATAATAGGAATAATTTAAGAGGTTTGGAATTGGAAGGTTCGAGACAAAGTCAAAAGAGATGACGTAAGCCATAGGAAATGGATACAAAAGTGTCCAAATGACAGCTAATAGGCGGGCCCCACACAGTTCGGGCTCGCGGGAAAAGTTTACTCAAAAAGAAATTTTGGAATCTTCCCCCTGTATCATTCCGCAGCTTTTATTCGGTGGTTTTGAAACATTTTCCCTACCATTTGATTATTTTGGTTATGATGTACCAAAAAAAGAATTATTTTAGTTATTTAAATTTTTTTTTTTGGGGACTATTTTAGCTTAATTAAGAAAGTTATGTTTAGAATGATAGTTGATTTTTTTTTTAATTAATTTAATGATTGTAAGAAAAAAATAAAATAATTATAATTTAAATATAATATTTTGTCTTAATAATTATTCAAAAATGATACAAACTTCCACAAATATCCCACTCCTACGACCCCACACACACGTGTCAAAGAGATAAAAAATAAAAACACACATGACTAATTACAATTATTTGGAGTCATGGGGTCTCCCAAAATAGGATCCATGTATTTTTCATAATTATTTTAACTTATTTTATATTTATTAATAATTTTAGGACCCAAAAAAAAACACTAAACCAAGCTCCCAAACACTTACATTGTCATATTATTATTTTAATGGTAAATTATATTTTGGCTTGGCTTGTTTTGTTTTGTTTTGTTTTTGTTTGTTTGTTTTGTTTTGTTTTGTTTTGTTTTATTTTTTTGGCCCTTACGAGTAAAGTAAGAAAAAACTTTGAAATATAAAAAGTCAAAGTAAAAAAAAAAGAGACTACAAAAGTCAAAATGAAAAAATGAACAAATACAAGTGTAATTTACGCTTATTTTAAAATAATATAAAATACTCAATTTTATTATTTTAGCTAATAAAAAGTAGAATAAATTATCAATGAGTTTTGATTAAAATACGAATTATCTCTTATAATTATGGAAATTATATCTTACCCTTTGAAATTTTTAATTTTATAACAAATAACCTATTCTGTTAATAAATTATCAACTCAATTAATAATTTTTAATAATGTCATTTTAATTAATAATTTAGATAATTTTAGTATTATATATAAAAGCAATTAAGAATTTTAATTTTTTTAATTAATTCTATTAACTATATTTTTTGATAAGAAACTATTTGTAATTTTCAAACTGTATGGGGTAATTCATATTTTAAGCAAATCACAATAAGGATATCTATAAGACTATAATTTATCCTAAAAAGTTAGGATAGCACATGTGTTTGCCCTCAAACCACCGAATAATTTTCTCCTAATATGACTTGCCGCCTCGTTTCCAAATACCGGATTTTGCCGGTAGACAGCGACCCATAGTTTAACGTGGAGTCAATTATCCGGTAATCACGCGTTCTACTGCTTTGGCAAACTAGAAAAAAAACAGTGGTGCTACAGGGCCCGGGTGCCCCGAATGTCCCAAATTTTTTTTTTTTTTTTCTTTTCTGCAGAAGAAAAGAGGGAGGAAGACGAAGGGGGGAAGGGGAGGGGGAGGGGAGGGGAGGGGGAGGAAGGACTGGAGGGGGCCTAAAAAATGAAGGAAAAGGACGCGATCGGCGGAGGCCGACGCAATCGGCGGCGATCGGCACGATCGGAGGAGGAGGACGGCGACGCGATCGGCAGAGGCCGACGATCGGCATGATCGGAGGAGGAGGACGGCGATGCGATCGGCGGAGGCCGACGCGACCTCTCTCTCTCCCTCTCCCTCTCCCTCTCTTTCTCTCCCTCTTCCTCTGCAACTCAGAGTTGCAGAGGTCAACAATGGCGGGAAAAAAAAAAAAAACGGAATGCCAAAACGATGTCGTTTTGGGCATTCGGGGCATTCGAGCCAACAGTATTTCGGGCCCTCAAACATTTTCCGAAAACAAACTAGCATTTGGCTTTTTTTAGTTGAAAAAAATATTTTTTTATTCAAGTCATTACTCAAAAATTAAATTTTTTTTTTTGTTAAAAAAGTCAAAAATTAATTTTTTACCAACTTCTCAAAACATGTCAAGAAGTCCATAGAGAAGGTGACGTCAATATCTTTCTTCTTCTTTTTTAAATTTAAAAATAAATAAATATTTTTTAAATATCAAAATAACAGAATAATTATAGATTATTGATTTTAAATTAGATTTTGTTAATATGTGTATTTTTTGTTCACATATTTTAAAAAAAAAATTATATACTAAGTATAAAAATATATTCAATAATGTATAATTTTTTAAAATCATTTTAAGATAATGGTATAAGTAGTAAAATTTTACCTATTATGTTATTCAATCGTGAAAATTATCAAATTATATGAGCCTCACATCTCATGTAAGAATGAGTAAAATAATAATTAAAATTTTAAATATATATATATATCTATCATTTTAATTTGTAGTAATCATATTTTTTTGTAATGATCCTATTTTTTTAATGGTCATGTTTTCTAATAGCTATATTTGATCACATTTTTTCAACAATAATAATACTTTAATAATCACTTTCTCTTATTAGATTTTATTTTTTACCTAAAGTGAACACTATATTTATAACTGAGATAAGAGATGAAAACTATTAAACTAACACAATAATAACAAATGAAATGGGATGGTAATGAAATTTGATTTAGAAATATGATCACATAAAACAAAGCAATGATAATATAACGCAAGCTATAATTCTACGAAAAATTCTCTATAAAAAATGTTAGAGATTAATAATTTAAATTTCATAATTTATCTACAATGATATAGTAAAAAAATTATGTTTTATATAGTTAAGTTTGTAACGAGTCAAAAGTTGACCCATAATATGTCATATCCTTATGAATATAATTATGGCACTTAAATTATGAATTTTTAATCTATTTAATTTTGGAATTTTAAAAAAATAGTTTTAAATTTTTAATTCGTATTTTTTCTTTTTTGTGAGATTTTTAAATATTTTAATAAAAAAATTTCTCTTTCAATTCACTAAATTTAGACACACTTAAAAAGTATAAAATTTGTGATTTTTTAAAACTTCATTAAATACTAATTATAAAAAATGTATACTTATATATATTAATTTTTATTTTTTTTGTATTTATTGATTTGTTTTAAAAAAATTCACAAATAGTTTATGTTTTTAAAGTACATTTAGATTAAATAAATGTATCAACAAAACAAAACAAAAAAATTGTTATTTTTTAATTAACAAATATGAATTAAAAATTTAAAATATTTTTAAAAAAGCAAAATCAAATGCGGACCATTTGGTAATTTCAGGTGGACGTGACTACAAGCTTAAATGGTAGGCATTGACTAGGATTATCCACGAGACACTTACGTGGACTCGACAACACTTAGGCTAATCTGACAGAATAAAAAAATCAATCTACTTCTAATATTTTATAAATAATATTATATGTGTCAATTAGTATATATTAATAAATGATGTAACATAATTTTTAAAATTTTAAATATTTATAATTTGTATAATATATAGAGTCAATAATAATGGTATAATACTAATTAATATATTAATATGTATATTAGTGAGTGTATATAACACCACTAATATTTTATTTATCCAAATATTAATTACAAACAAACAAGACATGTGGTGTGGCATGGTGTAGAGGGAAGCAAGGTAGTCCAACTTTGTCAATTCTTCAAGGATGGACCATGCCAATGGGATATGCCAACTTTGTTATCAACATGGACATGAATGATCATATTTAATGTATTAAAATTGTCATTAAAATTTTAGGTTAACAGGGTAATGAAATAAATGTATTTATTTATTCAGTAGTTTAAATAATTTCCTCTATTATTTCATGTCATGGGATTTGCTTTATAAATAGAGATGCAATCCATTTGTTTGATGGATAAGGATAAATGAAATAAATAGTGAGTAGAGATTTAGAAGAAAAAGAGAGAAATTGTGAGAATTATACTGAAATATATAGTTAAAGTACTGAATAAATAATTGTTGGTTACATATTTTGTATAAACTAATCGTAGCTTAACACATGGCTTGTAAAGGGTAATTTGGAGAGTTAATGCAAGCATCCAGTCGACGACAGACACGTGACAGTTTATATTGGTAACAATGGATCTGCGCAGCATTGAAACAGATAGAAGGCATAAGGTGACGTGGCCCAACGGTTACTCGCAATTCAAATTCAAATTCAATAGGGAAGTCTAACTGCAAGAATGGCGTAGTGGAAGTAAATTGTTCAAGGCCATAACCAGTGATCGTAGAAGGGCATTTCGACGGTTACCATTAGAGGGTATAAATAGAAGAGAAGGTCAACAGAAAGGACCCAGACTCAGATCCAAAAACTAGTTATTTACTTTATATTTTTCTTTCCAGTTTTTACATTTCATGTTCTTCAATTCCTGTACTACACTTCAATTCTTATGAGTAGTTCCAAGTAGTCTATTACGATAAAACCTTTTGAGGCTGTGAAAGTGCGAAGGTATCATTGTAAGTTCTTATTAATTAATCAAATTTAGTTCATGAAACTGTTTTTATCTATTGTCATTATCAATATCTTTAATTTTCTCCTAAGCAAACCCACTAGTAAAAGTTCTCTTCATTGAGACTGAAAGAATTTTAACATAATCGTCTAATAATTGATTGATAATTAAAATTTCTGTAAGGACTTATTGATCTTTACTGGCACGCTCAAAATTATATTATTAACTTTCGAAAGTCAAAAAAGTCAACAATGACGTAATTAGATCTTCAAGATCTATACTTAAAGGTTCATGAAGAACTTAATTTTTTATATATCTTGTGTTCACTTTATTATTTTATTTACTTTACATTTTATTATTTTGTTTGTTTAATATATATATATTTTGTTTGTTTAAAATATATATATATATTTTATAACAAATTTTGTATATTTATTTATTTTAGTTGTGGATTTGAACCCCAATGTTTGATTTATTTTAGTTGTATATTTATTTATTTATTTTGTGGATATTATATTGTTATTGAATTTAAGATATTTTTTTATGCTATTATTATAAATTCTTAAATATTATTTTAAAATTTACTTACATTGATGTGGTCACGTGAGTATAAGTAAATTTTCTGACACCAGTATAAATAAATTGAAGAGTGAGATTCTAATAACATGGAGAACATTTATGTATTTTACCACAACTTAAGGTCATGACAATCTTTTGTTTTGTACATTTAATTTCTTCAAGTGTTCTTCAAGAAATCCAATATGGATCTTATGATTGATGTGGGATTTTTTATGAGCTTGTAGCATTATTTTTCAATGCAAAGTAGGAAAAAGAATATCATATTGAAGAGGATAAGATTAATCGAGCTAATTTGAGATGGTTTAAAAGGCGATAGATAATGAGAGAAGGGCACTTTAGCCTAAGGAATATTGTGTACGGGCAAAAAATAATTCTCTCGTATAATCCTGTTGATCAAGTCTGCGCTCCTCCAAACGTCGTTGCTTTACTCCCTGAAAACACAAACGTGAGCTAGCCGGCAGGTGTATGCCGGATACCTCTCCGATGCTTGAGTCAGCAAAATAGACAAATAGACAAAAGTTCTGTGTATTCGGGAATCAAAGTTGCGTTACCTCTCCATAGGTGATGTTGTGAGTTTTTATAGGTTTCGTGTGGCACAATCCTAGTAGGACTCTTATTCCTCCATGTAGAGTCCTCCTAAGAATCATACTCCTGAAAGATAATGCTTATCCTTCAGCACCCCTTCACTGCATAAACCAAGTGAGATGGTTCTAGCTCGGTGGAACGACCAAACGACCGAGCTAGTATTATTATGCCCAAGTGGTAGGTTAGACCGAGCTCTGCCTAGCTCGGGTCTTCCCTTCTCTGTTTGTATCTCGGCTTGGTACACTTCAACCGAACCATCTACTCAAGACCGATCAAACCATGCTCAATGACGACTTTAGCTCAGCGCTACCGTGTGCGAAGCTTAGCTCGGTCCAACTTCCCCTGGGTTCAACTCCTTAGTTCGAAGACCGAACTAAGTCAACCCTTTACCTCGGCCCATTTGTGCGGCCCAACTCACTAAGATGGCCATTCCTTAGCTCGGCCCAATTTACTTATAAATTATCCTCTCAGTGGACAAGGTATAAATGTGGGTTTTAGTATGGATCATATCTTGGCCAAGCAATGACTAGGTCCCTAGATAGGCCAGAATGGATGCATCTTTCTCAGAAGAAGTAATCTAGATGATTGAAGAGTGTTTAGCTCGGGATAGGATTGCATATTACCATTACCAGACATGGTTGTGCATTCATGAATATATCAAGTCAAAGTGGAGTTAGGAAGACACTTGGCTACTATAACACTTGTCTAATGAAAGTAGTGGATGACTGCATAACTCTAGTAAGATTTGGACAAGCATTAATCACCTTCATAACATAATGGGAATTAACTCAAAGGAAGATCGTATTGATCTGAAGGATAACAATTATAAAAGGCGAAGCATAGCTTGGATTCTCGATCAAACGGATTAGCATTTAACCCTTAAACTTTTTTCCTCTCTATCGCTTTTTAGATTCATGATTTGACTTAAGCATTCCTGTCACGACCCAAACCCGGCCCTATGGGTTTAGCACCGTAACTGGCCAGCAATCCGAGATTACCACAGGCCTGCTGAACAGTAATACAGTTAAACAGAGTACAGGGCCTGGCGGAAGCCAATACAGTAAGTAACTAGTGTCCATTGAGCTGTGAAAATCTGTATGCCAAAAACATTTTTCATGCATTCATACAGTTCAGAACAGTACAGTCTATACAATCATTACAACATTCAGTGCGGGGACTTAATCCCTCGCTAACAGTACGGTCAAGCAGTAAACAGTTTCTACAATAATACAGTACAGTCAAGAGACAGGTGAGGAACACAAAAACACCCCAAGCCATAGCATGGCGTCTCGGAACCTCGCAGTGAGGCACATAGGCTGGCTTGACAAAACTGGGGACTAGCCTACGCTCCTAGCTCCGGTCTGGCTGCTGAGAACCTACATATATATATAAATAGTGAGCTAAAGCCCAGTGAATAACATAATGCGTAAAGAGGTTATGAATGAATGTCCTTACAGTAAATGAAAACAATTCATTAAACAGTATTTCGATCTTTCAGTATGTCAGTCAATCAATCATATGTGGTACATCCATTAGCCTATAAACAGTAGGTCCAAAAGGACCGGGCCTCAACAGACCCAACAGTAGTGATGGCCATCAATCAATAAACAGTATGGTTTCACAAGAAAACCGACAGAGCTCTGTAACAATAACAGTAAGCAATAAGTGCTAAGGATGCCACAGTACAGTTCACAATACAGGACATACATTCATTCAATAAACAATATCAGTTCAGTAAACAGTTTTGTTCAGTATTCAAAAGATAACCATTTTGAACATATCTTTACATAATCTGTTACTCATAGAGATTGGGCTAATAGCAGCTAGAGCGCGTCCCCGAAGCCAACCCTAAACAGTTAACAAATAGAGAACACACACTAAGTTCACAATCGGGAAGGATGATAATGAAATCCCTAAATTTCCTCGGTGTGGTTCTATGTCTAAATCCTCATTAAGATGCCTTAAACTAGGCCTAAGAATGCCTAGGATGGGATGAGGATGCAAAAATACAGTTGGAAGGCATTTTTCAAAAGTTGCTGAAAATAGGAGCCTCGCTCGAGCGAGCCTTCCTTCGCTCGAGCGAGTTTCCAAAATCAAAGGCTTCGCTCGAGCGAGAAATCCTTCGCTCGAACGGTCTGCAGAAACAGTAAAAGTACTGGATGCTCGTTTTTTACGCTCGAGCCACCAATCCTATCGCTCGAGCGTGGCTCAGAGGAAACCTTGGTCGCTCGAGCGAGGAATCCTTCGCTCGAGCGAAGAAGCCAAATCTGGAATTTCCAGATTTGCCTTCCAAGCTCAAACCAAGCATTCCCAACTCGATACTCGACCTCTTGGGCCCAAATTCTGGAAAATACATCCTAAAACAATGTATATCAAGTTTCAAAAGCCAATTTATGAATTCAAGCCCCAAATGTGAGTCAATCAAATACAAATTCAAACCCATTTTCAAGAACAATATGTAAACAAGCAATGCATGAGTTTTAAACCAAATTCAAGCTTCAATCCTTGCTCTAAAGAGCTCAATAGTTGGAAAACATTTTGAAAACATGGGCTATAATATAAACATGGACATGTATGTACAATCTACCATGAATTCAACTTCAAAATGCACCAATTCAAGCATGCATGCAACGATTCAAGCATAATCCAACCCATTTGCACTAAATCATGGCCTAGCTCTCTAATTGGGCATGAACCATGCAAGATTAAGCTCAAACACTAAAATAAGAAGATGGAATTCTACCTTAGATCTTGAATTATATGATGACAAGCTCAATTATGCAATCCTCTAGCAATTCCTACAAATTCTTCAAGTTAATCCCACAAGATGAACTTCCTCTCTCTCTATCCTCATGTTTGGTCGGCTAGGTGTGTAGGAAAATGGCTGATCAATTGTTTGTTAAGTGTAATAAGGCCCTCCAATAATAATAAACAGATGGGCCACTCACATGGCAATTTGGTAATTAAACTAGACTTGACAATTAACTCGTTTAAATCTAATTTAATCATTCCTAATCGATTTTCAGATAAATATACCATTAAATCACAAATATTCTACTGATTCCAAAACTCTAAATGGTTCCTAATTCGGCCGCCGATAAGGCCTCCAATTAACAGTTTAAACACATGAATTCAAACAGATAATCAATCAATCAAACAGATGCAATATGCGATTCAATAGATAAACTTATTCAATTTCAGTTCGATTTCAATCAGTCCGTTCAGCACTTCAGTTAATCCAATTATCAGTCATTATCAGTTCAGTTTAGCAGTAACCAGTAGCTAATTCAATAGTTTATCAGTGATCAGTACGAGGGTTGTTACAATTCCGTACTTAGTCTTGCAAGTTACTTTATAGTCGATATCAAATTCAACATTTTTAATATCTCTAATTGAAAACCAAACATAAAACTTTGGTTTCATTCGGCACCTTTATATTATATGGATAATATATGAATGAAATTACCAAAAAAAAACTGCCATTCAGAAAGTTTGGAAATAAGAATTCCAGTGATTCATAATCTATGTGAGGAAATCACCCCGTACACATATTAATGAAAATCTTTGCAACATTGAAAGAGAAGTTCATAAACTTTTCCACTGAACTGATAATATTGTTTTTCATTCCACTAAAATAATATTTTCCCTATTTTTATTGACATTTTTTCCCGATCAGCATTCAATTTTGGAAAATTTAATCAAAAGTCTCTTAATATAATTGTGTAGTGTTAAAATGACAAGTAAATATTTTATATTTTATAATGCATAAAGTTTTTTGAAATTTATCTATCATGGATTAAGGACAAAAAAAAATGTTTTTTTTTTTTTAAATTTAATTTTGGGTAAATTACACTGACACCCCCTGAGGTTTATGTTTATTATAGTTTCTCTCCTTACCTTTTAGAAATTATATTTCTCCTTGAGGTTTAAAGTTTCATTACAGATTCCCCCCTCAGCAATTTAATTTTTTAAAATTTTAATTTTGCCCTCATTAAGTAAATTACATTGACACCCCTCACATTTTAGAAATTATAATTCCCTCCCTAAGGTTTAAAGTAACATTACCAATTGTCCCTTCGGTTAGTATTAGTTGGAAAAAAAAATCATTGAAAAAAAAAAATAATTGGAAAAAAAATTAATTGAAAAAATATTTTCTTAGTAAAATTTTTAAATTTTTGTTTAAAATCCAATGTAAACTTATTTTTTGAATTTACGTTTTTTTCTCAAATTTACAAACTGAAACAACCATTTATAAACCAAAAACAATTATCAAACAAGTTTTTATGACAGTTTTTAAAATTTTTGTAAATATAAATTGAAAACTGAAAACGAAATGGTTACCAAATAGGTCTCAGATGGTAAAAATATCGTAAAATAAACAAATAATTAAATAAGTTACCAACGTAAGAAATGACTTATTAAAATATTCTTAGGCTATGTATGGTTTGATTTTTAGAAATTTTTTTAAAAAATTAAAATTAATTTGGTTAAGAAATAAAAAATAAAAAATAATTATCATTTAAGGGTAAAAAATAATTATCATTTTAACTTTTGGGCAGGTTATATACGTACGTTTGGCTGTTTCAATTTAATTTGTAAAAAATTATTTCTAACCACTCGAAAGATAAAAATTATGTACAAATGATAATTATTTTTTTATTTTTTATTTCTTAACCAAATTAATTTTTAATTTTTAAAAAAAAATTCTAAAAGTCAAACCATACATAGCCTAAGAATCTTTTGATAAGTAATTTCTTACGTTGGTAACTTGTTTAATTATTTGTTAATTTTATAACATTTTTACCATCTGAAACCTGTTTGGTAACCATTTCGTTTTCAGTTTTCAATTTATATTTACAAAAATTTTAAAAACTGTCATAAAAACTTGTTTGATAATTTTTTTGGTTTATAAATGGTTGTCTCAAAAAAAAAAATGGTTGTCTCAGTTTGTAAATTTGAGGAAAAAACGTAAATTCAAAAAATGAGCTTACGTTGGTTTTTAAACAGAAATTTAAAAAATTGACTAACAAAATTTTTTTTCAATTAATTTTTCTTTCAAATAATTTTTTCCCCAATTATTTTTTTTCCAATGAATTTTTTTTTCCAACTAATACTAATCAAGGGGGCAATTGGTAATGCTACTTTAAACCTTAAGAAGGGATTGTAATTTCTAAAATATGAAGAGTGTCAATGTAATTTACCTAATGAGGGCAAAATTGGCATTTAAAAAAATTAAATTGCTGAGGGGAGAATCTGTGATGAAACTTTAAACCTCAGGGGAGATGTAATTTCCAAAATGTGAGGGGAGAACTGTAATAAACATAAGCCTCAAGGGTATGAGTGTAATTTACCCTTTTATTTTATATTTTAGACAACTTTGTTATTTTATTTTCCATTACTTTGCTTTTCCAATTTCAACCATTAAGGTAATAAATTCTCTCTCTCTCTCTCTCTCTCTCTCTCTCTCTCTCTCTCTCTCTCTCTCCAATATTTTAAGTTGAAAATTTTTATAAGATTGCAAAAGATGGTTCCACAATCGAGTCATAGAACTTTTATAAAGAACCTTAGTTATTGTATTTCGATGATTGTTTAGGTTCGCAACTTGCGATTGAGCCGTACAAGAGATGTATATTTTGTTTGTTTCATTGGACGAAATAGTGAATAATTGTTGAAATTTTTTGGCGAGACTGAAGATTGTGGTGTTTTGAAAAGTTAGTAAAAAGCTGACTTTTAGCTTTTTTAGCCAAAAAAGTTAGCTTTTTGGATGTGACTTGGGAAAAAAAACTAACTTTTTGGCTAAAAAAGTCAAAAGTTAGCTTTTTGCTAGCTTGCCAAAGCAAACTACTGTATTTCGTTTGTTATGATTATTTTTATTGAGTCTGATTGAGTAACAATATTTTTGTTTGTATTATATTAACTTCACTTTGTTTTAGTGACAAATTTTTTTTTTTTTTTTTTTTTATTTTAAATTCTGGTTTGCTATGGCAATATGTAAGTTGTCTTATGTTTGTTGATTTTGTTTTAAATTAACAATAAAATTTTATTTTGTTAACATTATCATTTCATTGTTTTAATAATTTTTTTGATTCAATATTTATACTTGTGATGATGATGATGATGGTGATGATATTGTTAACAATTATATTGACTATGGTATTTAATGATGATGATGATGATATTTCACTATTTAGATACTAAAATTTCATAGCAACATTTCTTGAGAATCAGAATAAAATTTTATTGTGAAACATAATTAAAAATTTCACTATTGACATTAGTTTCAACATTAACAATTTTGATTAGAATTTTAAAGAATTCCATGGTCAATATAGATTTTGTTCAATAGATATTGACGAAAAGAATTCTAAAAGTATCAATTTTATTGAAAATCGACACATAAATCAAAAGTTATATAATTTTAAAGTTTGAAATATGAAATTAGTTGGCAAAGTTTTTTTTTGGCTTTTGGGTTAAAATTCACAAAAGATAAAATAGGTTAAAATAGTCAATAGGACAACAAATCCATAATCATTTTACTTTCTCTCTCACCAACATCACATTCAACAACAAAAAAATCAACTATCTTCTCAAATACAAATATTTTGGCCTACTAAAATAGTCAAAAACTAAAATAACCTATTAAAATAGTCAATTTCTCAAATGAGGCCTAAGGATATTTTGATAATAGTCACTAAAAATATTTTAATAAAATAAAATTAATTAACTTTAAAATATATTTTGATAATAATGGGATGAGCAATTGTTTTCAAAGGCAAAATTTCTATTGTCCTTCAATTTTCTGCTTCCCTATCAATTTTTAGTTCAAGCTTTGACCTTTTTTTTGTTTATCAAAATTCAAAATTAATAATTGGCAAAGAATTTCAAAAGTGCATAAAAAGAAGGGTCTAGATTCTCTCCCGTTCACGAGGTGGTAATATTGTTTGGGCGTACGAGACTCATTAGGAATCTTATTTTTATAATTTAAACTGTTAATATGTAAGGCTTATTGAATATTTAGGCCTTGTTTAGGTACTCCTAAATAATTTAAAAAGTCAAAAAATTACTCAAAAAGTTAAAAAGTTAACACTATTCATCAAAAGTCAACAATTACGGCTGTACAACTCCCAATTCAAATTTTCCTCTAAAAACTAATTTTCACAATTTTTTATTACACATTTTTCCATAAAAAGTCAAAAAGTTAACCCAAACATCCATATTTTCAACCTCAATTTTTTAGTCAAAAAAGACAAAAAGTGCACTTATTTGATTAGAACGGCCAATAATCTCTGCAAAAAAATTACATGGATTGGATATCAATAGTCATTTGATTAGAACGGCCAATAATTTATTATTAAAATCATATTTACCATTGATAAAAATATTATTGGATCAAGTGGTTATCAATATCCGATCAATGTAAATTTTCGTAAGGATAAAATACTTGATGACTCCTAAATATTGAATGATTCGGATTATCGAAATGAGACTCGTAATAAGGGTTGGTTTGGCATAACCTAAAAAAGTCAAAAAGTCAAAAAGTCACTATTATATTTAAGTCACATCATCTTAATTAAATCACATCACCTCTCTAACACATCACATCAAACCCAACCCAAACTCAACCCATATAAGCCAATAAGTCAAAAAGTGCACTTTTTTAGAACATCTCAAACCAACCCTAAGTCTCAGAGTCTAACACTACTCTCTAGTCTGATTTCGAACCGAAGAGAAGCCTAATCCTAAAAAGAAATGTGCAACCAAATGAATTATAAAATTTACTCTGGACTCGTTTGAGAACTTAACTATTTTAGTTAATTTTTTGACTAATCAAGTTAAAAAATTTGTGTTTTGGATATTAATTAATTAATTTTTTGTTATTAATTTAATGATTGTGAAAAAAAAAAATTATAATTTAAATATAATATTTTATTTTATTAACTATTTTAGTCAAAAATTAATTTCCAAACAGTCTCCTTTAAGATTGTCAATCAAATGTCACTCAACAAATAAAGTTTGTGATTTTGGTCAAGAATATTGCACAAAATAATATTTATTAAGATAAAGAGATTAAAGGAACGGAAAAGAAAATAAAAACAACTTACTTTTCCATTAATTGTTAAACTTGAAAGAAAAAGTTTGTACAAAGACAATTTAATAATTGTATGCTTTTTACTGGAATGGATTTGAGAAAAAAATGTTTCATTCAAGAGACAGATATGATGGCATTTATATTTTCCTGTAATATATAGTATTTATTTTGCTTTTCGTACAGCAGGTAAAGGTTAAGTTGGGGGCAAATTTTCTGGATTGGACTCAAAGGTTGAAGGCCTGAAAAAATAAATGAAGGATAACAAATACAAAACTCACAATTTGCAATAAATAAATAAATAATAAAAATTGCAATAGATAGGAAAGTTTATTTTCAAAGAACTTGCTATTAGGATTACAAATTAATCGAATTGTTTATGAACATGCTTGGCTCGGCTCGTTTAGTAAGTAAACCGAGTTTGAACTCGAATATTAGGCTCTCTAATAAACGAGCAGAGTTCGAGTTCAAATAAACTCGACTCGTCAAGTCGAAGTATTTCATTTTTGTAAAAATCACATGAATTGGATATTAATAGTCATTTGATTAGAACTCATTTTTGTCAACAATTTATTGTTAAAATCATATTTATTATTGATAAAAATATTATCTAATTAAATGACTGTAATGTAAATTTTTGTAAGGATAAAATACTTGATGACTCCTAAATATTGAATGATTCAGATTATCGAAATAAGACTCGTGATAAGCTCCATAAGTTTAAAAGTATTCTCCAGTCCGATTTCGAACCGGAGAGAAGCCTAATCCTAAAAAGGAAGGTGTATCCAAATTATAAAATCTACTCTGGGTTCGTTTGGACACTTAACTATTTTAGTTGACTTTTTAATTATTTTATTTGGGTTAAAAAATTTGTGTTTGAGATATTAGTTTTTTTTTTAATAATTAATTTGATGATTGTAAAAAAAAAAATAATAATAATTATGATTTAAATATAATATTTTATTTTTATTAACTATTTTAATAAAAAATTAACGTCCCAAACACTCCCCATGTCAATCAAGTGTCACTCAAAAAATAAAGTTTGTGGTTTTAGTCAAGAATATTGTACAAAATAATATTTATGAATATTGTACAAAATAATATTTATTAAGATAAGGAGATTAAAGGAACAGTAAAGAAAATAAAAACAATCAGTGTGCTTGGTTGGAGTTTTCTGGATTAAATTTTTTGAAAATTGACTTTTTTAATTTTCGTGTTTTTTTGTTTTTAGTGAATATTTTTTAAATTTTAAACATTTTTTTTACTTTTTTAGATGCACCTTACTTAGATGTATCTAAAAAATAAAAAATTTGTGAAAAAATATTTTAAAAAATTAATAAATACATAAAAATACAAAAAATATACTGAATTCTTATATTTTTTTTGTATTTTTGATATTTAGTGAATTTTTTAAAAAAAAATTTATAATTTTTTTATTTTTTAGGTATATTTATGCTCGGTGTGTCTAAAAAGTAAAAAAATTACTTAAAATATTAAAAAAATTCAATAAATAAGAAAGTAAAATTTTTTAAAAAATATTTTTTGAAAACTGAAAACAAGCAAGGTGATTTACTTTTTCATTAATTGTTAAACTTGAAAGACAGAAGTTCGTACAAAAACAATTTAATAATGGTATGCTTTTTACTGGAATGGATTTGAGAAAAAAAATGTTTCATTCAAGAGATAAATAATCAGTCCCGGTAGAGAGCCCGAAAAGGGCAAGGCTCGAATGGCTCGAATTTGAGAAGGAAGGAGGAAGAAGAAGAAGAGGAGGAGGAGGAAGGAGGAGAAGGAGAGGAACTGGAGGGGGCATTAAAATCGGGCGGAGGCAGAGGCGGTAGAGGCGGCGGAGGTGGGCGGAGGCAGAGCGGAGGCGGGCGGAGGCAGAGGCGGAGGCGGAGGCGGCGGCGGCGATGCGACGATCGGCCGACGAGCGACGAGCTGCGACGCCGACGACGACCTGCGTTCTCTCTCTCGCCTCTGTGTTCTGTCTCTCTCTCCTCTGTGTTCAACTCAACGAAGAAGAAGAAAGAAAAGGAAGAAAAGGAAGAAAAGAAAAAAAAAAAAAAATCGAAGCCCAAAACGACGTCGTTTTGTGCTTCGAGCCGGATTCGAGCCCCAGATTTCGGGCCCTCAACCATTTTTCATAAATAATATATAGTATTTATTTTGCTTTTACTAAAGCAGGTAAAGGTTGAGGGACAAATTTTATGGATTGGACTTTAAAGGTTAAGGACCTGAAAAAATACAATTAGGATAGCGAATACAAAACTCTCAATTTGCAACAAATAAATGAATTATAAAAATTGCAATAGATAGGAAAGTTCATTTCCAAAGAACTTGTTATTAGGATTACAAATGAATTGAACTATTCATAAACAGGCTTGATTCGGCTTGTTTAGTAAACGAGCCGAGTTCGAGTTTGAATATTAGGCTCGTTTAGTAGACAAGCCAAGCTCAAGTTCGAATAAATTCGGCTCATCAAGCTTGGCTCGTTTATCTTTATTTAAATTATACAATAAATATATTTATTTATATATTAAATAATATATAAATATATAAAAATAATAGCATAAATACATTATTTATATATTAAATAATATAAATAATCTTTTTTATTTAAATAATGTAAATAATATTAAATTTTTTTATCGAGTCGAGCCAAACTTGAGTTTCATTAATATTAACGAGTCGAGTCGAGGTCGAATTCAATAAATGAGCTCGATAAGTAAACGAGCCAAGTTCGAACTCAGCAAAGTTCAGCTCAATTCGGCTCGTTTGCAGTCCTACTTGCTATTATAACAATACCAGCAGATGAATCAGAGCTGGCCTTCCCTTTGGGTGGGCCAAACTAGCTTTCCAAATGGTGTGGCCCATGTGGTATTTTCAGCCCATCAAACCCCTCCAAGCTCCCACCATGGTTGGGCTTACGAGTGTTGGGCCGAACAGGTCTATCGGCTATGCCTACTCGGTACCCTTATACTTTACACAAAATTTTATTTTTATCATTTTATTTTTAATTGTAACAATTAACACCTAGCATTACAATTAAGAGTTGTGATTCGGAGCTCGAAATTGGAAGCCCCGAATGCCCCGAATATTTTATTTTATTCATTTTTTTTTTACAGCGGAAGAAGCAAGAAGAAGACGAAGAAGAGAAGGAGGGGGAGGGGAGGGGGAAGAAGGACTGGAGGGAGCCTAAAAAATGGGGGAGGGGAGGGGAGGGGGAGGGCGATGGAGACGCCTCTGCGACGATCGCGCAGAGGCGACGGCGGGCGGAGGCGACGCGACGAGCTCGGCTGGGCCGACGACTGGCGGGCGGACGAGCTCGACTGGGCAACGAGCTCTTTCTCTCCCTCTTCCCTCTCTCTCTCTCTCTCCCTCTTCCTCTGCTCTGCATCGAAAATGGCCGAAAAAAAGAAAAAAAAAATGCCTAATGCCCAAAACGACGTCGTTTTGGGCATTAGGGGCATTCGGGACGGAAAATTTCGAGGCACAAATCATTTTTCTACAATTAATTAGCAATGTGACACTTAACTATCACTTGCTAAAATAACAAAAATAATGCTTACATAAAACTTACCACACCCACGACAACCCTTTCCTCGTCTTTGTCTCCACACCTACACTCACACTTGAAAGTATCCTTTCTCATTTTTTCTCTTGATCGGTTCACAAATGCTGCAAAATGTAATTTATTTAAATTTAATTTATTTATTTCTCAAATTATTAAAATTAAAATTTTAATCAAGTCCATCTAGAATCAAACTCAAGTAATTTTTTATAATGCATATAAATTTATCAAATGTAATTTACAAAATTAACCAAACAAATTGTTAATAAAACAAATTGTACTAAAGTTCATTTTACAATTCTAGTAAATGACCAACCCAAATGAGGTTTGGACTGGGCCTAAGCCTAAGGTTTGAACAAGTGGCCCGTTCATTGACTAGTAAGATTCGGCTAGTCAGCCCGCCCTACCCATTAGCTTTGTTTGGGGCGAAGTCCATTAGGCAGGATTTGAGTTTAAGATCTTATTAGAAAAAGTTCATTAAGGGGCAATTTGAGAAGATTAATTTTTTAATTTTTTTGAGTCATATCACTTTTTAACTTTTTTACACAAAAAAGTAAAAAGTTAAGGTAGTGTTTGGTAGAGTTTTGTAAATGTGATTTGAGAGTATGAGTTGTATTTTGAGTTTGTGTGTTGTGGAATTATGATTTGAGTGTAGAAAATTTGTTTGGTAAAGAGTTTTGAAAATAGTTTTGGAAAAGAGGTTTGATTTGAGTGGGGAATTGTTGATGTGACATTTGATATGTGATACAAAAATTTACAACTCATAACTAAACATACAATTCAAAATTATTTTAAAGCATATAAAAAATTCAGAAAATATTTTTTTCGATTATAAATTAATTAACATATCAATCGTAAAAAAAAAAAAAAAAAAAAAAAATTTGTCAGCCGGCCGGTCAACCGGCCGGACATCCGGCCGGACGACCCGAACGGGAAAAACCATTCCAGACAACGCGCAGAAGAGAGCGCAGAACAGAGGCAGAAGCGCAGTGCTCTCTGCAGAGAGCTTGAAAACTGATTTGAGAAGCCTAACCAAACGTCATACTGGAAAACATAGGTAGAAAACTGATTCAAAAGCATAACCAAGATTGAAAATGAGTTGAGCTAAATAAAATAGTAAGCTGTTCAAGTTTGATTTGATAATTTAATGAATTTAAAATTATGTTAAAGCTTGTGTTGTTTACCTAACAAGCTCGTATTGAACGAGTTTTTAACAAATTGAATACGAGTATAGCTCGAATAACTTATTTTTTTATATAGTGAATATAAACTTATCAAGATGAGTACCAAACTTGACAAGAAAACATAATAATGAGTTTAAAGTTAGGTTTAAACTCATTTTATTTACATAACTAATTGATTTCAAATGAATTTTTAATGAATTAAATATGAATCAAGTTTCTTAGGTCTTTTTTAGAGACTTTACTTATAAATTGATTATTAATTTATTTGGATCACATTATTATTTTATTTTTTTATACAATTTTTTTTTTATAATAAATAAAAAAATTAACATACTCAAAATGACCCTTAAGTTCGGTTGACGGCCAACAAATTTGGGCACTAATATTTGCGGGCCAGTCCAGCCCGGGCCGACCCTTACTCATATTGATTGAGCAGGAAAAGAAAAAGGTGCTCCAACGAACTTGATGACAATTGCTAATGTTTGGGTTCGGGGGCGATGTTAACACTCTGCGGAGTACTCAATGCCCCTCCCCAACCAACCTCCCTCGTCTTCTCCGCCCCCAACTCTCTCTCTCTCTTTCTCTGATCGGATCAACCAACATACATACATACATACATACATACATACATATAGCTGAACCAACTCACCAAACCAGTTGTTCTCTTGTAAGGTATACTATACCCCTCAAATCCCAACCCTAAGTCTCTCTATCTCTCTCTACAATGGCTTCTTCTTCTTCTCTTCTTCTTCAATCTAGGGTTCCTTCAATCTCCTTTTCTTCCTCTCTCTCCTCCTCATCTTCCAGACTCCAATGGCGTCCCTCATCTGCATTTGTTCCTATGCCACGCCGGAGAATCTCCACCGTCCAGGCCAAGATCAGGGAGATCTTCATGCCGGCTCTCAGCTCCACCATGACCGAGGGCAAGATCGTTTCTTGGATCAAATCCGAAGGCGATGTGCTCTCCAAAGGTGAGTCTGTGGTCGTCGTCGAGTCCGACAAGGCCGACATGGACGTTGAGACCTTCTACGACGGCATTCTCGCTGCCATCGTTGTCGGCGAAGGCGAGGTCGCCCCGGTTGGAGCTCCGATTGGTTTGTTAGCCGAGTCCCAAGACGAAATCGCTGAAGCTAAAGCCAAAGCCGCCACTTCCTCTTCTCATTCCGCTCCTTCTGCTCCTCCTCCGCCGCCGCCGCCACCAGCTCCGGCTGCCGCCGTCGCTCCGAAGAAGATTGTGGTGACGCCATTCGCGAAGAAGCTTGCGAAGCAGCACAAGATTGATATCAATTCGGTGGTTGGGAGTGGGCCTTTCGGGCGGATTACTCCGGCGGATGTTGAAGCTGCTGCCGGAATTGCGCCGTCCAAGACTACTCCGGTGGTTGCAGCCGTGGCTTCTTCTGCTCCAATTCCGACTCCGAAAGCTGCTGCTACTACATTTACTGAAATTCCGGGGTCTACTGTTGTTCCTTTCACCGCGATGCAAGCAGCTGTGTCGAAGAACATGTTGGAGAGTCTCTCGGTGCCCACTTTTCGGGTTGGATATCCTGTGACTACTGATGCCCTAGATGCTCTGTATGAGAAGGTACTATTGAATGATTTTATGTTTATTTCAATTGTAATGGATATGATTGCTATTGAAATTTTGGTTATCGAAATGGGCTTGCTTTGGAATTGTTAGGTTAAGCCCAAGGGTGTGACTATGACTGCATTGTTAGCTAAGGCTGCGGCCATGGCACTTGCTCAGCACCCAGTTGTGAATACTACATGTAAAGATGGGAAGAGTTTTACTTATAATAGCAGTATAAATATTGCAGTTGCTGTGGCAATTAATGGTGGGTTGATAACCCCTGTTCTTCCAGATGCTGATAAGGTCAGTGATTTGTGAATTTACTTTTTAGTTTGGTGTGATTGTTTTTCTATTGGTATTTTGTTCATAGTAGTCTGAATTTATTATTAATGGGTGATCTCTCTATGCTGGTGTAGTTGGATCTTTATCTGTTGTCTCAAAAATGGAAAGAGTTGGTAGAAAAAGCCCGGGCCAAGCAACTTCAGCCCCATGAGTACAATTCAGGTTTTTAATATTTTGTATTTGTAAACTTGAATGCCGAGTTCTGGTTTTGTAAACTTCTTTCAATAGAAAATGTAATTGAGTTATGCTGTTTGTGCATATAGGGACTTTTACTCTTTCCAATTTGGGCATGTTTGGAGTGGATAGGTTTGATGCTATTCTCCCTCCAGGCCAGGTTAGTAATGAGGGTGAGGCCGTTCACCTCCAATAACTTATGAAGTTCTCTACTCACAAATATATTTAGCTGTTTGCTTTAAACATTAATCATGTCCAGGGGGCTATAATGGCTGTTGGAGCATCAAAGCCTACTGTTGTTGCTGATGCAGATGGATTCTTCAGCGTAAAAAGTAAAATGCTGGTGAGTTTACTTTCTAGTTCCTTTTGATGCAAGTTAATATTTTTTCTTCTCTCTAGTTGACAAGCTTGTCAATGTGAAAATATGCTGCAGTAGATATCATGGTTGCTCCAACTAGTACTTATCATTCACCATTCCAATTAGTACTTATCATTCACCATATGTTTGCATAGAACTTATTAATCAACAGGGATATCCTTAAACTAGTAATAGTTTGAAAGAATTTTTTGACTTAAACTAGTAATAGTTTATGGGTAGAGTGTCTCCGTTATTTCTGCATGGAACCATAGTTCAACTAAGGTGTCCTTCATGAAGTTGTGATCCTAGAAAGTAGAAATGTGCTATCAGAGGTGAGTTTCCATTCGCAAGTTGCAAATGATAAAACTTATGCTTCAAAATTTATTTGACTATCAGTGAATGTACCGAAGAGTACTAACAAGGTGCAATAAGTCCAACAAACCTTATTGGCCCATTGAGTTTAATATAGATTAATGGGCAGATTAGATCCTTGTGAATCTTATAGTTCAGATATAAATTTCAACGGACAAATTAATTGTTTTCATAGTCGGACTTTATTTAGTTGCATTGTGATCATTCTTGTTGACAGTCCTAATGAGTACATGGAGGAGGAAGCCTAAAGTGGTGAGATCATGTAAAATAAGGGAAGTGGATGTGCGACATGAGGTTGTGACCAATGTTCCATGGAATCGAGCATGAGTGTCGATTGCGAGTATGATTATAAATGTCCGATTCATCTAATTACCGTGTCCAAGGATACAGGGTACTTCTTTTTACAGGGTACTTCTTTTTATTTCATGCATGGAGCATTTTATGCATTGGTTTATGGTAAAACCCGAGTTGTTATAATTTATATGTGTATATATATATATATTTTAGGTGAGTATCTAACTACTCATGTCAGACATATATCTCATACTCTTATCCAAGTGTTAAGTATACGTTTAGAATGTAACATAGGGCAGTGGTCTTAGGAAGGAACTATGACTTTGCTAAAAAATGGATGGTTTGAGATTGGGGTTTTTTAGGCTTCGTTTGGGAAGTGGATTGGCTTTTTTGGCTATTTTAGCCGGGGGTTAAAAACGTCGTTTGGGTTGGGCTTTTTGGCTTTTTTAATTTTTGTGAGAAAAAAATGAATGATTATGATTTGGATGTGACATTTTGTCTTATTGGCTTTTTAGCCTATTTTGTCTTTTTGTGGCTATTTTAGCCCCCAACCTCATTTTAGCCCCATGCCAAACGAACAGCTTATGATAACCTGGAGAATTAGATTGACAAATGATATAGAGTAGTGTTCAATATGAGGATGCAATTAGTTGATCCCCGTTAGTTAATTTATAGCTTTGTTAAGATGAGTTGAATGTTAAATGTATTCTTGTAAATGTTCTAGGGTTTATGATAATGTGGTATCAGATTTGTGTTGCCACTACGACACTGATAGGACATCTAGGAAGGTAAACCTTGAGTTCTCATTTGTGTGATTGTTGACAGCGAAGATTAATTAAGAAGTATCCGATACATATCTACGAGTATCCAAGAGTATTGGTATCCGATACGGATACGATATGGATATGATGCTCTTTTAGAGTTAGGGTTAGAGTTAGGAAGCAAGAACATTATGGTTATATAAATGCTTCAGAAAATGTTTGAAATTATGACGAGAAGAATTACCTGTGAGGACATGAGAAGCAATTTTACTGTCAGGAAGATGGCAATAAGATCTGCACTAGACCTTGAGATTCAAGCAGTTACTTGAATCAAAGTGGGGTTTCTTTTCTTATCTTCTTATGAATGGTTTTTTTGCACTGTCATTAGTCCGTAAATTACGGGTGGTCCTTGAGTTATTTTCTTTTGAAGGCCCTCAAATTTATTTTTCATTTTTCATTTTTCATTTTTGCCCTTGGGACCCTGTCACCATTTGATGGGTGCCTTTGGGTGGTTTGATATCAATTTTTTCTATCTGTAGAATGTAGAATATGGCACACATAATACTTTATTATGTGTTTGCAAGAATGTAAAATCACTATGTTTCAGTTTCATCACTCCTCTACCAGGTCGGGAATTCGAGTAATTGCTTTTCAATAGTTTATATTGAGCTCTTCTTTATCATTATTCATCACAATACCATGTGAAGTAGTTAAGAATTTCAAAGGACTCGGTTAGTGGAAATTGGAATGAAATGATTCAAGTTGTAGGTGGCAATTTAAACTTTCTTGGTCTCGATTGATGAACGGCTTTATAGATTGCTCAGGGCCATCTTGACTTGTTCTAGCTGTGCATATAGTGTGGTTTTTCTTATTCCCTTCATTTTTGTTAGTTTGTTTTTATCTTACACTTGTAATGATACCAAATGCCTAAAGTATATGGTTCTTTCTATTTTAAATTCTATACCTTTCTTCAGATCGCTGAAGTTCTTGTTAATAAGGATATCAAGCCAAGCTCCTTGAAGAAATGAGCCTTAGATTGCGGTTAGAACTTGGGCTCACTTACTTCTCATATGAGGTTGAGTCTGCATTTTAACAGGTTATTCCCAAGCAGCTCGGTTAGGTTCATTTGCACTAAGCACTCTGATGGAGATTAGTTCTCCAAAACATGCATAAACTTCACCAAGCTTTAATCTCCTTAAAAAGCGCTGTAGTCCCTTTCTTGATGGGAATTCACAGGCCCCGAACCTTAGTCTGATATACTACTAAAGTTGAACTGCTTTCCCATAGATAATGTTTAACTCCAACACGAGTGAAATGGGCAATAAAACCAATAGTAGCAGATATTCCACTTTACTGATCTTATAGATGGTTGTCCCTTAGAACTGCAACCTGGAATGTATTAGCCAATAGGTTTTGACCCTCTTGGGTCTTCTATATTTTGTTGAAACTCCTCACTGAGAGCCTTTTTACTGAGCCGAGTATATGCAAGTGGACTTGGTAGTAGAACTTCTGATTTAGACTTCCAAAGCCTTGGTTATCAGCTATTTAGCCAGGAGCTCTGCTAAGTGGAAGCTTTGCCACTTTTAATTACTTCACAATTGACATGGGCATTAATTCCATGTGTTAATGTCCTTACATATGAGCATTACAAACATATCTGTATCTCAAAAATTGTGACTAATGGCACTAATGAGACCGGGAGGTGAGAATAGAGTTCAGTGGCCATGATTTGTACTTCAATTGACATGCATGTACAGGATGTGATTATTTTGTTTACTTGAGCTGTCAAGTCCTCAACACCTGTACTTGTTCCATGTCAAATTTCCATAATGGAAAGGAGAATTTTCTATGTGATGACCAAACCCTCCTCACCAACTACCCCAAGAGAATTTCAGAAAGAAAAATGGATGGAGTTATTGCAGTGGTTTTGGTTACTACCTTCATTTTTTTACATGCTGATGTCCAATAAGCAACCAAACTGCGTTTGATTGCAGTAAAGCAAGCAATCATATCTGGAACATATTCTTAAAATAAACTTTTGCTTTAATTCTGAACAAACTAATTCTGTTTATAAATGTTTGTTTTACTGTCTGCATTTACTTTTCCCTGTAAAACAATTGAGCCAGGAGGGGTATATACATGATGCTTCCTCAATATTTTGAGAATTCCTTATATAGACACTGACTGAATTGTTGCATGAATTTTGCTTTTTCCAGGTGAACGTTACAGCTGATCATCGAATCATCTATGGTGCTGACTTGGCTGCCTTCCTCCAGACCTTCTCAAAGATCATTGAGAACCCGGACAGCCTGACAATGTAGACAATGATCGGGTTTGTAGTGAAAAGACCATATTAGAGCGTGTCTCAATTGAACAGAACAGAGTGCGGTTAAGGAACCTCGTTTGCAGCAGTAGCAGTAATAGCTTCTAGCAATTGTTATGGTAAATGTTGTACTCTTCATTTCATTCATTTCTTTTGTTTTGCCAAAAAGGAACTCAAGGGGTACCATCCAACAGTTTTGAAACAGGACAATAAAAAGCACTTGTTGAAAATTTGTAGTGTAATTTAACTTGGTGAGGGATTGTCTTGTTATGAAGTGTGCTGTTTTTAGTTTTTATTTATTTTATATCACGTGAAATGTTCTCTCTACATTGTTTTGCTAAATACAAGCAGCCCGTGCAATCTTATTGCTTTTTGAGTGTATAGAATCCGATCACAAAATTAAGCATGACCCTCACATGTGGTGAAATCTATTAAAGGTCAACTATCCCATTTGGTTGAGATTTTAAAATGTCCTATTTTTTCTTTCAAAAATTAAAAACTAATTTGCCTAAAATAAAGGGAAAATTCTAAATCAGTGGACGTGATGAAAAATAGTTACAAAGACGTGAGGGTGTAATCTTGATCTTGTGTAAAAAAAACGAAGTAGAATCTTTCAGTAAATATTAGCCGCACTTTTCATTGGATTGTAATTTTTTCTAAAATAAATGACAAAAAATAATTTCCAATTAAAATATATATATATATTCATTAAAAAAAAATCATATAAAAATAATGAGTATTTTTTCGTTTTTAAAACCAAACTAATTTTCAGTTTTTTTAAAAAAAAAAATCAAATAAAGCAAATTAAAAATTCAACCAAACAAAGATCGTTCGCAAAGAGTTGTCACAATTTAACTGACAACCAATCTAGACGAATCCATTGTAGTGTAAATATCTTTCTTTGGAAGTAAATTTTCATGTACAAGCAAAAGAACGAATTCGGATAAACAAAAAGAATAAAAAAAACAAGTGTACATATTTCCTGAAAATTTCCAATGCAAATAAATTTTTGTTACCGACTCTGCCATCTATGCTAAGAATGCTCGGCAACAACCGGTGTGGGGTGCTCAAGTTCATTGACCCTTGGAACTGCTACAATTTGGGTAGAATGAATTAAGTCAAACTAACTCAAAATTCAATGGCTTCGAAGTCTGAATGATTGCTTCAGCGCAGCAAATTCAGAATGCCTTAGTAACATTCTTGACTAACATTGAAACACAGGATGAACTTGGCTGATATTTCCTGTCCAATCCCTCCAAGAACAGATAACAAGTTACCAATCCAAGCTGATATTTCTTGAAATGTACAACTTATCTATGTATTCTATAATCGGGAGCGAGGCTTTGATATACCTTCTCATTTCCTTCTCTGCTGATTCATCTGCGATAATAGAATCATTAGAATTCAATTTTTTTTTTCTCCTGAAAACATAATGTTTGATACAACAAAGCATAAAATATGTGTATCATTCAGGTGTTTTGTTGAGAGAGATGGAATATGGTTTGGAGGTTCCCTTTTTCTTTTTCATTTTATTTCTCCTCCATTTTTTCTTTCCCTTAAATATTTATGATCGTACCTTGAGAAACTAGGTGAAAATAATGACCGATTCTTTTTGATGCTGTGATTGAACACAAATTATTCAAATGCACCACACACAAGTGAGGATGTTTATGTTCTTTAGTTTATGGAATAGTGTAACAAACACAATCTCGGGTCAGGGATGTTTGGAAATTGATTTTTTTTAGTCGTTTTTTGATTTTTTATGGAAATACATGCAAAAAAGTAGAAAGAATGTGTTGATTTTTTGTATTGATTTTTTGGTTTTTTTAGCTAAAATGTAATGTTCCCAAACCACCCTTATTGACCCATTAGTCCACTAATGATTTCCTCATACATTAATCACATATTTACTTTAGCACACTTCATCGATGATTACTGATTCAAAAATGTACCAGTAGAGAGCCTAATTTGTAGCATTTAATGCAAACTGTAACAATAGTTCAAATTGCCAATAATGTCACATTTCCACGCTAAAAGAAACCAATAAAGCCATATCACTGCTTAAAAAGTGATCACAAACTCACCGGTTTCATTTAGATTCAGCAGAAGTTGTTCCCTTGTTGGAAGAGCATACATTCCAGCAGAAACTGCTGTCCTGACTGCCCATGTATGGTATGGTGCACAAACTTGTGCATAAGCTGTAGACGCTGCGTCCTTCAAAGTGCAATAGCTGACAGAAACAAAGAAATATGAGATTCTGTTTCCTGTGATAAAAAAGCAGCAGCAAAGATTACAATAATCAGATAAAATGATGACAAAGTCAGAAACGATCAAGAACTAGTTAAAGCACTCGATTTGATATGAGAACCTTGTAAGATACAATGCTTTGGAACAATAAGATTGTTCAATATTTAAAAAAAATATCCTGGTTAATAGATGTTTGATTCACCTAATGTAGTAGATGCTTTGGAACAATAAGATTGTTCAATTTGTTTTAAAAAATATCCTGGTTAATGGATGTTTGATTCACCTAATGTAGTAGTGTTCTATTGGAATTTTAAAAATTATCTTTGGAAGATTACATACTGCAATTTTAGCATGATCATGCCAAAAATACAGCCAAAACTCCTGGTTTAACCAATGTTAGAGAATTGTATAAGTCAATCTATAGGGTGCAAAGTGGCCCTGCCTTCAAGGGGTTCCACGTAATTAAACAGATGCACAAGTAGATCCCACGATGACAGCAGAACATGCAAACAAATAAAAGAGATTAGACAGACACCCCATCATGTACACACAAACAAAATCACACATACTGAAGAGGTAGGTAATTCATCACTGGACAGACACAGCCACAAACATGAGAAAAAATGTGATTCCTGGATGTGTAATTTCATATGAGAGTCAAGTACCCACCCCTACTCCGCACTTACACACTCCAGACATGAAGGCCTACTCCAGGTGATAGTAATTTTTTATTTTCGTTTTATCCCCTTGTTTCCTTAGATAAATAATGCTATTTTTTGCGTGTACAGTCATTATCCATGAAATTATTAAAAGATCAAAGCAAGCAAGAACAGGACTGAAGTGAGTATCGAGTAAAGAAATTGAACGTTCTTTGCTTTCCTTCATCAAATTTCTGTAGAAGCATCTAAACAACAATAGGAGAATCTGAATTCATGTTAAATGCAAAATTATTGAGCTCTGGCATGATGGTAATTTAATTAATTAGCAAGAATTGACAAAATATGCAAGAAAATAGTGTATATCTACAGCTATTAATCATAATGTCCAGAAAAGGAAATAATGCATCCTTTAGTTGGTTGTAGGGCACACTAGTCTGTCATAATAGAATTGGCAACGGGGATAAAGATCAACATAGTTTGTAAGCAACAAAAAAGAAAGAAGTAATCAAGCGATAGCAATTTAAATTCCAAGGTTTTGGATGGGAAAAAAATGAACTTGTATTGCAAATTTTCGAGCCCTACTAGAGATTCAAAATCACTGTTTTTTATAGGGGTGAGCATGGTACGGATTGGGATAAAACCATGACCAATCCATTATCTACGGTTCCTGAAAAATTGAAACCGATCTAATCCGTTTAAATCATGGAACCAATCCGAACCAATCCATTTAAACATGGATTGGATCGGTTTAGGACCACGGATTCACATAATTAAATAACAAAAAAAAACATATATATAACACTTTAATTTCATAAAAACATAAACATAGCGCTATATTAGTTCCACAATAGCAACATGTTTTTTTATAATAGCAATATACTGTTCTAGAATTTAAACAACCATAAGAAAACTGGTTTAACCATAAGAATTTATACCATTATAAATTAAAACTAAAAACTAACAAACAAAAGTAATAAAAGAAGATATTATACAGGTTTAGGTTTGAATTTAGGTTTTATATAGAATAAGAGAAGATACTATGAGGGAGGATGTATAATAAAAATATAGACTATTTGTATACGGTCCGGATCGGTTCCAATCCGAAACCGTGGGGTTCAATCCGAAACCAATCCGTGGACTACGGATTTTTAATTCTTCAATCCGGAACCGAACCACGGATTCAAAAAACCAATCCAAACCTATCGGATTAGACTGGATTGGATCAGATTACGGATTTCACGAATTCCTTGCTCAGCCCTAGTTTTTTAGATTGTTAAGTTAAAACACTGTTGCAAATATGGCAGCCAAGGCATAAGGCTAAGAAACACAACACAAAGGAAAAAAAGAATCTTAATCGAGACCAAAAAAATTCTTCACAATATATGATGGAGAAATAAGATGTATCACCAAAGCACATGATATGAACAGCAGGCCATACAGAGTTTAAACTTACAAGTGCCAGTAAACATTTTATTAGATGTGAGAAAAGAAAGATTCTATAAAGGAGTGAAACATACTCTGAAGACAAAAAATTTTCAAATAAAGCCCTAATGAGGTCAAGACCCTGCCTAACTCTGCGCAGATTACGTGAAAGGCTTCCTGGTGTTCTCACTGTATCATTTTTGACATCAACATCGAGTAAATTATTTAAACAGCTATATCTCTTTGATGCTTCTACAAGATCACGCACCTGAAAGTTTCAATCAAGGCATTAGATTCGATGATGATTTTCAGATCAGTCAAATAGGGAGAAGTAAGAAATTGTGGTCAAAATACAAGAGGAATCCATATTTGAATCACTTTTATGTACATATAACATTTCAACTTAGAAGGCAAGACCAACAACCCCAAACCGCCCCTATACAACACAATAAAATAGGGGGAATTGCAAAAACATGGGACTTAGGTAAAATACTTGCACTTTTAATCGAATGTTTTTTGTGCAAGTCATATTTGTGCAATTTCACAAATAACACTTGCACCAAAAAGAATCCCATGAAATTGCAACTACTTTCTCATTCTTCCACTTATTTGCAATTTGCCCAATAAATTGACAAAAATGCTCAAATCAAAGTGACACACTGACACTTAAAATGAAAGTTGTTGAGATATGACGCACCCGACACCTCTCGAGGAGTCTGACATGTGTAGGACATGCTCAGACATGCTCCAAGACGTGTCGGACATACTAGAAGGAGTGGAATATGCTGGGGACATGTTGGTACACGCTAAGGATACGTTAGGGACCCATTTTAATTTTTTTTTTTTCTCACCACAATAGCATACCAAGGTTGATGAAATTTGATGAGAATAAATATTTGATATAGAATAAACATATAATATTAAAAAATATGACATAACAATTATATAAAATTATATGCTTTGCACGTGTCCCCGATGAATTGTGTCCTACATTTTTCAAATTTGTGTGTCCGTGTCGTGTCTATGCTTCTTAGTTGCTGAGGAATATAAAATATGAACAATTCTTAGGCCCAGCAATCTATAATATCAAGAAAAAAGAAGTCAATGTCAAGTTGCCAACAGATAAAAGTGACTGAAAAGAACAAAAATTCACATTTTAACTTTATCAGTTTCTTTAGCCAGATAAGCCACATATTAGATTGCAGTATCCTGTTATTCATCATCCACATGTAGACGATGGATAACCAATTAGTAACAAATCAAAGAGGAACATAGCCTTCACTGCAGATTACAGGAGAATTAATCGTGTAGTACAACAACAATGACAATGGTCTCATCTAAATTCAAGCATTAAATATGCACTTGGACCAATCATTGTTGCCTTTACAGATTTACTAATATGTCATAAATGATGTAAAGGGGTAATTGCTTGGTGCAGGTATAAAAGCTCAGGATGTAAAGCACGAGAATGTGGGTTTCAGACTGCAGTCACTTTGTGCATATTATGCCAAAGGTTAGGTCAATATCAAGTCTACCTCGTCTAGCACCCTCGATTTCTGGGACTGGCACTTAGGAATGACAATGTGATAAATGAAGTAGCTAACAGAGGAAACTTATATCCGGGAAATTTTCAGCAATGCCATATCTGAGAGAAAATTGCAGCAGAGTGTAACTATATTAAATCTATCTGGTAGAATACATATTTCTTTTTTATATTATGTGTACCACTCTCAGATGGCTCAGACTTTTCTCACTTTGTCATCTTGAGATCTTAGCTTTAAGCAAATGGATCTGAACATTTGAACTTAAAGATTTGTCCTTGATCACTTAAACCTCATCTACATCTCAAACTATTAGATTGTTTGGTCAATTTAAGCAGCTTGTTGGTTCTAATATTTGTCTTTGAAATGCTCAATCTTGACATATTTCATTTGAATAGGATCTGTTTAAATTTATTTGGTTCCCAAAAATATCATAACTGATTTGGCTCACAGGGTCTGTTTGGTGCAACTTATTATAAGCTAAAAGCTGATAATAAGAAAGCAGAAGCCAAAAACACCCCTCCCCCAGCTTCAAGGGTGAGCTTTTTGGTGCAACTTAAATGAACTGCTTACAACTTAATTTAATTTGGGCTATGAAGCATGTGTATGGGTGCGGATATTGGTATTGGTACAATACGAGTACATCAATGCTAAAAAATAAAAAATAAAAATGTAGGGTATGGGTATGGCTAGGTACATTCATAAAAAATATCTATTTTTAATTTGAAGTAATGCAAATATTAGTTAAATGGTTTATTTTATTAAGATCCAACCCTATGTTACCTGGAACGTGAATCGATCAAGTATGTGGAACGGAAATAAGAATGTGATATGCCACATGCTCTAAAATGTGGTACTATACGGGTAGACTAGTATATGTTATACTTAAGAATTTAAGGTACTTTTAGAATAATTTTCTTTTAACTATTAGGCATCCAACAAAATGTTTTTTTTTTTTTTTTTGCTTTTCATTTTTAATGTTTTTGTCTTATCAAATCTTAACTCATTTTAGATTTTAGTTCATTATATTTGATTTTTTTCCTCCTAAATAACATTTAAGGAAATATATTGGAAAAAACTTTTGAGAATGCTTTGGATCACTAAATTTATTGTTTTGGAATGGAAGTGTACCATGTTTCGGAACTTGCGTACCAATACGTAATTTGCTAGGGTATTAGCGTTTTTGGTAACATAGATCCAACCTACAATCTACATTAAATTTCAAAAGTATGGTATAAACTAAAATTAAATGTCATTATATTAAAAAACTTACTAACCAAAGCTTATTTTAAAATCATGCTAAACATAAAAAAAAAAAAAAGTCCAATGAAATTAACTTCACCTCTATATAGAAGAAAATACTATTCCGGCTAAGGTACAACATAGGTATATACCGGGTATGTCTAGGGTACAATAAACATTAAAAAGAAAAAATTTGAGTATGGGGTACAACATGTTTGCTGATGTACACATGCGTCATAGAATTTGAGAGTCTGTGCCAGACTGTTTGGTATAACTTCTGCTTATAGCTTATTAGGTAGAAATAGTAAGCTGAAAAAAGATAATTATCTGAAAACTGGGGAGAGGTTCTTTTGGCTTATGCTTTTTGATTATTAGCTTTTAGCTTACAAAAAGTACAACCAAACATAATTTGTTTTTTTCAACTTATTTAAGCTATTTTTGTCAAATAAGTTGTAAGTAGAAATTACACTAAACAGTTTGACATAGACTTCCAAAATAAAAAAAATTATAAGCAACTCATATAAGCTGCACCAAATAGCCCCATAGAGTTGATTGTGAGATTCTATCACTAATATGTGCATGGTAAAGTAAGAATCAAGCATGCATTCATGATCTACAAGCTAGCCATGAGTTTCAAATAAGGTCATTCACACAGTTGATTAGGAAATTCAAATTGGTCAAAGGCACTCAAATCTACTAAAGCAGCCATTTCACTTGGCATTTTGACAGCCAGGAAAAGAGTTTTTGAGAACACAGATAATCACCATTCACTTATTTAGAATGTGTCATCTTATTTACTTTTAATCTTCACCCCACTATTAGAAAAAACAATCATTGCTAGGTGGAGTGTGGCTAATTTTGAAATGGTTTAAAGAGATTTACAAGTGGCATTTCCCTCTTCACCCACATGACATTGCTTTTCTAAGTGTGCTGCCCCACATTGCAGTAAGATATGTTTCCAGGGATGGACCGAAGGGGGGGCTGGCAGGGGTGACCACCACCTCAAAGTTTTGAAAAAACTCCTTCAATATAGAAGTATTAGTTAAGAATATGCCTAAATTACATAGGTTCACCACGCCAAGATTTTTTTGAAAAATTTAAAACTCGTCGCCCTAAGATATTCTCATATTTGTAGCCAAAAATCCATAGTTACTTATGTAAAGAAAACCATTTAGAGCGAACATTTGAAAAACAAAAGGCTAGTGAAATGACTTCCATCAAGTTGGATCTTTAACTCAGTCCTCATTTTCAAGTTGTAATCTTCACACTCCAACTCTATGTGTGTTTCTTTCTCTCTATCTCTCTCTTATTCTTCTTATTTGTTTCAGTTCTCTCCTGTCTTTCTTATTGTTCTTTTGTTTCCATTTTTTCTTTTTCTTTTTGTTGTTTCGGTTCTCCCTTCAAATCGATCTTCATTTTTGGTTTCTTCTTCATCTTTTCAAGGTTTTTTTCAAGATTTCTTGTTTTGCTTCCTTTCTCCCCCTTCTTCTTGCTTCTTTGCTTCAATTCTCTATTTCCTTCTTGCTTTAAGAATTGAAGTTATTTGTAAGAATGGAACTAAGGAGAATGTGATTGAGTTACTTTCTTAAGATCATAAGGATAGTTATAAGTCCTCCAAAATTGAAAATATTTGCAAACTTATATATACAGATATTTATCTCAAGTGACTTCACAAAATAAAAAATTGCAATTAAAATTTCAATTGCAAAACTATGGAATTGATATCTTTAAACATCCCCAATTTTAATATCCTTAAACATTCCTAATTTTATACATCCTACTGTGGTTTTCCAAAACTAGCCAAGTAGCATGCAGGCTACGTGGTTGACTAAAACCCAACTTTAATTTTATTATCTTCATCCTAATTGGGTTTGAGTAAGTCATTCAATGTAGTTTCACTAAACGATCCAATATGTTGTCTTCTAGAATTTTTACTTGTTGCCCATCAGTTGAGGATAAGATGGGAAATACATTCATCTGGATGGGTGCGCAGTCTTATGTACTGGTATCATCGATTCTCACAGAATAATCTTCCACAATATGCAAGTGTGCTCCTGGGTTGCATCAATTGATGTTAAATTAAGGATGACAGCCACATAGTATACTAATTTTTGAGGAGAATGCTTTAAAAGAAGGATTTCCAACCAGAAATCCCACCCAAGAATGACATCTCGATGACTATCCTTTGTTTCAATATGACAGAAAATTTTATGAACACAGTTTTTCCAAAGGAGGCATGTGGTTGAATGTTCAGTCTATATAACATTGATCCCAAAAATCCATGCATGTCCATTATTGTCATACATTCATCAGAACTTTTTATTATCCTTTCCTTGCTTTTTATAACTATTCCAAAAAGGTAATTTGTGTATCAATAGGGCACAACGTGAGAAGACTCATCAATTACATGCATACATAAATACATATATATACACATAAATATCTATTCTATATTATACAGGGAACAACACACTTGATGTAGATGAAGCTAGATCACGTTTTTTAAAAAATCATTTGTAATTTGTAACTGAAAAAAATAAACCAACATCTTATACATTGGTAATTTCCTCCACTCCCATTACGGAATCAATTTCCTACGCTTTCACAATTGTAGTGATAATAACTCCCCTCACAAATCTAAGACCAACACAGACCATAAAAGAGAGGAGATGGAGGAGAGTGAAGAAGGCCGGTAATCAAGAGGAGATTTTTGCAATATGCATGCGCATCGCTTGTGCATGGCCGCTAGTATATTTATAAACAAACATATATGTAACGCATACATATCTATATGTTGAAATTTTGGGCAAGTTTGGTACTACTGTGGAAAATTTTGTGTGCATTCAAAATATGATTTTATTATTATTATTAAATTTTTTTTTTCAAATTGTTGTTAAGACTTTTTAGTTCAACAGCCACTAGAAGTTTTTTTTTTTCCTTCGCCTAACCCTCTCACTTGGGGCTTAGGGCTTTTCTCTATTTATCTTTATGCTTACCCAACTCATTTCAATAGAAGAATTGTAGATTCATTTCATAATAGTATTCAAACCTAAGACCTTGAATCATATCTTCTAGACACCTTGACATTTTGAAAATTCAAATTACTTTTATATGAATCATGTATATACATGATTGAGAGGGAGGGAGGGAATTAAATGAATTAAAAAATTAACCTTGCCGCAGTATTCAAATTCGGCGAATTTGAAGGCGATGCCGAGGCAACCGAAGAGGACGGAGACGAGAGAGCAGGCATCGCAGAAGGGTTTCAATTGGAGGAGATCGTCGTCATTGTCATCGTTGTCGGAACTGGTAGATTTGTTGACCGATCTTGAGAGTTGTTCAAACGCCTCCGCCATGGCGGAGAGCTGCGATATATTGGAGGCTTCGAATGCAGCTCCTTGATCTTCGTTGGCTGCTATTGTTCTTCATGATAATCAACAACAACATCAACAACAACAACAACAACAAAATGTTTGAATTTGAGAATTATTAGTATAAAAAAATTGGGGAAAAATTGAGGAATTGGGACTTACTTGTCATTGAAATCTCCATCTCTTCTGTTGAAAAGGAAATGAAAGGCCATTGATTTCTGGTTCTGTTGAGGTCAAGGTTTGTCTAATGAAAACCCATTGAGAGAGAGAGAGAGAGAGAGAGAGAGGGAGAGAGAGGGAGGTTGTGTTTTGGGTCGTTAAAGGTCTGTCATTTCTACTTTCGCGCCAACCCGTCAAACACTGTTGTGTCGTGGAAGGATGCTTTTTTATTCTCTCATTCAATTATTATTCATTCAATATAAGTTTTCTTTTCTTTCTTTCTTTTTTTTTTATTATTATTTATTTATTTATTTATTATTTATTTTATTTATGGATATGGAATATTTCTTTTATCTTTCCTTTTGAAAAGTATTAATAATTTCATAATTTATATTTTTAGAAGAAATGTGCTAAATCCTGGATATGAAGTAATTTAATTATTTCATCATTATTTTGTAGTGGTTTTGCACGTTCAAAAGTTTTGATTATCTTTTTATTAAAAAAATCAAATGTTTCAATTTTATAAATTGTATTTGGTTTTACATTTGGGATAGTCGACTTGTCTAGGGCTTTCTTGACATCTTGATATGCAACTAGTTCTGCTGCTTCTGATATAGAAGCTATTGTATTGACTATTGTTGTTATATCTGAAGGTTCGGTGGAAGATATAATAGATGTACTGAGACCATACGTGCATAATTTAAATAGAATATAACAATAATACCAACAATAATAAACTTGGTTCTGATACCAAATAACGTGCTTGACACAGGGTTGTAAAGCTAAGCATGTCTGTCAACGTTTTACTAGGGAACTAACCTATACGCAGTCACTGCAACTATGGTCTTCTAACCTATACGCGACTTGGATGATGTCCCACTCAACCTTACTCTGTTCTACCCTTATTTAACACAAACCCAGGAATATTATCATTTATATTATTATTATTATTATATTAAATTTAAATTCCTACATATATGGTCTCATGGTTTTACTATTGAGGTGGAGGCCGGTCGATAGCCGCCCACAAGCAGATCTGCTCCAGGATCTGCTGTTGGATCCTGGTTATTTGTTGATTACAAAATTCTAACTGGTTAGAAAGATACGGCTGTAAATACGGATCGTTAGCTTGAAGCTATTGTAAATATATATTTCTACTATCAAGATAAAATTCTAAAACATTAATCAAATCAACAAGTAAATTTACAGACATACATACTAAAGAAGAAAACACTTACAACCAGAATCTTCAAAACAACATAATTCTTTAACACTTAATTTATTTATCATAAACTGGAAAATTTTACAAGGGAGAGAGAGAGAGAGAGAGAGAGAGAGAGAGAGAGAGAGAGAGAGAGAGAGCACTTAGATATTATACTTGAAAAGAAAACAAATTCTTGAAAGAAAACTCTAAAAACAACTCTGCCTCAACAAGGGTGAGGATATCCTTTTTATAGACAAAAGAAAAGAAATAATAAGATAAGGTGAGGACATGTGGCGTGTCCTTGGTAGTTAGAATTGATCATCTATATCCTCAAAGCTGAATGGGAATTTTCTTTTGACTCAGCATCCTTATCTTCTTTGGATTGGAGTGAGACAATTGTTGGTCTCTGTGCTAGATGGTAGACAAGGAATTTGCTTTTACAGAAAGTAGGTGTACTGTTAGTTGTCGTTTTGTGCCGACGCTCCAGATGAATTATTCTGGTGGGAGACAAGATAAAGACTTATGCTTTGCCTTTTCCTTTTTTATCTTTTTCCTTGTCAATCTTTTCAGCAATCATGCTGGTGAGTGAATCCCAAAAATACCAAAGTTAGGTTCATCTTCTGCAGGATCCTGTGATTCGCCGCCTAGAGCAGCAAATTCATTTTCATCTTGGTCTGGATCTTCCTGGTCTTGACTGCTAGTAACGGATTTCATGGAGGTGTCATCACTGGAAATAGTCTGGAGAAATTTTAACTTCATGAAATCCATGCTTTTAATGACTAATTCTGTTTCTCACAAATTCGGGTATTTTTGGCGTAATTCTGTTTGAATTTGTAAAAAAGGATTTTGAACGACTGGTTGATTGGGAATTGTTTTGGGAATAGCATCCCAGCAAGCTTGGGTATGGGCCTTAATTTTCTGCACATTTTCTGGTAAGGTGGGATTCATACCCTTATCCTACCATCTCATAAAGAAAACTCTTTTGAGACGTGGAATCTTATTTTGATAATCACACTAGAAATTCCATTTCCATATCCATGGAATACTGAAACGGATAGTAAAATGAACCAAAGATTTGGTCATAGAAACATCCTTTTGTCTTGGTAAATAAGAATAAGCAATTTGCCATTCATTAAAAGCTTCACGGATAGATACTGGTAAAACTTCAAGTTGTAGTCCAAATCTATCCCACCAAACGAGAAACCAATTGGGTAAATCGTTTTTGAGGACGTCTGGACAAATTCAGATAAACAAGGAATGATTACGGATAGGATTCTGGTAATAAAATGCATAAGTAAAGGCATCGATATAGTCCCAATAACTATATCGAGTTTCTCTGTTGTGAATGTCAAGTTGATGAGTAGTATGCGGGTGAATACCCCATGTAGCAATAGGCATAATATTATGGATGATAGTTTTACTGAATTAGATCGGACTGACAGTCTTGGAAGGATCATGCAAAGTATGCTTGATCTCCGTGGCGGCAGTCTCAATGAGTATCTGTTCATAAATATAACGGTACTGGTCAAAATGTGGAGGAAATTGTTGGGTCGTAAGATAACGACGTTTAATTTCCCATGTATCTGTCATCCATTTTCATTTGCTGGTTCAATGTAAAGGACTGTTTCTTCAGTAATACTGTTAAAAGTGTACTGTTCAGGAGTAAGGAGAACATCCTTGGTGGACTGGCCAGAGGATTCCCCTGGATTACTGTTAGAGGCTTGTAGTGCCGGAAATTCTGTTAGATATGGATTTTGGTAAGGGTTTCCCCTGCCCCAGCCTCGACGACTCGAGCCACGGCCACCTCTATTGGTTATGATCCCTACAAATATTCATGAGTTAGAAAGTCGGGTAAGGAATTCTGTTCACCTTTGATATGATCAATATCAAAGTCAAATGCAAATAAAGCACTTTGCCAGTTTGCAAATATCTGTTTATGAGCAAGATTAAGAACATCTTTTTTAAATATCTGTTTAGTTGCAGAGCAATCCACACGAATTAGAAATTTTTGGTCTAGCAAATCATCCTGAAATTTTAAAACACATTTAACAATAGCTAAACACTATTTTTTAATTGTGGGATAAATGAGAGTAGCTTTAGTCCAATTTCCTGATGTAAATCTTAATAGTTCTTCGTTTTGACTGGTAGGATTAATCTATTTTAAAATACCTCCATAACTATAGTTAGAGGCATCAGTTTCTACAATCTTTTGCTATTTTGGATTTGGTAATGCAAGACAGGGAAGTTATTTTACTTTAGCCTTAATTTTTTGTACAGCAGCAGTGTGAGCTTCTGTCCAAGGAGAAGGATTTTTCTGTAATCTAGTATAAAGGATAGCAACATCCTGGTATAACTGATGATAGTAATCTCGAATATAATTGAGACTACCAAGAAACCGCTGTAATTGAGTTTTATCTTTTATCTCATCGAGAAATTTAGAGGCAAACTCAATACTTCTGTCAATTGGTATAATAATTCCATTATGAATATTATGACCAAGAAAGCGTACTGTTGTTTGAAAAAGTTTCATTTTTGGTGCAGATATGGCTAAACCGTTTCTGATAATAACATGCTTAAATATATTAAGATATTTTATATGCTGATCAATAGATGATGATAAGAACATCATCAATATAACAGATAGTAAATTCTGTATAAGGAGTAAATATATCATCATTATATGCTGAAATTCTGATGGAGCATTTTTTAAACTAAATGGCATAACATTCCATTCATAATGTCCAAAGGATACTGTAAAAGCAGTTTTGTACCGATCCTGTTAAGCTATTTGTACCTGCCAATATCTTGATTTCAAGTCAAATTTAGAAAATATGACTACATCCTGTAATCGATCAAGCAAATCTTTTTTATTCGGAATTGGATATCTGATCCATTTTAAAACATCATTAAGAGGTTTATAATTAATAACTAATTTTGGCACACCTCTTTCTATTTCTGCATTTTTATTGACATAAAATGTTGTACAACTCCATGGAGAATGACTAATTCTGATTAACTTCTTTTGAAGAAGATTTTGAATTTCTATTTTGCACATTTCTAAATAGGGTAAACTACCAATAGGTCATAATAGTTAGACTTAATTCTCATCAAGTCCTATTTAAAATAAGTCTTGGTAAAATTATTGCTAAAAATAATTTTTTTGGTGACAATTTTTTATATATGTCGCTAAAAATTGATAATTAGTGACTCTTTTTTTATCATAATTTTTATAAATTGTTGCTAAAACTTATAATTAGTGATTTTTTTTATGACAAATTTTTTCCATAGGACCTATTAGACAATAAGTCTACTTATTAGGACCTATACATAAATACCCTTTCTAAATATTCTTTTTTCATTTGACTAGGACGAGCTCTGGTTGGGATGAATCTTTCATCAAAGTCTGATTCATAAGTAAGAGAAACTATATATTTCTTTCTTTCCCAGAAAGCATTGGGAATATCACTGCAAATTTCTGTTTGGAATTCTTTTTCAATTATTTTAATTTTGTTCTGTAAAGATGACTGTTGTAATTTCTGCTCAACAGTAAGCAAATTGATATGTTTTTCTTTAAAATTAACTAGATCTTTGATTTGATGTAAGTTTTTAGTATAAGGTTTTGTTATGAACTCAAAAATAATGGGTTGATTACTGATTGTTGTATGAATGCCTATGGAATCAATCTTTATAATAGGTATTAACAAGTACAAAAATGGTGTCCCTAAGATAATACTTTGAGACATATTTTTGATAAGGACAAAAGTAGTGGGAAGACATATGCCTTGATTACAGATGAAAGCTTCTGGTACTTTGTATTTAATTTTCATAGAATTATCACTTGCACTGGTTAATGATTGAGTGGTTTTCTGGAAATATTTAGTAGGAATTAATCATTCTTGAATATATAGTTCATATCAGCACTGCTATCAATTAAGGCGATGGCATCTTTGATAATAAAATCAGGTTTTATTATAAAAGTGATTCTGATATACCATTTTTGAAAGGTAATCTGGTTCATAAGCATTAAATACTGATTTTCTAGTTTTTCTTGATTTTCCTTATGTTATGAAGTTTGCTCTTTATTTTTAAGTTGACTATTGATTTCCTTGATGTCATTAATAGACTGGTTAGCAGTTTGGAGATGCTTTACTTTTGTTTTAAGAACATTAATTTCCATTTTAAGATCTTGAATAGTTACTGGTTTTTCAAGAATCAGGGAGGATTGTATCCTACTCAAAACTTCTTTCGTACTGAGGTGTTCTAAAGGAATAACCTCTTCAATTTTCTAATTATGATAACATAATTCTAAAAATTTTAATTTCATTTCTGGATCTTTAATATGGTCTGCTAATTCTAGCATAGATTTCTGGTTATCAGTTAAGACATTAAGGCTTGGGCCACCTAAATCTAGACCATTCATTTCAACTATAGCTTTCCAATAATTAATCTCAGTTAAAGAATTTGCATTATTGGTTTGACAAAAACATTCTTCTGGAGTATCTGAGTCAGAATTAGATGCAGATGAGGGATAAATTTCAGCTAGATCATCATCATCTGAACTGGTTATACTACCATCACTAGATAGAGTTTGTAAAATCTATTGTTGAAGATGTTCATCCAAAGACATTTCATTTAATTTCTGTTTTAATTTAGCTCCACATTTATTAGCATAATGTCCTGTTGTACGACACTTGTAATAAGTAATTTGGGATTGATCTTTCTTTGGGTAAGATTTCTGCTTACCTTTAATTGTTTGTTTAGGTTTTTGATAAGACGGTTGAGATTTATATTTCTCATTTGGTGGGATAAGTTTGGACTACAACTTGAAGTTTTACCAGTATCTATCCGTGAAACTTTTAATGAATGGCAAATTGCTTATTCTCATTTACTAGGACAAAAGGATATTTCTATGAACAAATCTTTGGCTCATTTTACTATCTGTTTTAGTATTCCATGGATATGGAAATGGAATTTCCAGTGTGATTATCAGAATAAGATTCCACGTCTCAAAAGAGTTTTTTTTATGAGATGGTAGGATAAGGGTATGAATCCCACCTTACCAGAAACTATCCAGAAAATTAAGGCCCATACCCAAGCCTGCTGGGATGCTATTCCCAAAGCAATTCCTAGTCAACTAATCATTCAAAATCTTTTTTTACAAATTCAAACACAATTATGCCAAAAATACCCGAATTTGTTAAAAACAGAATTAGTCATTAAAAGCATGGATTTCATGAAGGAACAATTTCTCCAGACTATTTCCAGTGATGACACCTCCATGAAATCCGTTACTAGCAGTTAAGACCAGGAGACCAGGATAAAAATGAATTTGCTGCTCCAGCTGGCAAATCACAGGATCCAGCAGAAGATGAACCCAACTTTGGTGATTTTTGGGATTCACTCACCAGCATAATTGCCGAAAAGATTGACAAGGAAAAATATAAAAAAGGAAAAGCATAAGTCTTTATCTTGTCTCCTATCAGAATCATTTATTTGGAGCGTCGGCACAAAATGACAACTAACAGTACACTTACTTTCTGTAAAAGCAGATTTCTTGTCTGCCATCCAGCACAGAGACCAACAATTGTCTCACTCCAGTCCAAAGAAGATAAGGATGCTAAGTCAAAAGAAAATTCCCATTCAGCTTTGAGGATATAGACGATCGACTCCAACCACCAAGGACACGCCACCTGTCCTCACCTTATCTTATCTTATCTTTTATTTTCTTTTGTCTATAAAAGGGATATCCTCACCCTTGTTGAGGCAGAGTTGTTTTTAAAGTTTTCTTTCAAGAATTTGTTGTCTTTTCAAGTATAATATCTAAGTGCTCTCTCTCTCTCTCTCCCTCTCCCCCTGTCTTCCTTGTAAAATTTCCCAGTTTATGATATATAAATTAAGTGTTGAAGAATTATGTTGTTTTGAAGATTCTCGTTGTAAGTATTTTCTTCTTTAGTATGTATGCCTGTAAATTTACTTGTTGATTTGATTAATGTTTTAGAATTTTATCTTGGTAGTAGAAATATATATTTACAATAGCTTCAAGCTAACGATCTGTATTTACAATTGTATCTTTTTTACTAGTTAGAGTTTTGTAATCAACAAATAACCAGGATCCAACAGTAGATCCAGGAGCAGATCTACTTGTGGGCGGTTGCCGGCCGGCTGGCCTCCACCTCAACAGTAAAACCATGAGACCATATATGTAGGAATTTAAATCTAATACAATAATAATATAAATGATAATATTCTTGGGTTTGTGTTAAATAAGGATAAAACAGAGTAAGGTTGAGTGGGACATTTTCCAAGTCGCGTATAGGTTAGAAGACCATAGTTGCAGTGATTGCATATAGGTTAGAAAGATATGGAATATTTTTTTTATCGTTCCTTTTGAAAACTATAAATTATGGAATTATTAATATTTTGAAAACTATTACTTTAATGGATTAGCCAAATTAAATTTTAAATTTTAATTTAGTAATATAGTAATATATTAATAAATTTTAAAGGGAATAATATAATAATATAGTAATATAGTAGGAAATAAATTTTAAAATATAGTAATATAGTAGGGAATTATATAGTAATAATATAGTAAGGAATAATATAGTAATATAGTAATATAGTAGTAATACAGTAATTTTGAAAATGCCAAACTGGCATTGGCTCTTCAATCCTTCCCTTTATAAAATTCCTTTCCTTTATAATAACCGATGATTTTGAAAATGCCAAACTGAAATAATGACCTTTGCCTTTTTTTTTTTCTTTTCTTTTGAACAACAATTCCTTTAAATATCTGGAAGGTTCCTAATTTTTATCATGAATTTTAAAAATTTGAAAGTAATTATATATGGTATGAATAATATAGTAATATAGTAAGAAACAAATTTTAATTTTTTAAAAGGAAATAAAAATCAGTGGGAGATGATTAAGTTGGAAAGATATGGATTTTTTTTTTTTTTTTAATCTTTCCTTTTGAAAACTATAAATTATGGAATTATTAATATTTTGAAAACTATTACTTTAATGGATTAGCCAAATTAAATTTTAAATTTTAATTTAGTAATATAGTAATAAATTTTAAAGGGAATAATATAGTAGGAAATAAATTTTAAATTATAGTAATATAGTAGGGAATAATATAGTAATATAGTAATCATTTGAATTGAAATTAAAATACATTTTTAATATCATTAAAAATTATTAATTGAGTTGATAATTTATCCTAAATGTTTTTTTTAATTCAATTACGAGTACTTGAAAAAGAAAGAAATGCATGTAACAAAAAAAAAGAAACATTTTTTGGATCCTCTTGTGGTTAGCAAAGTACACTCACACACACATGACTCTGCTACTCTGCTTTTTCTTAATTCTATATGATCAAGAAAAAAAGAAACATTCCCATGCCATTTTTTTTTTTTGAACAACAATTCCTTCCCCTTATAAACTCAGACTCTCTCCCCAATTCTTTTCATCTTACTCACGCGAATCTTCTTCTTCTTCTCTCTCTGTAAAAACACCAATCCCCCAACTCTTTGCTACCAGTATTCTCTCTCTAAAAAACACCAATCCCCCAACTTTGATATATATATATATAATGGACATGACCAAAAATACATATATGTACCCATCATTTGCTACCAGTATTCTCGACGAAATTTGCCGTTCCATGGATGGCGGGAACGAGAATTTTTACAACAATAGAGTCATAAAAAAATACATACATGTACCCCCTATCATTCGCTTCCAGTACTGTTGACGAAATCTGCTGTTCCATGAACACAAAGGCATCGCCGTAGTGTCATGGATGAAGAAATGGCGAGCCTCCGCCGAGCATGTCTCCTTGAGCACAAGAAATTGAGGACTGCTTGTTTCACCACAACGAAGCCAAAGCCAGTGAAGACGACTAGTATTTCGGAGAAGGAGAAACAGCCGATCTCGGTTGGGGGCAAGCTCGCGAGCTTTTTAAGCTCTCTATTCAGGAATGGAAATTCGAAGAAGATGAAGAAGTCAAGCTCATCATCAATTGGAGGTTACGGGGATGCACGTGTGGAGAGAAAAGCAAAGTTCACTCAAGCATCTACGTGTTCATGGGCATCTTCATATTTCTATATAAAACCTCAATGAATTTGAAATGTAAACTGTTTTTCTTTTCATATTTACTTCTCTCTGTTTTTATTTTTTATTATTATTATTATTTTTAAACATGGACTTTGTAAGTTTGAACTTGGAATCTAAAGGCATCATATTTAATCTCATATGATACAAGTACATTGGAATTTTTGTTGTTGTTGTTGCTAAAATACCAATATTTAACTTTTTACTTAGGGAGGATTGATGTTAAAGAGGGGGGAGGACTTGAAAATGGAGTTGAGGAATGTCTTTTTTTTCATGGAGGTCAGTCCTGCTCACTTTCACAAGAAATTGGATTCAGTTATTCCCCAAATGTAACAGGCATGCATGGGGAATGCATTACTAATTTCTTTAATTGTACTACATTTTAGTGCTCTACACTTTGGAGACTTGACTAGCACATAATGCACAGATGAAGCGATCTAGCTTCTAACACTTGATTAGCGTATTTCCAATTGACTAGTACATTTGTGCATGTGATTGAATCCCATTTTTTGGAAAAGTAGCATGATTGAATAGCAGTTTTAAAAAAACACATTACTGAATTCCATTTTCAAGCCTTTCGCTTTCCTAAATATTTATATTCTTTTCCCATTCGAGTCATTTTGTTGAAAAGGTTCTATACAATTGAATGACAGTTGGAAACTCTCTTTATTTCCTTTTCCTTGTGTAAGGGGCGACTCTCGAAAGAGGAAGGTTGGGTGGCTATTCTTTTTTCATTCATATAAAATTTTACCGAACTATGCTTCTTTAGTTGAATTTGAAATCTGAATGCATTTTTTGGACGAACATAGTAGTTATTTTGGTTTTATGTGGTAAAGCAAGTTGAAAAAAAATTGTCCCCAATAGCACAATGTGGCAAAGCAGCCTGATTTTTTTTTTTTAATAATAATAATGAGCAAAATTAAATTATAAAAAAAAATAAAATAAACAATCACTGAGATGTTGTAACAAGTAATTTGGGATCGATCTTTCTTTGGGTAAGATTTCTGCTTACCTTTAATTGTTTGTTTAGGTTTTTGATAAGACGGTTGAGATTTATATTTCTCGTTTGGTGGGATAAATTTGGACTACAACTTGAAGTTTTACCAGTATCTATCTGTGAAGCTTTTAATGAATGACAAATTACTTATTCTCATTTACCAGGACAAAAGGATATTTTTATGACCAAATCTTTGGTTCATTTTACTATCAATTTCAGTATTCCATGGATATGAAAATGGGATTTCTAGTGTGATTATCAGAATAAGATTCCATGTCTCAAAAGAGTTTTCTTTGTGAGATAGTGGGATAAGGGTATGAATTCCACCTTACCAGAAACTGTCCAGAAAATTAAGGCTTATACTCATGCCTGTTCGGATGCTATTCCCAAAACAATTCCTAGTCAACCAGTCATTCAAAATCCTTTTTTTACATATTCAAACAGAATTATGCCAAAAATACCCGAATTTGTCAGAAACAGAATTAGTCATTAAAAGCATGGATTTCATGAAGGAACAATTTCTCCAGACTATTTCCAATGATGACACCTCCATGAAATCCGTTACTAGTAGTCAAGACCAGGAAGATCCAGACCAGGATGAAAATGAATTTGCTGCTCTAGTCGGCGAATCACAGGATCCAGCAGAAAATGAACCCAACTTTGGTGATTTTTGGGATTCACTCACCAGCATGATTGCCGAAAAGATTGACTAGGAAAAAGATAAAAAAGGAAAAGGCAAAGCATAAGTCTTTATCTCGTCTCCCACTAGAATAATTCATCTGAAGCCTTGACACAAAACGACAACTAACAGTACATCTACTTTCTATAAAAGCAGATTCTTGTCTGCCATCCAGCACGGAAACCAATAATTGTCTCACTCTAGTCCAAAGAAGATAAGGATGCTGAGTCAAAAGAAAATTCCCATTCAGCTTTGAGGATACGGACGATCGACTCCAACCACCAAGGACACGCCACCTGTCCTCACTTTATCTTATCTTTTCTTTTATTTTGTCTATAAAAGGGATATCCTCACCCTTGTTGAGGCAAAATTGTTTTTAGAGTTTTCTTTCAAGAATTTGTTTTCTTTTCAAGTATAATATCTAAATGCTCTATCTCTATCTCTCTCCCTCTCTCTCTCTCTCTCTCTCTCTTTTCCTTGTAAAATTTCTCAGTTTATGATACATAAATTAATTATTGAAGAATTATGTTGTTTTGAAGATTCTGGTTATAAGTATTTTCTTCTTTAGTATGTATGCCTGTAAATTTACTTGTTGATTTGATTAATGTTTTAGAATTTTATCTTGATAGTAGAAATATATATTTACAACAACTTCAAGCTAACGATCCGTATTTACAGCCGTATCTTTCTAACTAGTTAGAATTTTGTAATCAACAAATAACCAGGATCCAACAGCAGATCCAGGAGCAGATCTGCTTCTGGGCGATTGCCGGCCAGTCTCTACCTCAACAGTAAAACCAGGAGACCATATATGTAGGAATTTAAATATAATATAATAATAATATAAATGATAATAGTCATGGGTTTGTGTTAAATAAGGGTAGAACAGAGTAAGGTTGAGTAGGACGTCATCCAAGTCGCGTATAGGTTAGAAGACCATAATTGCAGTGATTGTGTATTGGTTGGAAAGATATGGAATATTTTTTTTTATCTTTCCTTTTGAAAATTATAAATTATGGAATTATTAATATTTTGAAAACTATTACTTTAATGGATTAGCCAAATTAAATTTTAAATTAGTAATATAGTAATATATTAATAAATTTTAAAGGGAATAATATAGTAATGTAGTAATATAGTAGGAAATAAATTTTAAAATATAGTAATATAGTAGTAATATAGTAGGGAAGAATATAGTAGTAATATAGTAGGGAATAATATAGTAATATAGTAATTTTGAAAAGGCCAAATTGGCATTGGCTCTTCAATCTTTCCCTTTATAAAATTCCTTCTCTTTATAATAACCGGTGATTTTGAAAATGCCAAACTGAAATAATAACCCTTGCCTTTTTCTTTTCTTTTCTTTTTTTTGAACAACAACTCCTTTAAATATTTGGAAGGTTCCTAATTTTTATCATGAATTTTAAAAATTTGAAAGTAATTATATATGGTATGAATAACATAGTAATATAGTAGAAACAAATTTAATTTTTTTAAAGGAAATAAAAATCAATGGGAGATGATTAGGTTGGAAAGATATGGAATATTTTCTTTATCTTTCCTTTTGAAAACTATAAATTATGAAATTATTAATATTTTGAAAACTATTACTTTAATGGATTAGCCAAATTAAATTTAAAATTTTAATATAGTAATATAGTAATATATTAATAAAATTTAAAGGGAATAATATAGTAATGTAGTAGGAAATAAATTTTAAAATATATTAATATAGTAGTAATATAGTAGGGAATAATATCGTAATATAGTAGTAATATAGTAGTTTTGAAAATGCCAAACTGGTGTTAGCTCTTCAATGCTTCCTCTTATAAAATTCCTTCCCTTTATAATAGCCGATGATTTTGAAAATGCCAAACTGAAATAATGACCCTTGCCTTTTTTTTTTTTTTTGAACAACAATTCCTTTAAATATTTGGAAGGTTCCTAATTTTTATCATGAATTTTAAAAATTTGAAAGTAATTATATATGGTATGAATAATATAGTAATATAGTAAGAAACAAATTTGAATTTTTTTAAAGGAAATAAAAATCAGTGGGAGATGATTAAGTTGGAAAGATATGGAATTTTTTTTTTTAATCTTTCCTTTTGAAAACTATAAATTATGGAATTATTAATATTTTGAAAACTATTACTTTAATGGATTAGCCAAATTAAATTTTAAATTTTAATTTAGTAATATAGGAATATAGTAATATATTAATAAATTTTAAAGGGAATAATATAGTAGGAAATAAATTTAAAAATATAGTAATATAGTAGTAATATGGTAGGGAATAATATAGTAATCATCTGAATTGAAATTAAAATACATTTTTAATATCATTAAAAATTATTAATTGACTTGATAATTTATCCTAAATGTTTTTTTAATTCAATTACGAGTACTTGAAAAAGAAAGAAATGTATGTAACAAAAAAAAGAAACATTTTTTGGATCCTCTTGTGGTTAGCAAAGTACACTCACACACACATGACTCTGCTACTCTGTTTTTTCTTGATTCTATATGATCAAGAAATAAAGAAACATTCCCTTGCCCATTTTTTTTTTTTTGAACAACAATTCCTTCCCCTTATAAACTCAGACTCTCTCCCCAATTCTGTTCATCTTACTCACGCGAATCTTCTTCTTCTTCTTTTTCTTCTCTCTGTGTAAAAAACACCAATCCCGCAACTCTTTGCTACCAGTATTCTCTATCTAAAAAACACCAATCCCTCAACTCTGATATATATATATATATATATTTAATGGACATGACCAAAAATACATATATGTACCCATCATTTGCTGCCAGTATTCTCGACGAAATTTGTCGTTCCATGGATGGCGGGAACGAGAATTTTTACAACAATAGAGTCATCAAAAATACATACATGTACCCCCCCATCATTCGCTTCTGGTACTGTTGATGAAATCTGCTATTCCATGGACGGCAGGAATGAGAAACAGAGGCAGGGCCGTAGTGTCATGGATGAAGACATGGCGAGCCTCCGCTGAGCATGTCTCCTCGAGCACAAGAAATCGAGGACTACTTGTTTCACCACAACAAAGCCAAAGCCAGTGAAGACAACTAGTGTTTTGAAGAAGGAGAAACAGCCAATCTCGGCTGGGGCCCCTCTATTCACGAATGGAAATTCGAAAAAGATGAAGAACTCAAACTCATCATCAACTGGAGGTTACAGGGATGCATGTGTGGAGAGAAAAGAAAAGTCCACTCAAGCATCTACGTGTTCATGGGCATCTTCATATTTTTATATAAAACCTCAATGAATTTGAAATGTAAACTATTTTTCTTTTCATATTTCCTTCTCTTTGTTTTTATTTTTTATTTTTTTTATTATTATTTTTAAACATGGACTTTGTAAGTTTGAACTTGGAATCTAAAGGCATCATATATAATCTCATATGATGTGAGGACATTGGAATTTTTGTTGCCGTTGTTGCTAAAATACCAGTATTTAACTTTTTCCTTAGGGAGGATTGATGTTAAAGAGGGGGGAGGACTTGAAAATGGAGTTGAGGAATGTCTCTTTTTACATGGAGATCAGTCCTGCTCACTTTCACAAGAAATTGGATTCAGTCATTCCCCAAATGTAACAGTCATGCATGGGGAATGCATTATTAATTTCTTTAATTGTACTACGTTTTAGTGCTCTACACTTTGGAGACTTGACTAGCACATAATGCACACATGAAGCGATATAGCTTCTAACACTTGATTAGCGTATTTCTAATTGACTGGTACATTTGTGCATGTGATTGAATCCCATTTTTTGGAAAAGTAGCGTGATTGAATAGCAGTTTTAAAAAAACACATTACTGAATTCCATTTTCAAGCCTTCCCCTTTCGTAAATATTTATATTCTTTTCCCATTCGAGTCATTTTGTTGAAATGTTCTACACAATTGAATGACAGTTGGAAACTCTCTTTATTTCCTTTTCCATGTGTAAGCGGCGACTCTCGAAAGAGGAAGGTTGGGTGGCTATTCTTTTTTCATTCATATAAAATTTTACCGAACTATGCTTCTTTAGTTGAATTTGAAATCTGAATGCATTTTTTGGATGAACATAGTAGTTATTTTGGTTTTATGTGGTAAAGCAAGTTGAAAAAAAATTGTCCCCAATAGCACAATGTGGAAAAGCAGCTTGAAATTTTTTTTATAATAATAATGAGCAAAATTAAATTATAAAAATAAAAAAATAAACAATCACTGAGATGTGGTTTTATATAAATAAATAAACAATCACTAAGATGTGCTGTTAAGTTCAAATTTTGGAAAAATTGGCCAAGAAAAGTGATATTACTTAACGGAATTTATAGTAAAAAAATAAATAAATAAACAAAAGTTTCTATAATTGAGAATATAATAAATTCAAGACTCTTAAACAACTAAAGAATTTATACCAAAGAAAATAAACAAATTCAAAACTCTTAAACAATTATAGAATTTATTTTAAAACAAAACAGAATTTATACCCAAAAATAAATAAAAATAATAAACAATCATTAAGAATATTTAAAACATAAACAAACTTATTAATTCTAGTTATTTTTTTAAAACAGATTTTATAGTTTAGAATAATAATGAACAAAATTAAACTATAAAAATAAATAAACAAACAATCACTAAGATGTGCTCTCAAATTTAAATTTTGAAAAGATTGTCCAATAAGAGTGATATTACTTAACAATTACAAAATTTATAGTAAAAATAAATAACTAAATAAACAAAAGCTTCTATGACCAAGAATAAAATAAATTCAAGGCTCTTAAACAGCCAAAGAATTTATACCAAAGAAAATAAAAAATAAAAAAAACAAATTCAAAATTCTTAAACAATTACAAAATTTATTCCAAAAAAAAAAAAAAAACAGAATTTATACCAAAAAAATAAAAATAATAAACAATCATTGAGAATATTTAAAACATAAACAAACCTATTAATTCTAGTTATTTTTTCAAAAGAAAATTTATAGTTTAGATTGAACTTTTATATGGTAATAAAAAAATGAAACAAATTTTCATAAAAATATGAGCCTAAAATTCACATAATAATATATACATGTCATACGATTTTTTATTTATTGTTTTGCAGTCAACATAACCAACAAATTGAAATTTGTAGGAATTTAAATATAATATAATAATAATATAAATGATAATATTCTTGAATTTGTGCTAAATAAGGGTAGAACAGAGTAAGGTTGAGTAGGATGTCATCCAAGTCACGTATAGGTTAGAAGACCATAGTTGTAGTGATTGCGTATAGGCTAGTTCCTTAGTAAAACGTTGACAGACGTGCTTAACTTATAACTCTGTGTCAAGCACCTTATTTGGTATAAGAGCCAAGTTTATTATTGTTGGTATTATTGTTATATTCTATTTAAATTATGCATATATGGTCACAGTACATTTATTATGTCTTCTACTGAACCTTTATATATAACAACAGTAGCCAATACAGTAGTTTCTACATCAGAAACAACAGAACTAGTTGCATATCAGGATGTCAAGGAAGCCTTAGACAAGTGGACTATCCCAAATGTAAAACCAGATACAATTTATAAAATTGGAACATTTGATTTTTCCAGTAAAAAGATAATCAAAACTTTTGAACATGCAGTACCACTACAAAATAATGATGAAATAAGTAAATTACTTCATATCCAAGATTTAGCACCTTTCTTCATAAAATATAAATACATCCACATAGGATTAGTACAGATAGCTTTTAAACCTTTGATCCTATCAAGGCAAAATACTAGTATTCAGTGTACCCTACGAGATGGAAGGTGTCTTGATTGGAAAGCTTCTCTTATGGGAGCCATAGAAACCAACTTATCACATGGACCGGTATATTTTAATATATATATCCAAATTTAAGTGTTGCCTCATGGATCCGAACTTATCAGAAGTATTAGAACTAAGAGTTCTTACTCATGGCTATCAATATTTACCAGGAACACCCCCCTTATCTGCAATTTTTAAGATTCACTTAAAGGTCTTGACAACTTTAAATCCTTATACCCGAAAACAAAGTGAATTAAGACATACTATCTTAATTGACACTAATCTTTTCAGTAGCCAGGTAGCTGTTCCAAGAATGATCCCTTGTCAAAACATTATCTTTCCAGAAACATGGCATATTCTAAATGCAGTTCCAACTAGACCAGCCATTAGACAAACCATTGACCAGGTTGTATAGACTCAAGAAGGTAATATATACCTTAATTTTAGACGACCTTAAGCCGAAGCATGTCTAGTACTAGCTTTAGAACTACTTATCGTGTAGATTTACTAGAATCATCCCGACAATCTATTTCCGATCCTATTGAATCAATAATACAAGGTATGCCTTCTAGACCACCAAGTCGAACACCTAGTGATCCACTTGCAGATCCAGTTATTCAAGGAATTAACATATTAGAAAACCAAATACCTCATGGATTATATGAAACTAGAAGGCCTTACAGCCCAACCACTAGTGATATGAATTTTGAAATTTGATGGATTTTTCTCCAGGAAGTGAGCTTAGAAAATATTTAAATCAGGATTTTATGCAATCTAAATATCAAGAATTTAGGATATGGTATTTTAATAACCATACTTCCCAACAGTTAGAAACACTAAAGCAACAGTATTATTTTCATTTGAATAAAAAACAGATACTTAGGTCTTTTCCAGAATGGTATTTTGAGTTTGCCACTGTTATGGAATTACTACCAGAACACCAACTTAATGTTCTCGATAATCTACAGAAAACTTGGCTGACAACTAATGGACAAAGTATTAAATCCATCCATCTGCCTCCACAATCATTAGAATTATCGCCAAGCGTAGATTCCTGCTCTAGTAACCCTTTAGTCATAACCGTTTTTGTCAAACCACCTGATACCATAGCTGAAAAAAGAGAATTTGCTCAAGCCAAAGATTTCATTCCGATAATTAAACAAAATAATTATACGAATCTTTATTTTCAAACTGTAGGTAAACAGTTGACCAGAATTGAAGAGTCAGTAGAAGAATTAGTACAAAACCAAAAGAAAGACTCTACACCAAATCTCCCTATTCAACCAGTAAATGTTAAACCTCCCTTAGAAGTGACTAATTTTAAACTTAGGTCCACTAAACAGGATAATGAATTTATGGACGCCTTTATACAGAAAATGAAAAGTATCAATATAGAACAATCATCCAGCTCCCAGATCAATATGTTTTATGCTCAACGACCAGACAACCTTCATGATGAGGAAGATGAACTTTCTCCTTCACACATTTTAGAAATCCAAAATAATTTTCAGGATATTCAGTCTGTTAATAAAACCCATTTTCCTCAACAGACTTCCAGAATGGCTTTAACAGGACCTAGTAGATATTATTATTCCCGACCTATACCCCAGGATATTCTATATGAGAAAGATTTCCTTCATACATAGAGGGCTTACCATGGCAAAACCATTTATGAATAGAATATAGATGGCAAATCAGAATTTTAAAATTTTGAAACTGTACATCAAATGTTAATGTATGGCACTGTTTGCAAACAGAATGATAATACTAATCATCAAGTTGCCCGCTTTATTGCTAATGGCTATACCGGAATTCTCAGGGGATGGTGGGATAATGTTCTCACCACCACTCAATAGAATGAAATACTTAATTCTTTTAAAATTGAAACTGACCCCATAACCAATCAAGTTCGACAGAATGAAGATGTTGTTTATACTCTCATCCAGACTATCTTACACCACTTTGTTGGACCCAAAGTAAGTAACGACGATTGTAGCCATGAGCTTTTACAAAATCTAAGATGTCCATCTTTAACTCATTTTTGGTGGTTTAAAGATGTTTTTTAACTTAAAGTTATGCAATGTAGTGATGCCAACAGTGAACATTAGAAGGACAAATTTGTTGATGGTCTTCCCAATCTTTTTGCAAAAAAAATACGAAAAAAGCTTCGGGATCGCCATAATGGCATGCAAATTCCTTATAACCAGTATACTTATGGCCAACTTATTGGCATTATTATAGAAGAAGGTCTTTCTCTTTGGAATGACCTTAAACTCCAGTATCTTATGAAAAAATAGAATTTAACAGGTAGAAAAGAATTAGATGAATTTTGTGATCAATTTGCCTATGAAACCAAACTTCAGTACCCATCTAAATCTAAGAAACATCGATCATATAAAACACATAAAAAATCCTTCAGAAAATCATATTCCACAAAAAAGAAATATAAATCTCAACCGTTTTATCAAAAACCTAAATAGACAATTAAAGGTAAGCAGAAATCTTACCCAAAGAAAGATCGATCCCAAATTACTTGTTACAAGTGTGGTGCAACATGACATTATGCTAATAAATGTAGAGTTAAATTAAAATAGAAATTAAATGAAATGTCTTTGGATGAACATCTTTAACAACAGATTTTACAAACTTTATCTAGTGACGATAGTATAACCAGTTTAGATGATGATGATCTAGTTGAAATTTATTCCTCATCTGCGTCTAATTCTGACTCAGATACTCCAGAACAATGTTTTTGTCAAACCAGTATTGCAAATTCTTTAACTGAGATTAATTATTGGAAAGCTATAGTTAAAATGAATGGTTTAGATTTAGGAGGCCCAAGCCTTAATGTCTTAACTGATGACCAGAAATCTATGCTAGAATTAGAAGATCAGATTAAGGATCCAGAAATGAAATTAAAATTTTTAGAATTATGTCATCACAATCAGAAAACTGAAGAGGTTATTCTTTTAGAACACTACAGTATGAAGAAGTTTTGAGTAGGATATAATCCTCCCCGATTCTTGAAAAACTAGTAACTATTCAAGATCTTAAAATGAAAATTAATGTTCTTAAAATAGAAGTAAAGCATCTCCAAAATGCTAACCAGTCTATTTTTAATGACATTAAGGAAATCAACAGTCAACTTAAAAATAAAGGGCAAACTTCAGAATAGAAAGAAAAACCAGAAATTCAGTATTTAATGCTTATGAACCAGATTACCTTTCAGAAATGGTATATTAGAATCAATTTTTATAATAAAACCTGATTTTATTATCAAAGATGACATCGCCTTAATTGATAGCGGTGCTGATATGAACTATATTCAAGAAGGATTAATTTCTACTAAATATTTCCAGAAAACCACTCAATCATTAACCAGTGCAAGTAGTAATTCTATGAAAATTAAATACAAAGTACCAGAAGCTTTCATCTGTAATCAAGGCATATGTCTTTCCACTGCTTTTGTCCTTATCAGAAATATGTCTCAAACTATTATCTTAGGGACACCATTTTTGTACTTGTTTATGCCTATTACAAAGATTGATTCCATAGGCATTCATACAATAATCAGTAATCAACCCATTATTTTTGAGTTCATAACAGAACCTTATACTAAAAACTTAGATCAAATCAAAGATCTAGTTAATTTTAAAGGAAAACAGATCAATTTTCTTCAAATAGAAATCAATTTTCTTACTATTGAGCAGAAATTACAACAGTCATCTTTACAGAACAAAATTAAAATAATTGAAAAAGAATTCCAAACAGAAATTTGCAGTGATATTCTTAATGCTTGTTGGGAAAGAAAGAAACATATAAGTTTCTCTTCCTTATGAATCAAACTTTGATGAAAGATTCATCCCAAACAAAGCTCGTCCTAGTCAAATGAAAAAAGAATATTCAGAAATGTGCAAAACAGAAATTCAAAATCTTTTTCAAAAGAAGTTAATCAGAACTAGTCATTCTCCATGGAGTTGTATAGCATTTTATGTCAATAAAAATGCAGAAATAGAAAGAGATGTACCAAGATTAGTCATTAATTATAAATCTCTTAATGATGTTTTAAAAGTGGATCAGATATCCAATTTCGAATAAAAAAGATTTGCTTGGTCGATTACAGGATGTAGTCATATTTTTTAAATTTGACTTGAAATCAAGATATTGACAGGTACAAATAGCTGAATAGGATCAGTACAAAATTGCTTTTACAGTACCCTTTGGGCATTATGAATGGAATGTTATGCCATTTGGTTTAAAAAATGCTCCATCAGAATTTCAGCATATAATAAATGATATATTTACTCCTTAGATAGAATTTGCTATATGTTATGTTGATGATGTTCTTATTTTTTCATCATCTATTGATCAGCATATAAAGCATCTTAATATATTTAAGCATGTTATTATCAGAAACGGTTTAGCCATATCTGCACCAAAAATGAAACTTTTTCAAACAACAGTACACTTTCTTGGTCATAATATTCATAATAGAACTATTATACCAATTGACAGAAGTATTGAGTTTGCCTCTAAATTTCCCGATGAGATAAAAGATAAAACTCAATTACAGCGGTTTCTTGGTAGTCTTAATTATATTCGAGATTACTATTATCAGTTATCCCAGGATGCTGCTATTCTTTACACTAGATTACAGAAAAATCTTTCTCCTTGGACAGAAGCTCACACTGTTGTCGGACAAAAAATTAAGGCTAAAGTAAAACAACTTCCCTATCTTGCATTACCAAATCCAGAATGGCAAAAGATTGTAGAAATTGATGCCTCTAACTATGGTTATGGAGATATTTTAAAACAGATTAATCCTACCAGTAAAAAAGAAGAAGTATTAAGATTTACATCAAGAAATTGGACTAAAGCTACTCTCAATTATCCCACAATTAAAAAAGTGTGTTTAGCTATTGTTAAATGTGTTTTAAAATTTCAAGATGATTTACTAAACCAAAAATTTCTAATTCGTGTGGATTTCTCTGAAGCTAAACAGATATTTAAAAAAGATGTTCTTAATCTTGCTTATAAACAGATATTTGCAAACTGGCAAAGTGCTTTATTTGCATTTGACTTTGATATTGATTATATCAAAGGTGAACAGAATTCCTTACTCGACTTTCTAACTCGTGAATATTTACAGGAATTATAACCAGTAGAGGTGGCCGTGGTCCAGGTCGTAGGCGTCGAAGCAGGGGAAACCTTTACCAAAATCCATATCTAACAGAATCTCCGGCACTACAAGCCTCTAACAATAATCCAGGGGAATCCTTTGGCCAGTCCACCAAGGATGTTCTCCTTACTCCTGAACAGTACACTCCTAACAGTATTACTGAAGAAACAGTCCTTTACATTGAACCAGTAGATGAAAAATGGATGACAGATCCATGGAAAATTAAACGCATTATCTTATGACCCAACAACCCTTACATTTTGACCAGTACTGTTATATTTATGAACAGATACTCATTGAGACTGCCGCCATGGAGATCAAGCATACTTTGCATGATCCTTTCAAGGCTGCCAATTCGATCCAATTCAGTAAAACTACCATTCGTAATATTATGCCCATTGCTACATGGGGCATTCACCCGCATACTACTCGTCAACTTGACATTCGCAACAGAGAAACTCGATATAGTTATTGGGAATATATCGATGCCTTTACTTATGCATTTTATTACCAGAATCCTATCCATAATCATTCCTGGTTTATCCAAATTTGTCCAGACGTCCTAAAAAATGATTTACCCAATTGGTTTCTCGTTTGGTGAGATAAATTTGGACTACAACTTGAAGTTTTACCAGTATCTATCAATGAAGCTTTTAATGAATGACAAATTGCTTATTCTCATTTACCACGACAAAAGGATATTTCTCTGACCAAATCTTTGGTTCATTTTACTATCCATTTCAGTATTCCATGGATATGGAAATGAGATTTCCAGTGTGATTATCAGAATAAGATTCCATGTCTCAAAAGAGTTTTCTTTATGAGATGGTGTGATAAGGGTATGAATCCCATCTTGCCAGAAACTGTTCAGAAAATTAAGGCCCATACTCAAGCCTATTGGGATACTATTCCCAAAACAATTCCCAGTCAACCAGTCATTCAAAATCATTTTTTACAAATTCAAACAGAATTACCCCAAAAATACCCGAATTTATCAGAAACAAAATTAGTCATTAAAAGCATGGATTTCATGAAGGAACAATTTCTCTAGACTATTTCCAATGATGACACCTCCATGAAATCCGTTACTAGCAGTCAAGACCAAGAAGATCCAAACCAAGATGAAAATGAATTTGTTGCTCTAGCCAACGAATCATAGGATCCAGCAGAAGATGAACCCAACTTTGGTGATTTTTGGGATTCACTCACCAGCATGATTGCCGAAAAGATTGACAAGGAAAAAGATAAAAAAGGAAAAGGCAAAGCATAAGTCTTTATCTTGTCTCCCACCAGAATAATTCATCTGGAGCGTCGGCACAAAATGACAACTAACAGTACACCTACTTTCTGTAAAAGCAGATTCTTGTCTGCCATCTAGCACAGAGACCAACAATTGTCTCACTTCAATCCAAAAAAGATAAGGATGCTGAGTCAAAAGAAAATTCCCATTTAGCTTTGAGGATATGGACGATCGACTCCAACCACCAAGGACACGCCACCTGTGCTCACCTTATCTTATCTTTTTTTTTTTTTTTTTTTTTTTTTTTTTTTTTTGTCTATAAAAGGGATATCCTCACCCTTGTTGACGCAGAGTTGTTTTTAGAGTTTTCTTTCAAGATTTTTTTTTTCTTTTCAAGTATAATATCTAAGTGTGCTCTCTCTCTCTCTCTCTCTCTCTCTCTCTTGTAAAATTTCCTAGTTTCTGATATATAAATTAAGTGTTGAAGAATTATGCTGTTTTGAAGATTCTGGTTGTAAGTATTTTCTTCTTTAGTATGTATGCTTGTGAATTTACTTGTTAATTTGATTAATGTTTTAGAATTTTATCTTGATAGTAGAAATATATATTTACAACAGCTTCAAGCTGACGATCCGTATTTACAGCTGTATCTTTCTAACCAGTTAGAATTTTGTAATCAACAAATAACCAGGATCCAACAATAGATCCAGGAGCAAATTTGCTTGTGGGCGGCTGCCGGCCACCCTCCACCTCAACAGCAAAACCATGAGACCATATATGTAGGAATTTAAATCTAATATAATAATAATATAAATGATAATATTTCTGGGTTTGTGCTAAATAAGGGTAGAACCGAGTAAGGTTGAGTAGGACGTTATCCAAGTCGCGTATAGGTTGGAAGACCATAGTTGCAGTGATTGCAAATAGGTCAGTTCCTTAGTAAAACGTTGACAGACGTGCTTAGCTTTATAACCCTACCTTATTTGGTATCAGAGATTTTTTTTTTTTTTTATATGTATTTGTCTATCATTTTAATAATGAAATTCTTTGGGACTTTTTAGATATATTTTGTATTTGTGGAATGATTATTTATTATTGGTAATAATATTGATAAATTTATCAAAATGATAAATGGTTGGGATATTTTAATTTTAGAGGGACTTACGTGTGTGTTCTAATAATTGGACTTATTGTCTAATAGGTCCTATGATAATTAATGATTTTTTCATCAAACACTATTAAAAAAAACGTCATTAATTATTATTTTCAATGACAGTTTGAAATTTTTGTCACAAAAAATGTCGTTAATTATAAGTTTTAGTGACAATTTAAAAAAATCGTCACAAAAAAGTCACTAATTTTTAACTTTTAGTAATAGTTTGAAAATTTTATCATAGAAAAATGTCACTAATTGTAAGTTTTAGCGATAATTTATAATAATCATGACAAAAAAAAAGTCATTAATTATCAACTTTTAGCGACATATGCAAAAACTGTCACAATTATTTTTAGCGACGATTTTACGAAGACTTATTTTCGATAGGTTTTAATGAGAATTAAGTCCAACTATTAGAACATATTGGTAGTTTACCCTTAATTTTTGTTTGTGATTTTAGATTAATTTTTAGTTTATTTATATTAATTTGTATTGAAATATGATGCATGAAGTGTAAATAGTTGAATCTTATTTTAAGAAAAATATTTTTACAATAATAAATTTATCACTAAAAATTAAAACAAAATTTTAATACTTACAAGTATTCACTACACATCCGCTCATAAGTGCTCAACAGATAAAGCATGCTAAGTATACAACATTTGATAGGCTTGTTAGCGTTACAAGCAACATGGACAATTATTTATTTTTTTGATTCAATTCAATCAAAAAAATAAAAATAAAATAATAATAATAATAATAATTGTCTATAATGATAAAATAATTGTTCATGTTACAAGCACCATGGACAATGGACAATTATGAATCAGCACTTAGCTTATGCAAGTGATAAAACATTTGTCACATTTGTCCCTATTTTGTTTGTATACAATTTGACAATAATATAATTTATTCTTGAAAAATTCCATTACAACCCTTAAAACCCAACAAAAGAATTTATTTTTAAAAGAGAATTTGAAACCTAAACTCCATTCAAAATCTTCAATCCATGACTTAGATGATTTAAGAATCACTTCAATTTCTTCGAGCGATTATCTAAACTCACTTAAAAGATTGTTCTAAACTATTTTTTTTTTGCATTTATAGAGAAAAAAACCAATCATGCAGTTATAACTAATTTGGTTAACTTTAGAACAATAGTGAATTTAAATATTTGACATTTTCGTAAGACTCTAAACTCTAGTAAAATGTCAAAGACAATCAAACAATCGCTGGACATCACATTTAACCAACTCAAAAATCTAATTGGATTGGATTCTGAATAGAAGTAAAACCAATTACAATTGAGAGAATTATTATATGTGAGACAGTGTTTGAAAAAACAAAATATAATTTGATGAAATTAATTTTTATACAACTCATCTTTACTACTTAGATCTATAAGATCAACCATTCGAATTATTATTTTAAGTGCAAAATAAAATTCATAAAATAAAATATGAAAAATCAAGGCTCCAATTATTTTCTAGGGTTAATTACACTAATAGTCCCTATAGTTTGGGACTTGTGTCACTTTGGTCCCTGACTTTTCAATTGCGACACATTTGACCCTGAAGTTTGAATCTTGTTCCAAATAAGGACAATTGAAAATATTATTAGATTTTTCAAGGGTAAAATCGTCAATTTGATAAAATATAAACTACTTTGACAAAAATAAATGTCAAAAAAATATTTTTAATTTTTTTAAAATTATTTTTATCCACCAATGATAAAATTATTTAAAATTAATAAAAATTACATGATTAATTTTTTAAAATTAATTTTACATGATCATCATCCAAACACATAATAAAAATTAATTTGGTTAAAAAAAAATGTCCAAAAGATTTATCAATTTTACATAATTTTATTTTTAGTAGGTAGAAATAATTTTTAAAAATTCAAAAATATTTGCTTGGCATTTATTTTTGTCAAATTAGTTTATATTTTATCAAATTGACAATTTTACCCTTGAAAAATCTAATTATATATTCAATTGTCCTTATTTGAAACAAGATTCAAAATTCAGGGTCAAATGTGTCACAATTGAAAAGTCAAGGACCAAAGTGACACAAGCCCCAAACTATAAGGACTATTTGTGTAATTTTTCCTATTTTCTATGATGCATTAAAGAAGAGAGTTGAATATTCAACAATGAGTTGTCCAAATCATAGAAGTAGTGATAGAGAATCTACAAGGTAAGGACGCAACTGGCAATGACAAGGTCCAGATTGCAAACAAAGGAGAGATTATTATGGATTCACTTATTTATGTACTTTGTTTAGGGTAAATTATCAATAAGTCATAATAGTTGGATTTAATTCTCATTAAGTCCTATTCAAAATAAGTCTTAATAAAATTATCGCTAAAAATAATTTTTTTGTGATAATTTTTTATATATGTCACTAAAAATTGACAATTAGTGACTTTTTTTTGTCATAATTTTTATAAATTGTCGCCAAAACTTACAATTAGTGACTTTTTTTATAACAATTTTTTTTATAAGACTTATTAGACAATAAATTCACTTATTATAGAATCTACACGTAAGTACCCCTTTTGTTTGACGGGTTGAGTTTGATACTATAAGATAGTGTACAAGCTGTAAATATTTTTATTTTATGTTCAGAAATTCGAAACCGGCAATCTTGTAGAGGGTTATTTTGAGAATTAATTATTTTAGTTGATTTTTCAATTTTTTTTTTAAAAAATTTGTATAAAAAAATAGAAAGAATAATTGATTTTTGAGTAGTAAATTTTTATTTATTTATTTATTTATTTTTTATAGTAGGTTCCCAAACATGTCCAGAATTTGCTTAAATGCATTGTTCTTAAAAACCAAAAATTGATTTGAAAAAACTTTAACCATTTGTGACCTAAAAAATATATAACATTCTTTTACATTTTTAATTAATTAATTAATTTTATTTAGTTGCGTTCTTGAAATTAATGTATTAATGGTAGTGGTAGTGGTGGTGGTAATAACTTTTGCAGTTTGGTTGCATTGGTAAGTTTTTAGTATGGAAAATATTTTTTACAATTTACAAAAAAAAAAAAATTTATGTTCAAATATTGGGAAAACTCATAGGAAATGGGACTCAAAATTACAAAATGGTGAGAATTTTGTGTGGTGTAAGTTTTTTTAGTCCTATAAGTTCAATTACTTTCTTCTATCATTTATGTCTTATTTCATTGACAATTAAAATGAAACAAAAAGGGATAATCAGTGACACGTCTATTTCTACGGAATGTGATATTTGGTCAAAGAATTGATCTTTTATGTAAATAAAAATATGATTAATGAAATTATTTAGTGAGAAGAATAAATTATTGTTTTGAATGAATTTTTAAATCATTTTTATCTTACTGCCGCTAGATTACCACCGGCCGGCCACTGAAAAATTTGTAGGGGGTGACGACTGTTGACAAATAGAAGGATTAAGTTGACAGATAGGTGATATATGAATAAATAAGCATGTGACACATAGATAAATAGAGAGATGACACGTTGACAAATATGTAGATAAATAAATAACACTTGGATAGTTAGATGGACAATATGCAAATAGACGGATAGGTAATGATAATATGATCTTTTTAATTATTATTATTATTATTATTTTTGTTCTTTTAACACCCCAAAAGTATAGATCTTAGGGCTATTGTCCAAAAATTTATGAAATTGAACTTGTGGGCCAACAAAAAAAACAAAGCACAAAAACACATGGCAAAGGGTTGAAAGTCAGGCCCAGTCCAATACAACAAGGTGCAGTACCTGCTTGGGCTTGTTTAGCCCATGAATAAGTTGGAACAATTGGCCATGGAGTTGAGTGGGGAATTCATTGCGAATTTCAGGAATACTAGGCTCCGTTTGGGATCAAATTTTTTTTTTTAAAAATAAACTAAAAAGCAAAAGTACGTTTGAGAATAGTTAAAAAACCAAGCTAACTAAAAAATCCAATTTTCTCACTTACAAAAAAAGTACTTTTTTTTGGCAATTCTCAAACACTTAATTTTTTTAGTTTTCAAAAATTCCCACAACAAATAATCAATTTGAAAATTATTATATGAAAAAACAAAACTGATTTAGACATTTAAAACTCCAAAAACACGGACAATTTCTAATAATATTCTTTATTCATAACTATAGATCTTTGTATGTGCATCACATGTGCACCCACCACCAGTATCATTATAAAATACAGTCTGGTCCATTGATCTCTACAAGCTTGTCTACCATAGAAAACAAAGTCAAGCTATAGTGAAAGGAAAGGAAATTAAACTTGTCCAAAGCTTAAAATGCAACTAAACATGGCTACCAAGCTCAACTCCATCTCCAGTGGATTCACCATCTTCCTTCCTTTGAATCTCAACCGGCTTGAAAGTATAAAATTTCGCGCAAAACACGTAGTACACAAGGTTAATAATTTGCATCAATGTGATCAACCAGTAAAAATACTCCAACTTCCCTTCATTCAAATTGTAGTCTGGAAGCCAGTTTGATCCGCCAGAACCAGCACTCAACTTATGTACCACGGTAACCAAAAGGGTACTCAAATAACTCCCCAACGAAATCGCGGACCAGAAAAGAGCCATGGCGGTGCTCCTCATGCTCTCTGGCGCTTGATCGTAGAAAAACTCCATGTGTCCAATGGACATGAAGGCCTCAGCCACACCATGGAGGCCGTACTGCGGCACGAGCCAGAAGACAGAGATGGGTATGGTGGCCTTAGGGTTGTCGGTGAGGCCATAGGCCGAAGCCACATGTTTTCGCTTCACTTCGACAAAGCCAGCGACTAGGGTGGCGAGGATTGAAATGACGAAACCAATGCCCATCCTGTTAGAAAAATATTAAGCAACAATACAATTTTATTCAATGAAAAATGAATTAAGAGATATAAAACAATTGAAATAAGAATGCATGTAAAATAACAGAAAAATATTAAGCAACAATACAATTTTATTCAATGAAAAATGAATTAAGAGATATATAAAACAATTAAATAAGAATGCATGTAAAATAACATAAAATAAGAAAGAGTTGACTTTTGAGATTGAGAGACATATAATCACTGTTTGAAAGTTGTCGTTTTTCTCTACGTAAATGTATAATTGAAGTGCAACGGTTTCAAGATATAATCTATATACTAATAACCTTCCTCATCTAGTATTTACATCTATCAGAAATGTATGAATGAGTTATGAACAAAAATTGCCTAAAAAACTAATACAAGGATATTTGAGATGTGCAAATTAAGTCTACTTTATGGTTAAAAAAAAGCTATAAAACCCAAAATTATTATTAGTTAAAGAAAGTCAAATGTCAAGTTGACTTTTTTCACTCATAAGAAACTTTTTTTATCAACCTTTGTAGGAAGGTGATGCCACGGTCAATGCCGGTGAAAGTACGGATGAAGGGGACAAAAAGGCGGTCGTAGAAGGCAGTGGTGGCAAGCATACAGGTGAAGGTGAAGACGGTCATGGAACCGGCGGGGATTTGGAAGGAGGATGTGAGGTGCCTGTCCATGGTTTTGGCTTGTTGGAGGGAGAAAGTGCTTTGTTGGGAGTAGGCGGTGATGAGGATGATTCCAGCAGCCCATATAGGTCCCATTCGAATCACTGATTTTAGTTCTTCGACACGGTGGACAGTGTTCAGCCTCCATAGGTTGGGTGATTTTAGGTCGTCTTCTTCGGTTACAGTGGCTGCCTTATCCAAAAATCTGCATACCAATATAGGAAGAGCAAGGGTTAATTTTCCAGCTTGTAGGTCTATACTATACTAAATTTAAATTTACACTATGCATTTGAATTTTGAACCATTTTTTAATATTTTTTTAGGCACGTAGCATTTCTAAAAAAAAATTGTTCAAGTTTTTGTTGAAAGAATTCAAGAAGGTGCAAACTCTGGTACACTGTGGATTGGAAGGTTCATTTTGGGCTCTTAAGACTTAGACAGATTTCATTATGACATTATGATAATCTGAATTATTTATCTTATAGATTCTTGTGTAGTTCATATATAAAAAGGTTAAATTGATAATCATTATCACATAATTTTATCATATCTATTAAAATAAATAAATAGAAATCTTACTTTTCAAATCATATTTATCATCTATCTTTTGAGACAAATAAAATAAAATTATATGATTATAATTATAAAATCAATTCGAATTTTTTTTATAAATGATATATATATATATATAAATGATACATGACTAACAAAATATACCACTAAAATTATAAAAAATGTGATCTATATGTTCAAACCTAGAGACCCAAATTTGACATTCCAATCAACTATATAGACAGAAGAGAATCTCCTATTTAAAGAAAACAAAAATCCTAACTGAGGTTCAGAATGTAGAAATATCGATCTATGGTACTTTAAAAAAATCAAATATAAAGTTTTTTAAATGAAAAAAAGTTTATCCACGTGAAATTGAGAGAAGAAACTAAAACCAGGATAATGTAATCCAATCTTCAACAGATGTGAAATGTACAATCAGCTCTCCCTCATGGTGCTTCTCATGAGCTTGCCAATAAATTTATTTTATTCACATGTAGAGGACCAAAAAAAAAAAAAAAAACAAAGAAGCTATGTACACGTATCATCTCATCACATCTTCTCTAATTAAATTTTTTGTTATCAATAAAATATAAAAATCACTAGAAAACATCAAGAAAAGGCATCAAATTAATGGGAAACTAATGCCTGTTGGGCTTTGGCATAGTATAAAATGAACAATTAAAATGATCAAAATGATATATGCTGAGTGTTGTCAGCTTGCCAATTGAGGCTTTGTTAGGTTTTGGCTTCAATCTTGGATTATGCTTTTAAACAATGATGCTCAGAGCTTTAGCTCTTTTATTTATTTATTTATTTATTGATGTAATATGTTATAATTCTTGTACTGTTTTTTCATCAATAAGGTTACATTTGATTTTTTATTAGAGTTGTGATTTTAATCCCAAAAAAAAAAAAAAAAAAAAAAAAAATTAAAACTCTTTTTCAAATTCATAACCAAACACATAATTTAAAATTCAATTTTAAAACTATTTTCAAAATTCATAACTAAACACACAACTTAAAATTCAATTCAAAATTCTTTTCAAAACTCATAACCAAACTATTTTCAAAACTCTATTTTTTTAAAAAAAAAATTTAAATACTTTTTATTTTGTTTTTAAAATTATTTTGAAAATCATGATTTCAGTATGGAATTGTGTTTTGAGTTATGAGTTGAGTTTTGAAAAGAGAAAATTTGTTTGGTTACGAATTTTGAGTTGTATTTTTTCAATGTACACTATATTTCATGCAATTGTGCGTTGTATTTAAAAAAAAAAAAAAATATTTGAGTTGTTTTTTTTAAGTATTTAAAAATTTAAAAAAATATTATTTTATTTTAAATATATAATTTTTTATAATTTTTAAAATTTTTAAAAAATGTGAATTGCCATATAAATCCAAATCATAACAAATTGTTTGGACAATACTTCGAAAAATAACAAAATTTATTTTTCAAAAAAATAAAAATAAAAAAATAAATATTTAATTTTGTTTTCAAAAAATATAAAAGAAAAAATAATTTTAAAAAACAAAATAAAAAATATTTTTTTGAATTTTTTTAATAGAAATTTGGAAAGAGTTTGGTTATGAATTTTAAAAAGAGTTTTTGAATTGAGTTTTGATTTACGTGTTTAGTTATGAGTTTTGAAAATGGTTTTTTAATTGAGTTTTGAGTTATGTATTTGGTTATAATTTGAGTGTGGAGTAGTGTTTTGAGTTTAAAATATTAAATAAAATAAAGTATTTAAATTAAAAAATTAAAAATAAAATTATATATTTAAAATAAAAAAATTTCTTAAATTTTTTTTAATATTTAGGAAAAATAAATCCAAAAATGTTTAAAATGCAACTTAAAATTCAAAATACAACTCAAAACTCTTTTAAAAGTTCAAAAACTTAAAACTCTTTTCAAAACTCATAACCAAACAAATTTTCTCTTTTTAAAACTTAACTTACAAGTCCATACATAAATTATAATTCCACACTCAAATCATAATTCTAAAATTAAACCAAACTTAAGTTTTTTTTTTTTGTTTATTCGAGTCATATGAGAGGGAGTGTTAACCTTTGATCATGTGGATTGGTTTGATCCGATTAGATTGAATTTTAAAGTGAAAATTCAACAAGAAGATGATGTAGGGTTGATCAGATAGGACATAATAATATGAGAATAGAACCAATCACAATTTGCGTGTTTGGTTTGCCAAATTTTTTATGACTATATGAAGTCAGCTTAATCAGAGCTTTTTCCAGCCTGGGCTGCTGATATTTTCTCTTCCAGTGGCGTGTGGGGTATGACCTATTGATGGACTAGAAGACACAACTTTTTGTTGGTTAGCATAAAACCAACTTTGAGGAAAGAGAAATTATTCATTACCCAAACACACAAGAAATAGGGACAATTATATGTATAATAATGAATTTTTTAGTATTTTGTTAAGAAATTTAAAATATTTATACATCAGTTTCTACTTACAACATATAAGAGTTTTAGAAATTAATTGATTTTTAAAAGTGAAAATTTTGTTATAAAAGGCATTTAGAGACCAATTTTTATCGTCGTAAGGATAGTTGCTAAAAGGTCGTATCGAAAACTAAAAAATAAAGCTTTTAGCAACAAAATTAGAAAATGTCACTAATAAATAGACTTTTAAGGACAAAATAATTTAGTCTCAAAATGATTTATTTTTTGAGATAAAAAATTTGATCCTAAAAGGATAATAATTCATCACTAAAGTTCAATTTTTTGTTGTTAAAAATATAATAATGACATTTTCTACAACAAAAATATTTGATCCTTAAAAATTAATTTTGTCTCTAAATTTTAGTCTATAAAATTTTAATTTTTTTGTAGTGTTCATAGTGTGTTTAATAAAGAAATATATAATTAATTTAAATTTTGTTAATAAATACTTTTGCCATGTTTGATTGGGAGTTTAGAGAGGAATTAGACCTTCTTTTGAGAATATGGGAAAAAAAAATCAACTTAATCATTGATTTATTTGAGCCATATTACCTCTATATTTTTTTACACGTTTTTTAAAAAAAAATTCGATAAATAACGTTTTTCATACTTCTCAAAACAAGCTTAGATTAGTAATCTATATGGGTTCTAAACTGTGTTTTTGTTTGAAAAACAATGACATGTGATTAACAATCTCATGGGACTATCAATCGCCACGCTTTACAAAACCCTTTTTATTTTTTTTTATTTTTATATGTAATTTTGTAAATTCAATTAGTACATAAATAAATGTATTTTGTCTTATATTTTTAACTTAATACTATTACACTAATAATCTTATTACTCAATTTTATGATACTCATAATTATATCTAACATAATCTGTCAAACAAACATGTCCATTAAGACATTTGTTAATCAAATTCTATAATAATTACATGAATAACTAATTACAAAATCAATAACAAAAATATTTATAAAATACTATATTTGGATCAACTCTTTGTAGTACAATCATTTTTTGATTATTGAGTCAATCTCATTTCATCATCTGTTGTGTATATCTATTATCATTTTCATGATTAATTCTATGATTACTTTTGTATCCATATAATTATTATACATATGGGGCCACATGCATGCATGAGAAGATTATGTGTGGCTGGCATGGTCCACTTACAATAACCTATAGCATGTTACATGTACAAAGTCACAAGTATATATGTTTATGCTTGTGCAAATGATTGATTCAGAGAAGTCTAACACAAGTTCAAAAAAAAAAAAAAGAGAAGTCTAACAACTCGGAATTTTATATCAGAATATAAATGAAGAGTTTGAGATTCAAATAATATATTATGAGATTCATATGTAAATTAATTTTGAATTATATATTTAAATTTTAGATAAATTATACTTTGATATTTTTGCCATTTTGATTTCTGAAATTTTAACACTCAATTTTAATTATAAATTTATGATTTTGTCTCAATTTGTTCTAATTGATTATAATTTTTAATTTTTTGATAGAAAATGTTCACATGAGTGACATAAGTTTTGTTTTTATATATAAAATTATAAATTTGTTCAGCTTACTAACTTAATCTCAACTAACTCGGTGACAATTTTTCTTCAAAAACTCTAATCCGTGTTATTAATTGGATTAAATTGACAAAAAATAAAAAAAATTAAGAGTTAAAATTAAATTAATTAAAATGACAAAGAGTAAAATAAAATAATAGACAAAATGTAGAGACTATCGATAAAATAAATCTTCACATTTCGAATCAAACTTTAAATATAAATTATAGATATATATAGTGTCTCTATTCATGGGAAGGCTGATGGGGTTGATGATAATGATATATTAAAACCACAATTGGAGTGGTCTCCATCTACACTTGTCTGATGCTTCTGCTCCCACGTGATAATGAAAAGGATAACTTCGAAATTATATTTTTGGTACATTCAAAATTAATGCATGTTTAATATTTTAAAAATTTTACATCTAAGATTTTGTATTTCCTCTTTTGGATTACACGTGGGTTTTCTTTGTTTTTGTTTTCAACTTGTCGTTATTCATTGATAAAACACACATGAAAACAAAAATTTTTGAATCACACAATAGAAACGATGACTTTATGCACCGAAAGCAACAAGTTTTTTTTTTTTTTTTGTGGTAAGAGTATGAGGTTGTAATTATGAGTTTTGAGAGTGAATTTATCATTGCTTTGGGGGATTCTAACATTTTACTTAGGTCAAGTTTGGCAAGTTGAAAAAAAGTTAAAAAGTCAAAAAGTTACTTAAAAAGTTAAAAAGTTATCACTATTCATCAAAAGTTAAAAAGTACGGCTACACAACTTTCAATCCTAATTTTTTTCTACACACTAATTTATACAATTTTTTAATACACATTTTTTCATAAAAAGTTAAAAAGTTAACTCAAACAACCATATTTTTTTTCTCAACTTTTTAGTTCAAAAAGTCAAAAAGTGCACTTATTTAGGACATCCCAAACAACTCTTTAATTTATTATGTAATATATATATAGATACACATGATTTTTTTAAGGACCAATATTGCTATTCAGTTATTAATATAAAATCTTATGAATAAATTTTAAATATGTAAAATTATTCATAAATTATGCATATTAGTAAAGTCATAATATTGTTCTCTTTAGGTGAGAGTTGAATATAAGACATTCGCCCAGAGAAAAGTTAGGAACTCAGAAAATACAAAAATATCTAAAATATTATCAAAAAAATTGATGTGGAATCCAGATTAGCTCCTAAAATGAATCCAGATTAGCTACAATTTTTAAAGTCTGTTCGGAAAGTGATTTTTTTTTTTTTTTTTTTTAATTTTTGATTAAAATATGAGATGAGAAAAATTAATTTAAAGAATTTTTTTAATTTTTTTTTCATAAAAAATGTGCAAAAAATAATTTGAATGAGATGAATTTTTCACTTTATAGAGCGAATTGGAATTTTTTTAAATTTTTTAACGAATTAAATTTATTTTTATTTTTTAAATTTTTTTCTTCAATGTTTGCCTAAAAAAATCACTTGCCAGTATGGCTGCAAATGAATAGAACTGTTCATGAACAGGCTCGAGTTCAATTCGGTAAGAGTTCGTTCAAACTCAATTCGTTAAATTTTTATTGCATTCGAGCACGAACTCGTTAAAATATTAATAAACAAGTCCAAACATACTAAAACTCGACTTGTTAGTTGGCTCATTTAACATTTATTTAAATAATAGAATAAATATATTATTTATATATTAAATAATGTAAAAATATGTATAAAAAATAGGATAAATATGTTATTTATATATTTAAATAATATAAATGTAAATAATAACTAAATTTATTTATATGTAAATAATAGCTAACTATAGATAATATATTTATATAATAGTAGCGGTAGATATTATTATTTTGGTAAGATATTGATTTTTTTTTTACTATGTTTACATATACTCTATATATAATTGTACAATCAAAGTTTCAATTATAACTTTAGTCTTATACGTAAGTATAAATTTATATTTTCTTTGGTTCGTTGAGACTCGTGAATAGGCCCGAGTTTGAGTCAAGCCTAATTTAACTTGGTTCGAGTTCGATCCGTTAAATTTTTATCGAGTTCGGATTTGTTAAAATCTTAATAAATAAGCTCAAACATATTAAAATTTGACCCGGTTCGGTTCGGTTCGGTTCGTTTGCAGCCCTATTCACTTGTCAAATTGTGACTTGAACATTTTTGCTTGCACGGTCTTTTATCTAGGTAATGTTATGGTACATCCCTTTTAGAGTGTGTATTATATATACCCTTAGTTATGACTCTTTTAATGTTTGATTATAATTTATAATGATATTAGTTATGACACATCGTGATATTAATTATAACATTATTTTAATTATATCTCATTTAATATTTAGTTATAACTCTTTTTTTTTTTTCCTTTTAATTACAACACTCATAAAATTAAAATATAATATTTATAATAATAAAATATACAAACATCATAATTTAACACACCCCTTGTGTGTACCATAGAATTCTCTCTTTTATCCACACGTGATCTTGTACCACTACTTTTATTTTTGTCTTTTCTTTCTCTCCATTATTAGAAATGTATGGGTTAAGCTCAATCTGGGTTTGTACTAGACATCGAATCTAGAATGACTATGTGCCATAAATAAATACGAAGTCTAATATTTTTTTTCTTTTTAATCAATTTATTTATTTATTTATTGAACTTCTTCTGTTTAATCAATTGTTCTTACAATTATGTCTAACACTAAGAAATTATAATAAAAAGGAGAGAGACTTACTTCATATGTTTAGTATGTAGAAGCTTTCCTGCCAGAGAAATAGAAGCATCAAGTTGATCATTCTCATAGAGCAATTTGGGATCAGAAACCCTAGCCAAATTTCTCTTCTTAAAAGCAGCCACACAAACTTGTACCAATCGGGTAAACGGGCTACTGGATGGGTCCAAGTTCCGATACATCGGGTACCCGAAAACAAAGGTGATGAGAGAAAGAAACATGGCTATGGCGGGAATTCCAAGTCCCCAACCCCACCCGATATTGTCTTGAATATAGACAATCACTGTGACAGCAACAAGCATTGAAGCCCCCATACCAAAGTAGTACCAATTGAAGAAGGTCCATGTTTGGACCTTTTGTTTAGGATCCGTTTCGTCGAATTGGTCCGCCCCGAATGCCACAATACAGGGTCGGTACCCACCTGCCCCTAAAGCACATAGGAAGAGTGTTCCATAGAGGATTGCCAGCTGTCCACCATTGGCTTCTTGGCAAAGTGATTGATTATTATGATGATGATCACCGTTACATGGGGGAGGCCTTAATTGTGGTAGTACAGCTGATATTGTCAAGCCAGTCAGCCCCTAATTTAAAAAAAAAATTACAAGAAAGTAAGTTTTTAATTAAATTACATTGTTCAATTCGAATTTTATTATTGTGCAATGTAATTTTTTCTTTTTTAACATTTTTATTTTCTTACTACCAATTCCATTTGGTTGAAGTTGAGGAAAAATTTAACTTCGAACTAAACTTCCGGTTTTGTGAGAAAGCTGAAACTTACCTCATGCTATGATTGGCTTTGTAGGTTTAGTGTAAATGAAGGATTCACATGAGATTTTAAATTTTTTTACAGCAACTTGTAAAATTTTACATTAAAAATACATGAAAAAAAGAATGATAGTTATAAATGGCCCACTCTATAACTTTTATTATAAAACGTAAACTATTAGTTATTTAAATTTAAAGCTCAAAGAATTAAATATAAAACAACATTCAATAAATTTTAATTTATGTTAGTGTAATTTTTGAAAATAAATAAATAAAAACAGATACTATATTATGGAAAATAAATCAAAAAAAATAATTTTAATTAATCTTAAGTAGTCAATTCAGTTTGGTTAGTAATCAATTTCGCTTTCACTCTCAAATTGTATTAAATTGAGGGGAACTACAGGGATGAATTGGGAAAAAAAAACTACCAAGGGAATTATAGCCTTTTATTCACACCCAATTACAAACATACTTATATCATATTTCATATATTTATAATTTTTATTTTTTATTTTTATAATTCTCACTTGCATATAATTTATCCTTAAATTAACAGCGAAGTCCAATAAAATGGCAGAGACAGACATTTGACTTTGACGTAAGCTTTGACAAGATTCTTTGTTTTTTACTACCATGTTTGGAAGATATGAGATATTGATAAGATTTTATACATTGCATATCTGAACCGACCAAATCATGTTACTTGATTTTTTAATTAATGTATTAATTATATTTTTTAATTTTCGTATCTCCATATCTCATATAATTTTATGATTAAGATTTTAAAGATAAAAAATCCCTAGCCTAAATCAAAATATATATAATACAAACCAAGCAAATTTATGTTATTTAATATAATTTGTCTAATCAGATCAATTCAAATCAAATCTTAAATCCCATCAAATAAAATTAATTACATAAATATATATATATATATTTACTTGACTCTTTTAATGGCCTTGTAAGATTAATCAACTTTGTAATTAATCCCTCTAAGGGAAATAATATACCTATACACTTTGTAAATTTATTTTTAAAATTTAATGATATGTAAATATTATGATTGATGATTAAAAAATATATAAAAAATAATATTATTTTAAATATCTCATTGACATCACATCATTAAAATTTAAAAATAAGTACAATTTTTAAACTTAAATAATAATAGTCTTTAGCCAATCTGTGCCCTTATGAGACAAGATCACCAAAAGTTTCATATAATTATTAGAAAATTCCATTCAAAGTTTTATATGAGTTTAGCAATTCTATGTCGGTTCAAATGTAGGTCTCATCAATAAATAAAATTTTATAATTCTAATTTTGAGTCCAATTTTTTTTAATAATTTTTTTCTTGTATGTTTTAAGAGCAATACTATAAATTCAAATTATTCAAAAAAAAAATAAAATTAATGGGTTAGATTCATTGTGAATTTATTTTACATCTCACTAATTTTAAATTTATACTACACAAATAATTTTAAAGATAAAATTTAAAATAAATTTTCATGTTTCGTAATATTTTGGCTTTTAATTATCCAAATCAAAATTTAAAAACTTGAGGGAGAGAGAGAGAGAGAGAGAGAATTAACTATCTGATAAAGAATGGAAGCAACAGTGATGGTCCAGAAGCGGCCGACATAGGCGTCGGAGATGAAGGCGCCGAGGACAGGAGTCAAGCTTGAAGTTCCGTTATAGTTTGTGAGTGTGTTGGCGGCCTTTGTTAATGGCATATGAAGCTCTTGTGTCAAATAACTTATCATATTGGTGCTAAATCCCACCACTGCCAACTTCTCACATGCCTCATTTGCTGCACAAAACCACCACTCAAAACATAAAACACAAAACCCCCAAATCTCAAAACAATCATTTGTAGCACTCCAAGTTCAGAGGCCACCCTATGTCTATGAACCGAGCAAGCCAGAGGAGATTTGAAGCCTTATTTGGACTTTTAATACCGTCATTTTTCATATATCGATTGATACTGTTTTACAATATCACCCATACTGTTATTTAAAACCATGATATTCACTTACCGATTTGATGGCCCTTGATGGCTGTAGCAATAGCATGGTTTTAAATAATTAAATCAATGGTACAATCATATATATGAGTTAATATCAGTAGATATATTGATGAATAAAGATATTGAAAGTTCAAAATGTAACCAGTAATAGTAGAAGAGGAAGAAGAGGGCATTTATTATTAAAACAACAAAAACTTACCAAAAATGAAGGGCATAGTGATCATCCCACCCTTTGGTCTTTGGACATGGGAATCTTTTCTCTCCCTCATTTCCATCTTCTTAGCAACTCTTTTTGGTGCTCTAAATGGTCACTCAAACTCCAATATTTATAGGCTCCATGAAGATTTTAGAACAGTAATTAATGCTCTTGTAAGTAGTAATTTTTTTTAAAGAAGTAAGATTCACTGACAAATTCATGGCCACAAGTATAGTAGTAGGCACATGATGTGGATAAGTGAGAGTACAAAATGTTAAAAAAGGTTAGGTTCTGTTTATTTGATTTTTTAAAAAATTATTTTTAGATGAGTTTTTGTTTATTTTTAATGATTTTTTTAATAATTTAATTAATATTTTATATTTTTTAAATATACTTCATCAAGATACATCTAAAAATAAAATAAATTGACTAATTTTTTTTAAAAAAATATGTAAAAAATTGATGAAAATTTGACCAAAAAATTGTGTGCATTTTTGTTTATTTTCAGTGATTTTTTTCTTCATATTTTAGCTATTTTTTTTTTACTTTTAATACATCTAATCTTGATGTATCTATAAAATAAAAAAATTGATTAAAATATTTAAAAAACAAAAAAAAAATCTGTTAAAAAATAATTTTTGAAAATTGTAATCAAAGCCTAATTTTTGTCTAAATCACTTGTATATTATAAAGGAGGATTTAGTCAACGCCCTTTTATAATAAAATTTTAATGTATTAAGGACAAGTATAAATTTTTTTTTTTTTTAAAAGTTCAACATATACCACTATTACTAAATATCGGTTTTTAATAAAATTAGTATTTTTACAATCCTCTTATCAAGATCTATCAAATAAGATCTAGGGTGAATTACACTAACGGTCCCTCTAGTTTGGAACTTATATCACTTTGGTCTCTAACTTTTCAATTGTGACACATTTGACCTTGAATTTTGAGTATTGTTCCAAATAAGAACAATTGAATATACCATTGGATTTTTCAAGGATAAAATAGTCAATTTAAAATATAAATTAATTTGACAAAATTTTTTTTTTTAAATTTTTAAAAATTATTTTTACCCATCAAAGATAAGATTATGTAAAATTAATAAATTTTTTAGACATTTATTTTTTTTTTTTAAAAAATATGTAAAATTAGTGTAATTCGCCCTAAGATCTATGTTGACTATGTAAAATTAGTATAATTTGCCCTAAGATCTATGTTGATTATGAAATTCTTTTAAAAAAAATAAAATAAAATTATTACCGTTGAAATTGATATAAACAGTAATATGTTAGTCTGATTCACAGTAACAATAACATGTTACTCTGGTTCATAGTAACATGTTATTCTAGTAATATTTTTCAAGAAAAAAAAAAAGAATTTCCTTACTCAATTATGCACTTCATTCTTAGGGTGTTTATGAAACAAAATAAATTAAACTATTATTTTCACTAAGGCCTCGTTTGGCAAGTTAACATTTTAGCCAAAAAACCTATAACCTATACTAAAAAGTCAAGATTCCCTTTTCTCTCTACTTTTTGCACATCTTTTCATAAAAAGTCAAAAAATCACCCCAAACATACTAGGTTTTTTACCTCATATTTTAGCCAAAAAATTAAAAAGTTACTAAAATAACCTGTTCTCAAACGAGGCCTAAATAAGAATCTAATGAAAAAATCTTAGCTAAATTTTCCTATTATAAAGATAGCTGAATTTCGTAATTTCCACTTCCAAAAATGTTTGAAAACTCTAAAAGAAGAGTTCTAAAAGAATTCTAATGGACGAAGCTTACCCATTGATGTGATATTTTAATTTAATTTTTTATTTTATTTTATTTTATTTTTCAATACCACATATATACTTCCATTTAGAGTTTTATATCTAAAACTCTCAATCACTGTCCTTTCCGCTTCAGCCTTATATCGTCTGTGTCGGTCATATGCGATCTGTTTTTGGTAAAGAGATTCCTTATCATACGATATATAATATAACCTCATTTTTTTCAAAATATTTTATTTTTTTCTAAATTAAAAAGTAAAAACTAAAATTATTCTTCCCTTAGTAATCATTAAAAAAAAAAATCTATTTAAATTATTTTAGTCTCATTATTATTATATAATATTGTGGGGATATATTTTTGGAGTACTAACACGTGGCAATGTGACGCCGACGTGTCAGCCGAAATGTCACGTGTCTTGGACGTGACGCCGAGATGATCTCGGCTAGGCCGAGGTTATCTCCGAAGATATCGGAGTTCGAGACAAACAGATAAGGGATAAGAGTTTTAGAATGAAGAAAGACTTCAAGATGGATAAGGATAGTATTCTTAGGGAGTCTATCCTTATCTCTTATAGAGTCTAAAGTAAGCACTGAAGGAGAGTCCATAGAAGTGAGGCTTCTGGTGCGACTAGGATTGAGTAAACTATAAAAGAGAGGCATCCCCGTGGGTCTAAGGTACGCAATTTATGCTTTGAACAATGAGTTAAGCTCTTTTGCTATCTTTGAGAGATAACTGACTTGATCGTCGGAGTGCCCCCGGCTGGAAGAACCACCGCCGGAGCCTTCTCTTTCTGTTGCAGGTTAGTTGAAGCCATCTATTCCGCCGGTGCTCTCTAGTTGATTACTAAGCGGGTAGTGTGATCAGAAAATCACTCACACAATTTGGCGCCGTCTGTGGGAAATAAAGAAGGATAGATGGCCAGTAACAGACAGCAAGAAAAGATTGGGGATGACACTCCTGCTGGGAGTGGGAGACCCATTGATCTTGATATCGAAGGAGACGAATACAACGCAGAAACTCATGACCAAATTCACGGAGAGAACGACGTCGGCCAGACTGGTGACATACCAAAGAAACCAGATCAAAGCGGATACTATAACGAAAATAACCTCCAGGTATGGAGGGACAGATGCCTACGAAGAGATGAAGAAGTAAAAGAGATGGCAAACAAGCTGGCGGACCTGCAATCGGTCGTCAACTTCATGATGCAAAACAGTGTCATGCAACCACCATTCCCACTGCAGGACACGCCGATTCCAGCGGCTAATACCCATAAGGGAGGGTAGAGAATAATCCCTATAGCCCCTCAAGACACCAGGAGCAAAAGACACTCTCACCGGCCTTCCGGGGAGGTCGGGCGAGGGGAGTCAAGGAAGGAAGAGTCACGGAGGACGCATTGCACGAAGGAGGCTGACCCCAAAGAACATCGGCATATTCAGGGACAGGTCCTGTGCTTCAACACACCAAACGGAGAAGGGTCAAAAAACGAAGCTGAGAGTAGTGCTCCGAAGAGACTGAAGTCAGGAGACAGCCAAGCTCCTGGCCGGACTAAAGAAGACTTGCGGGATTACCTCAAAAGGAGGCAGGATCATGTCGAGGTAACATCCACTGTTAAACCGAGAACACTATTCTCAGTAGAGTTGGACAGATTTGAGGCGCCGAAAAGATTCAGCATGCCGAGGTTCCAGATCTACAACAGGAAGTCAGACCCCAACTTCCACGTCGGATTGTACTTGAATTCAATGGCACTATATAGCGGGAACGAGCCGTTGCTCTGCAAAGTGTTCTCCTCCTCTTTTGGGGAAATTGCATCAGACTGGTTCCACAAACTGCCAAACGGAAGTGTGAAGACCTGGGAGGGCCTGGCCGAGATGTTCGTGGCCAAGTTTGTGACAAACAAGCTTCAACCATTGAGGGTGGACGCTTTGATGGCCCTGAAAATCAGCAAAGATGAAGGTCTTAGGGCCTACGCAAAAAGATACTGATGGTACTGTTCGTCCTCGTGAATGTGCTAGACCGATCCAAGCTCCTCGGGCCCACTGGATAACCTGCAAACAAGTTCAACGGGGAACGGGGTAGTCCCCCGGCGAACCCTCCGGTGTATGAATTAGAAGAGGTGATAGACAATGTAGCAAGAGAGAGAGAGAGAGAGAGAGATGGAAAACTTAACCTTCTTGTTGTCTTTCATCTTTGCTTATATCCTCTGGTAATCATTTCACTGTCTCTGCCGACCTGCCCCCTTCGCCGAAAGCCTGTGTTGTAGCTTGCCTTGTTCAGGGTAAGGGGGTCTTGTTCCGGCTGGGGGGTATTGTCGCAATAAATGCTGTGATGGGCTGCCTTAATGGTGATGTGCTATGGCAATAACTTTGCAGATCTTTGTCTGCTGACGTGGCTTGTGTCTCACTTGCCGTGTGTCTGAATATCACTGGCCCTCCATGCCCTGTTGGACTCCAGCTGTCTTGGGCTTTGCCAGCCGGGTCCTGTTGTGGGTCCTGAGTGAGGGGGCTAGGGTTGTTCGCAGTGGGCCGTATCGTCCTTATGGGCCTAGCCCTGTCAGTAGTCCCCCATTCCCGAGTGCAGCTTCAGTCAAACGAAGGGAATAGTAATGAAGAAGGGGCCGACCGTGAGGGTTGCCGAGCAGAAGGGGCCGACCGTGAGGCTTGCCAAGCGGGAGGGAGCCGACCGTGAGGCTTGCCGAGCGGGAGGGGCCGACCATGAGGCTTGCTGAGCGGAAGGGAGCCGACCGTGAGGCTTGCCGAGCAGAAGGGAGCCGACCGTGATGCTTGCCGAGCGGGAGGGAGCCGACCGTGAGGCTTGCCGAGCGAGAGGGGCCGACCGTGGTGCCGTCCGAGCAGGAGGGCGCGGAGCTCAAAAAGCGGCGTGCCACGTGATGTCAGTGGAAAAGACAGGGTAAGGGCAGGAGTCAGTGCATCGCGTTCGTACACGTGGCAGGGGGAGAAGGCCAGGCGTTGGATCGAAAATGAGGCGTTGGGTTGTAATGGTGGGTGTGTGAAAAGACAATCCTGGTGGATGATTTGAAAGATTTCAAACTGGCGGGAATGAATTGGGATCCGTGGAATATGGGTAAACCGTGGGCTTTTGGTATTATTCGATTTACCTATCTGTTTTCAAAAAATCAAAACATTCCAAGTATTACACCATTTGTGGCTCGCGATACACCATTGGAGCATTTTTTCAAGTTCTTAGCCCCTGCATTAGAAGCGATCCGCAGACACAGTTTAGAGATGGCGCAAGAGGAAAATGTGAATGTGAGGGTGGATCCACTGGGAGAGGATGATGCAGTGGATCTAGCGGCGCAGTACAGGGCCGAAAGGGTGGGGGAAACAACGAGACCCTTCCATGGTTCCACCTTGGTGGCAGCTCCGACGCCGATCAGTCAGGCGGAGCCAGATCATTGGCACACAAAGGCGGACAAATCGACGATAACAGAGGCGGAGTTGAGGGCAATCCGCGAGAAGTACCAAATTCCGGCGGAAGTGGAGTTGTCGTTGCCGACGTCGACGGAAAGGCCATCGGACGCCAGGCTAGGAGGGTTTTCTCTGTACGAGGAGGCTCTGAAGGGGGGGCTGAGGTTGCCACTGCCTCAAATAGTGGTGGACGTGCTCAACCACCTAGAAGTAGCCCCGGGCCAGCTGATGCCCAATGCCTGGAAGATCCTGCTGGCCTGTGCAAGTGCATGGCCAAAGGCGAATGAGGGGGAGTCGATGGCAGTGGAGGAGTTCTTTGCCTGTTACAAGGCCTCAGGGCAACAGGAGACGTGGGTCACCCTGCAGGCAGTTGTGGGGAAGGGGTTGGTGGCTGGTCTGCCTACGTCAATCAAGGGATGGCGGGGCACGGTGGTTCTACGTTTCTGCTAATGGGGGGCCTGGGGTGCGCACCATCTGGAAGGTGCCAATCAGGACGGTGGAGGCAAGACTGGGGCCCGCGGCAGGGGAGAGGGTGAAGAGGGTGAAAGAGTGGAGGGAGAAGGAGAAGGCGAGGTGGGATGACCTCGTGCAGCCCTCTGCACTGTTTGAGGCAGGACTGGGTCCTCAACCGATCGGTGGGGATCTTGACCGAGCAGAGTTGGAGGCAAGGAGGGAGGCTCAGGAGGCTGAGGATCAAGCCATTCTTGCCAAAGCCACCATGTTCAAGAAAGCACAGGACGACCGACCTCCACAACCGATTGCGAAGGAGAGGATCAGGCCTCGCCCAAAGCCGTTGGGGGAGAAGGACTTAAGTAAGTTTGAACCACGAAAGCTCCCTGTGGATCCTGTGAAGGAGAGGGCCAGGGATGGGGAGGAGGCTCTGAAGAGGAAGAGGAAGAAGAGAAGTGCTCCTGCAGAGGCTGCAGGGGAGCCTGGGTCCAAGAAGGTGAAGGAGGCTCCAGCTGCGGTGGAGACCCCTGTGGTCAAAGACACCCTAGAAGTAGCAAGGGTCATCCCAGCACCGGAGGCTGTGGAGGTCGCCCCAGCAATTCAGGTGGCAGTGGGCGTAGGCAGTGCTGAGCCAAGTGCGGGGCAACAGACCCAAGGGGGTCCTGAACCCCAGGAAGGAGGAGTGGGTCTGAACACCGCCTTCTACCATGCTCGCGCGGTGGCTGGAGGGGGTGGAAGGGGAAGAAGGGCCAGCTAGGGCAGGGGGCTGACCGTCTGTTGAAAATTGTGGGAGGGTCAGACCTGCGCGCGGTCTCCAGATTCAGTGAGGCTGACCTGCTGAGGGGGGTTATGCTCCGCTCAGATGGAGGTAACTACCCTGGCAGGGGCTCTTCTAAGGAAGGCGGGGGGAGCCAGGCTCAAGGCAGAGAAGGCTGAGGCACAGCTGGAAAAACTGAAGGCTGAGAAGGCAAGTTGGGGGAATGTCCAGGCTGAGTTGCAAGCAGTCAAGCGGGAGCTGGAGGATACACACCGCAAGGTTGTGTCACTCGAGGTCCAGCTGGTCGGCGAGCAGAAGAAGTTGGAAGAGTCCCAACGAGCCTGTGCCATTGCCAACGATCGGCATGAAGAGGCCATGAACAGCAACGAAGAGCTGGTGAAGCAGAAAGATGAGGCAGATGCTAAGGTTGAGGCTCTGCAAAAGGAGTTGGAGAACGAACTTGCCAAGGCAGGGGAGGAGAGAGAGAGGCTGATGAGGGAGCTGGAAGTAGAGATGGAGAAGGCGAGGGGCGGAGAGGGAGAGCCTAAAGAAGGAGGTGGAGGAGGAGAGGAGGAGGGGAGCCACCGCGGTTGATGCTCTGCGTGGAGAGTTGGAGGCAGAAAGGGCCAAAGCGTCCTCTGAGAAGGCGATCCTACAAAGAGAGCTGGACGAGGAAAGGGCGAAGGCAGCCTCTGAAAGGGCAGCCTTCCCCGATCTGTGCGTGGCAGCAGTTGAACAATTTAAGGGATCGCCTGAATTTCAGATGGCCATTGATGCCGCAGTGGCGAGCAGCCTGGCAAGGGAGGAGTCTGGGGGGGCTGGCCCATCACGGACGACGGCTGAAGGAAGACCTGAATCTGAAGTCATAGAGAGCTTCCAACGATCAGACTTTTTATAAGCATGAAATGGCAGAGTACTGGAGACAGCGGGTGGAAAATGTTCAAGCGCAGGGCTGAAGAGCTGTTCCCAGATCTTGACTTTAGCAGGGTGACGATTGGGGAGGATGATGTGGCCCAGACCCCCCTGGACGAGGGTATAGAAGAGGCATATCTTATCTCCAGTGAGGAGGAGGAGGAGTGATCTGAAGAATAAGTGTACTTAGGAGTTTTTGTTTGGTTTCGGTGTACACATTTTTTGTTTTTGTTTTTGTTTTTGTTTTTGTTTTTGTTTTTGTTTTTTTTTTTTTTGAAGTATTGTAGTAGACTGTTGTACATATTTTGTGAATGAATAAAATGCCATTTATATCTTGAAATTGACCATGTTTGTTTGTTTGGTGTATTTGAAATGGACAAATGCCTGTGATAAAAACTGGTGATGGACTTATGAAAACGTTGAACTGCAAGACTAGGTGGACTTAAGCTAAGTGAACTAAGTGAACTTGAACTAGTGATGATGCTGAGGAGGGATCAATTTGTAATGAAAACTTCATGCAGAGTGAACTGGTAGAATTTCTTCATGCTGAGTGAGATTGGACTTGTATAAGACATTCAGAGAATGAGAGTGGTTGACCCAATTCGAGAAATTGTGTGAAGGGAGGTTGGAATTGGATTAATACTTAAATGTTCCACTGAAAACCTGTAGGGAAGAAGTTTGAGGAGTAGGCTGGGTGGTGGGGAAGATGAGTTGGTCAGCAAATGAAGTGTGTGAGAGCATCCTTGGGATTTGACTAAGTAGAGATGTTGTAAAAATTTGTGATCTCAACTTGTGACTAAGGGTTCTCCCAAACCAAAGGGCATAACATCTTCCATTCAAAATGCCCAGAAGATACTTCAGATCAAATTTAGAAAAGATCACTGCATCACAGAATTGATGGCCTACAAGCTTGTCCTTCTCCCACCTCGCCTTCTCTTTCTTCCTCCACTCTTTCACCCTCTTCACCCTCTCCCCTGCCGCGGGCCCCAGTCTTGCCTCCACCGTCCTGATTGGCACCTTCCAGATGGTGCGCACCCCAGGCCTTCCGTTGGCAGAAACGTAGAACCACCGTGCCCGCCATCCCTTGATTGACGTAGGCAGACCAGCCACCAACCCCTTCCCCACAACTGCCTGCAGGGTGACCCACGTCTCCTGTTGCCCTGAGGCCTTGTAACAGGCAAAGAACTCCTCCACTGCCATCGACTCCCCCTCATTCGCCTTTGGCCATGCACTTGCACAGGCCAGCAGGATCTTCCAGGCATTGGGCATCAGCTGGCCCGGGGCTACTTCTAGGTGGTTGAGCATGTCCACCACTATTTGAGGCAGTGGCAACCTCAGCCCCCCCTTCAGAGCCTCCTCGTACAGAGAAAACCCTCCTAGCCTGGCGTCCGATGGCCTTTCCGTCGACGTCGGCAACGACAACTCCACTTCCGCCGGAATTTGGTACTTCTCGCGGATTGCCCTCAACTCCGCCTCTGTTATCGTCGATTTGTCCGCCTTTGTGTGCCAATGATCTGGCTCCGCTTGACTGATCGGCGTCGGAGCTGCCACCAAGGTGGAACCATGGAAGGGTCTCGTTGTTTCCCCCACCCTTTCGGCCCTGTACTGCGCCGCTAGATCCACTGCATCATCCTCTCCCAGTGGATCCACCCTCACATTCACATTTTCCTCTTGCGCCATCTCTAAACTGTGTCTGCGGATCGCTTCTGATGCAGGGGCTAAGAACTTGAAGAAATGCTCCAATGGCGTATCGCGAGCCACAAATGGTGTAATACTTGGAATGTTTTGATTTTTTGAAAACAGATAGGTAAATCGAATAATACCAAAAGCCCACGGTTTACCCATATTCCACGGATCCCAATTCATTCCCGCCAGTTTGAAATCTTTCAAATCATCCATCAGGATTGTCTTTTCACACACCCACCATTACAACCCAACGCCTCATTTTCGATCCAACGCCTGGCCTTCTCCCCCTGCCACGTGTACGACCGCGATGCACTGACTCTTGCCCTTACCCTGTCTTTTCCACTGACATCACGTGGCACGCCGCTTTTTGAGCCACGTGCCCTCCTGCTCGGACGGCACCACGGTCGGCCCCTCCCGCTCGGCAAGCCTCACGGTCGGCCCCTCCCGCTCGGCAAGCCTCACGGTCGGCTCCCTCCCGCTCGGCCCCTCCCGCTCGGCAAGCCTCACGGTCGGCTCCCTCCTGCTCGGCAAGCCTCACGGTCGGCCCCTTCTGCTCGGCAAGCCTCACGGTCGGCCCCTTCTTCATTACTATTCCCTTCGTTTGACTGAAGCTGCACTCGGGAATGGGGGACTACTGACAGGGCTAGGCCCATAAGGACGATACGGCCCACTGCGAACAACCCTAGCCCCCTCACTCAGGACCCACAACAGGACCCGGCTGGCAAAGCCCAAGACAGCTGGAGTCCAACAGGGCATGGAGGGCCAGTGATATTCAGACACACGGCAAGTGAGACACAAGCCACGTCAGCAGACAAAGATCTGCAAAGTTATTGCCATAGCACATCACCATTAAGGCAGCCCATCACAGCATTTATTGCGACAATACCCCCCAGCCGGAACAAGACCCCCTTACCCTGAACAAGGCAAGCTACAACACAGGCTTTCGGCAAAGGGGGCAGGTCGGCAGAGACAGTGAAATGATTACCAGAGGATATAAGAAAAGATAAAAGACAACAAGAAGGTTAAGTTTTCCATCTCTCTCTCTCTCTCTCTTGCTACATTGTCTATCACCTCTTCTAATTCATACACCGGAGGGTTCGCCGGGGGACTACCCCGTTCCCCGTTGAACTTGTTTGTAGGTTATCCAGTGGGCCCGAGGAGCTTGGATCAGTCTAGCCCATTCACGAGGACGAACAGTACCATCAGGCAAAGATGATTGATGCCTTGCTGGGCAAATACCGGTCAGCCTGCTGGTGTTCGATTTACCTGAGTCTTTTGAAGTACTCTGTCTAGCCGAGGCTGTTGAAAGTGCTCGGTCTGGCCGAGGCTTTTGAAAGTGCTCGGTCTGGCCGAGGCTTTTGAAAGTGCTCGGTCTGGCCGAGGTTTTTGAAAGTGCTCAGGGCGGGTTGAGGCTTTTGAAAGTGCTCAGTTCTGGCTGAGGCTTTTGAACGTGCTCGGTCTGGCCGAGGCTTTTGATAGTGCTCGGTCTGGCCGAGGCTTTTGAAAGTGCTCAGGGCAGGCTGAGGCTTTTGAAAGTGCTCAGTTCTGGCTGAGGCTTTTGAAAGTGCTCGGTCTGGCCGAGGCTTTTGAAAGTGCTCGGTCTGGCCGAGGCTTTTGAAGTGCTCAGTTCTGGCTGAGGCTTTTGAAAGTGCTCGGTCTGGCCGAGGCTTTTGAAGTGCTCAGTTCTGGCTGAGGCTTTTGAAAGTGCTCGGTCTGGCCGAGGCTTTTGAAGTGCTCAGACTGGCTGAGGCTTTTGAAGTGCTCAGCCTTTGAGGTGCTCAGATTGGCGGAGGCTTCTGCGAGTGCTGTAAGTGAAAATTTCATGGAAGCAACATTCAGATAGTTGAATTATAGAAGATTGGAGCTCTAGTCGGGATTTGTATTATGCATTGAAAAAGGGAAAATACAACAAGTTTTGATAATACAAAAGTAAGAATTCACTGGTAGTAACGCTTCAGATGTTCAGCATTCCAGGGATGAGGAAGGTCTCGGCCATCCATGTCTTGGAGTCGGTAAGTGCCTAGCCGTGGGCGGGCCTTCACAACGTAAGGTCCCTCCCATTTGGCTGCGAGTTTGCCCTCAGTCGGATTCTTTGTGGCAAGAGTCGCTTCTCTCAAGACAAGGTCCCCTACAGAGAACTCCCGCGGTCGGACTCGGCGGTTGTAGTGTGTTCTCATTTTTTGCTGGTACGAAGCCAATCTGACAGCAGCAGTCTCTCTGAGCTCTTCGATGAGATCCAGGTCTGCTCGACGGAGTTCTTCGGTTGAGGCGAGATCCGGATGTAAGACCCTGGGGGTGGGCAGCCCGACTTCTACCGGAATGACCGCTTCAGCGCCATATGTTAAGCGAAAAGGGGTTTCCCCAGTAGGAGTCCGGGCAGTGGTTCGGTAAGCCCAGAGTACATGTGGTAGTTCCTCAGCCCAGAGGCCTTTAGCAGCTTCGAGCTTAGTTTTGATGATCTTCAGGAGAGAACGGTTGGTGACTTCAACTTGGCCATTTGCTTGGGGATGACCGGGGGAAGAAAAGCATGGTTGAATCTGGAGATCTGCACAAAATTTCCTGTATTTAGCGTTGTCGAACTGTTTGCCGTTGTCGGAGACGATGGCCTGAGGGATGCCAAATCGGCAGACAATTGATTGCCAGATAAATTTGGTGGTGTTCCGCTCGGTGATTGTGGCGAGGGGTTCTGCCTCGACCCACTTGGTGAAGTAATCAATGGCAACAATCGCGAACTTGGTTTGGCCTCGACCAGTGGGAAGTGGACCGACCAAGTCGATCCCCCATTTGGCGAATGGGTAAGGGCTGCAGAGGGTGATCAGCTCAGTGGGAGGAGCATGGGGGATGTTGGCGAAGCGCTGGCACTTGTCGCATTTGAGCACAAAATCAGTGGCATCTTGGTTGAGAGTCGGCCAGAAGTAGCCTGTTCGGAGTATTTTGTGTGCGAGAGACCTGCCACTCGAATGATTGCCACAGATTCCTTCATGGATCTCTTGCATTACATAGGTTGCTTGGGCAGGGCTGAGGCATCGCAGGTACGGTCGTGAAAAGCCGCGCTTGTAAAGGATGCCGTCGACCAGAGTGTAATTAGCTGACCGAGCTCTGACCTTGGCAGCCTGCTGCTGGTCATCTAGGAGTTCTCCAGTGGTCAAGAAGAGGAAGATGTCGGATGCCCAAGGGATGGGCTCCGTCTGGAGGAATTGCACTTTTTGTAGGTCAGGCGAGATGGCCGGGTGGGTCAGGTATTCGAGGCGAACTCCATGGCTAAGGTCGGTATGGTCGGCAGAGGCCAGCTGGGCCATCTCATCTGCTTTGGAGTTTTCTACCCGAGGTATGTGTCTGATCTGGAAAGTATTGAAGAGGCGAACAAGGGGTAGTGCCGTGTCCCTGTAGGCTCGCATTGTGCTATCCTTGGCATCGAATTCACCCGTGATCTGGCCGACGATGAGTTGGGAGTCACTGAAGACGCGGATGTGGCTAACACCAATGTCTTTGGCCAGACGAAGCCCTGCTATCAATGCTTCATATTCTGCCTCATTGTTGCTGGCCGCAAACGGAGGCGGAGAGCACATCTGAAGTAACCCCCCTCAGGGGAGGTGAGGATGAGGCCAGCCCCACTTCCTTCGCTGCGAGACGAGCCGTCAACATTGAGTGTCCAAGAATGAGGATCTTCAGGCTCTGGTGGAGCTAGTGGGGGTGTAGAGGTAGTGGCTGGAGCAGGGTTGGTGAATTCTAGGATGAAATCGGCAATGGCCTGCCCTTTGATTGCTGTGCGGGGTCGGTAGGAGATATCAAACTGGCTAAGCTCCACTGACCACTGCATAAGTCGGCCAGAAAGTTCTGGTTGTTGCATGACCTTCTTCAGGGGTTGGTCGGTGAAGACCACTATAGAATGGGTCTGGAAGTAAGGACGAAGTCGTCTGGAGGCAGTGACCAGGGCCAGGGACAATTTCTCCAGCAGTGGGTAGTTCTGCTCTGCTCCCCTGAGAGCTCGACTAATGTAATAGACCGGCCGTTGAACCGAGCCATCCTCCCGAATGAGAGCTGCGCTAACGGCGGTGTTTGATACTGCTAAATAGAGGAAGAGGGGTTCGCCAGGGATTGCCTGCGAAAGAAGGGGGGGTTGGCCATGCATTGTTTTAGCTGCTGGAAGGCCTCTTCGGATTCGGTCGTCCATTCGAAAGTCCGCCGAAGGACTTTGAAGAATGGTAGGCACTTATCTGTTGCGCGGGAAATGAAACAGTTGAGGGCTGCCACTCTGCCTGCGAGTCTCTGAACTTCCTTAACGGTTTTGGGCGACTGCATCTCAATCAAGGCCTTGATCTTCTCGGGGTTGGCCTCAATTCCGCGCTGACTGACCATAAAGCCCAAGAATTTTCCGGATCCTACGCCAAAGGCGCACTTCTCCGGGTTGAGCTTCATCTGGTACTTACGAAGGGTGGCAAAGGTCTCCCGGAGGTCGGTCAGGTGGTCGGTGGAAAGTTTGCTTTTGACTAGCATGTCGTCCACATACACTTCCATGTTTCGACCGATCTGGTGTTGGAAGACGGCGTTGACCAACCGTTGGTAAGTAGCCCCCGCGTTCTTTAGTCCGAATGGCATGACACGGTAGTGGTAGGTGCCCCGGTCAGTGATAAAGGATGTGTGTTCCTGGTCAGATGAGTGCATCATGATTTGGTTGTATCCGGAGAAGGCATCCATGAAGCTGAGCATTTGGTGACCGGCCGTGGCGTCGACCAGTAGATCAATCCGGGGGAGTGGATAGCTATCTTTGGGGCAAGCTCGGTTCAAGTCAGAGTAGTCAACACACAGACGCCACTTGCCGTTGTTTTTGCGGACTAGCACCACATTGGAAAGCCATCTAGGATAATCCACATTTTGGATAAACTGAGCCTCGAGGAGTTTGTCAACCTCCGCAGCTATGAGATTGTTGCGCTCCGGGTGAAATATACGCTGCTTTTGTCGGTAAGGTCGGAAGTGAGGTTCAATGCTGAGGCGATGAGTGATGAAGGAGGGGTCAATGCCTGGCATGTCTGAGTGGGTCCAAGCAAAGACGTCGTTGTGTTCGGTCAAAAGGGCAGTGAGGTCGGCTTTTGCTTGGGGGGATAATTGGCTGCCGATCTTGGCAGTTTTCAGTGGGTTGGTGGGGTTGATAGGAACCTCAACGAGCTCTTCCACCGGTTCTCCTCTGATTAGCTCGTCCTCATCCCGGACATCAAGTCCTTCAATGATCATCGCCTCCTTCAGCTTGACTTCTTTAAGTGAGGCAACATAACATTCCCTGGCCACGGTCTGTTCTCCCCTGACTGTTCCGACCCCGAGATCGGTGGGAAACTTGAGGGCAAGATGATAGGTGGATGTGATGGCTTGGAAGGCGTTGAGGGCGGTGCGGCCGAGGATGATGTTGTAGGCAGATGGGCAGTCAACCACCAGGAAGGTGAGCAACTTTGTGGCTTGCCGTGGGTACTCGCCAATAGTGATGGGAAGATCGATGGAACCGATCGAGGTCACGCGGTCGCTAGTGAAGCCGACGAGAAGGGTTTGGAGCGGGGAAAGGCTCTCCTCCCCAATCTTAAGTTGGCGGAAGCAGTTTAGAAAGATGATGTCCGAAGAGCTGCCATTGTCGATGAGAACTCGTCTGACCTTATAATTGGAGAGGATGGCAGAAACAACGAGAGGGTCATCATGAGGATAACGGATGCCTGCACAGTCGGCGTCCGTGAAGGTGATGGGCTCTGTCCACTGCTTGGGCTGTTTGGGGGGTCGGTCTATCGTGGCGACTGCCTTGTCTGAGCCCTGTCGTATTTTTCTGAGTTCTGCCCTCTGAGCTGAGCGAGACGGTCCCCCACAAGCAAGACCGCCTGAAATAACTCTGATTTCACCAACTGGTGGAGGTGGATTACCTTGAGGTCGAGGCTGTTGGGGGGGTCGGTCATGACCCTGGTTTGGTTGGGCTGGCTGCCGCGGTGGGGTATGTCGGCGATTATCTCTGTGGGGCTCAGTTCTTTGCCTCTGCTGAGGGCGGGTGTCTGTGAATCGGCTTAGGCGCCCCTGACGGATGAGGGCCTCCACCTGATCCTTGAGACTGATGCAATCGTCTGTGTTATGGCCATGGTCCTGGTGGAAGCGGCAATATTTAGATTGGTCTTTCCGGCTGGAAGGGTTCCGTGGAGGGGGAGGCCACTTGAGGGGGTAGTCCCACTGGATCTGGTTGAGGACGTGTTTCATGGGAGAATTGAGGCCTACCGCTCGAACCGACCGGGGGGTCGGGCTGGTGCTGACCGGTCGGGACGAGGGGGTCGGTCGGTATAGCGGGGTGTTTGGCTATGATACTGGGTGGTACTGGGTTCTTGGTCTTTTCTCTTTTCTCGGGGGGTCGGGTTTTTAGTTGGCGGATCTTGCCGAGCGGCTAGTGAATCTTCGGCATTCATGTATTTGTGGGCTTTGGCGAGTAGGGCTGCCATGGAGGTCGGGGGGTTCTTGGAGAGTGAGAAAAGGAAGTCAGATGACCGCAAACCGGCCATGAAGGCTGTGAGGATGACCTTGTCGTCATTTTCGGCAACTTGCAGAGCTTCGGTATTGAAGCGAGTGACGAAGCTGCGCAGTGATTCCCCCTCGGTCTGACGGATGTTGAGCAGCTGGGTGGCCGGGCGTCGCTGGCGCTGGGCGCCGATGAAGTGGCTCAAGAAAGAGTCACTGAGATGCTGGAAAGTGGATACCGAGTCCGGTGGTAACTGACTAAACCACAGCCGAGCCAACCCCTTCAGTGTCACGGGAAAGGCTCGGCACATGATTTCGTCAGGGAAGGCATGGAGGATCATGAGGGTGCGGTAAGTCTCCAGATGGTCGATCGGGTCAGTTGTACCATCGAAGGAGTCAATGGTGGGCATTTTGAATTTGGCAGGCAGGGGTTTATCTCGGATGGAGGCGACAAATGGCGAGTTTGCAGTGGTGGAGGGCTTATGCTGGATATTCTGCATGACCCCTTGTAGCTGGAGCTTCATGGCTCGGAGCTCAGCGTCCCAGAGGGGGATGTTATCACCACCAGAGGGAGAAAGGTGTTGGATGCTGCTGGCTTCCCCCTCGGGGGCTGGTGCTATAACCGATGGGTGTGGGGGTGGAGGCGGTGGATATATATGTGGGTGAGGGGGTTGCAAGCCCTCCGAGTTGGGAGGATTGGGTTGTGGGATGGCATGGCCCGGAATTTGTTCTGGATGGGGTGGAATATCTGGAGGTGGTGGAGGAATAGGGAGGTTTCGTTGGAGCAGAGCATTGATTAAGGCCTGGTTCTGTTCGGCCGCACGGTTGATGCTATTGGTGAGCTCAATGAAGTACTGTGGTGGGTTGTTTGGATTGGGAGGGTCGGTTTGGTGATCGGTAGCATTGTGGTGAGAGGCCATGGATCTAGTCGTGACCATACACTTGACGGGTGAGAAATAGAAGTTACTGGAACAGGGTCTCCGGCGACAATGAACACAACTGGCGCACGGATCAACCAGGTTCCCACAGACGGCGCCAACTGATGGTACTGTTCGTCCTCGTGAATGGGCTAGACCGATCCAAGCTCCTCGGGCCCATTAGATAACCTGCAAACAAGTTCAACGGGGAACGGGGTAGTCCCCCGGCGAACCCTCCGGTGTATGAATTAGAAGAGCTGATAGACAATGTAGCAAGAGAGAGAGAGAGAGAGATGGAAAACTTAACCTTCTTGTTGTCTTTCATCTTTGCTTATATCCTCTGGTAATCATTTCACTGTCTCTGCCGACCTGCCCCCTTCGCCGAAAGCCTGTGTTGTAGCTTGCCTTGTTCAGGGTAAGGGGGTCTTGTTCCGGCTGGGGGGTATTGTCGCAATAAATGCTGTGATGGGCTGCCTTAATGGTGATGTGCTATGGCAATAACTTTGCAGATCTTTGTCTGCTGACGTGGCTTGTGTCTCACTTGCCGTGTGTCTGAATATCACTGGCCCTCCATGCCCTGTTGGACTCCAGCTGTCTTGGGCTTTGCCAGTCGGGTCCTGTTGTGGGTCCTGAGTGAGGGGGCTAGGGTTGTTCGCAGTGGGCCGTATCATCCTTATGGGCCTAGCCCTGTCAGATACTATGAGGTATTTAACCGAATACCTAAGTGTAATCAAGAGGTAGCGGTTGTATCCTTCAAGAACGGCCTAAAAGACGACTGCCCGCTACAAAAGTCTTTGGCAAAAATACTGCCAAAAAGCATGGAAGAGCTCATGGCCAGAATCGAGAAGTACGCCAGAGCCGAGGAAGATACATTGGGAAACAAGAAGACGAAACAAGAAAAAGCCAACGGCTCGTCGAAGCGAGGCCGAGGTAACAACGGACCCAACAGACAGGAGGTAGAACTGAGGGCTGCACAAGCAGCAACAACTGTGTTCCGAATCCCAATTCACAAAGTCCTGGATAGGATTCGGAATCAACCCTATTTCAGAACACCGGAAAGGGCACCAGGAGAATTTATGGGAAGGAACATTGGCAGACGTTGTGCTTACCACAATGAAGATGGGCACATGACTCAGGGTTGTAGAGCCCTGAAAGCACACTTGGAAGACTTAGTGAGGTAAGGCCATCTGAAAGACCTTGTCGACGAGGCCAGAACGAGAGAAGAACAGGTAAGATTGCCTGAGGCACAAGCAGCCCCACCCCCCCCAGCACAGCAGCCTCAGGCAGGAGGGCCTTGGGTAATTAATGTAATTCACTCAAGGGTCAACGAGAACGAAATCAGGGGGGAGACTCAGAAGGTGAAGCACCTACAACATGTCTACCAAGTTGGGGACAAAAGACATCGGGAAGATGAGTGCTTGGGACCAGTAGTGTCTTTTACCGAAGCCGACCTCGAGATGGTCTAGCACCCGCATAATGATGCTTTGGTAGTATCCCTCCAGGTTGGGGAGTGCCAAGTGAAGTGCATCCTGATTGACCAAGGAAGCTCTTGTGACATCATGTACGTCAGATGTTACAAGGAGCTCGGCCTTCACCCCCGATGACATGGAGCAATCCAACGGCCCGATGGTCGGATTCAATGGAACGCCAACATGGCCACTGGGAGCAGTAAACTTGGAAGTTCAGCCTGGCACCAGGAAGATCAAGACAAAGTTCACCGTCATCGACACACCATCCCCTTATAATGCTATTCTAGGAAGGCCATGGCTGCATGTAATGAGGGCAGTTCCCTCAACATTGCACCAACTATTGCGGTTCCCAACAGAGCATGGGATAGAAGAGGTCTGAGGAGATCAGCTGCAGGCAAAAAATTGCTCCATGGCAGCAATGAAGTTCACCTGCAGCATACAAAGGGTAAAAATCGAAGACAAGGACATAGAGGTCCTAAGAATATCGGCTTGAAGATAATGGGGGCAAAGAATTGCCAAGACTCTGGAACACTTGTAATTTGAAATCTTTCTATCATTGGATGTTCCTTGTTTTTTACTGATGTCATCAATAAAATCTTAGCAGAATTCTTCAACACTTGTGACTGATAAAAATGCATAATGTTGTTTTTGAATAACGAGAACCCAAGTGGAACTCAGGCTCACATTAGGGGGCAGAGAAAAGGCAAAGATGCTTAACACTTGTTAAAATTTGTAGCAATTTACAAGTTGAAATTAAACCGAGATCATTGTTTAACCCTTGTTGAAATTTGTAGCAATTTACAAGTTGAAGTTAAACCGAGATCATTGTTTAACCCTTGTTGAAATTTGTAGCAATTTACAAGTTGAAGTTAAACCGAGATTGTTGTTTAAACACTTGTTGAAATTTGTAAAAGTTTACAAATTAAGTTAAACCGAGAAGATGTTCAAGCACTTGTTGAAACTTGAGAAAAGTTTACAAGTTGAAGACTAAGGTTAAATACTTGTTGAAAATTTGAGAAAAATTTACAAGTTAAAACCAAGGTTATGGAAAGCTAAATCAATTTTGTAAATTACCGAGGTAAATCATCGGTTTGTTTAACCGAGGTGTGTCACCCCGAGAAGGTTGCACAAGGGAGGAAGAGTATATACATGCGAAATATTCTAAGTATGGAGGACATACAAAGAGAAGTAAAGTGAAGGTAAAGATTCAAGCATCCAGGGAAAGCGGTTGCATTTGTACACAAAAGAGGGCACTACGGCCTAACCAAAAAATACTCACAAAGAAGGCACATCGGCCATGTGAAGAGCTTACATTGTTTCTAAAAACAAAGAAGTACAAGGTGCAAAAGAAACAAAAAGACATGAAAAATTAAGATTCCTCAACATCGGCAACAGGCTGGGTCTGAACCTCGGAAGACTGTTGAGAAGCCACTTCGGCCACCTTCTTCACCGCAAGCTCAGCATCAATCTCTTGCAAAGTTTCATCAATGCTCTTATCGGCAAAATTGACGTCGGCTGATACATTCTCAGGAACAGCTTTCTTCGAGATCTCATCACCCTCCTCATCTTGAGTCAAGTCCAGGACTTGCTCACTCTGAGGAGGGGACTTGGCCTCATCTGCATCCTTTGGCTTTCTCACCAAGGTCTTCTCCTCGGATTCAGAGTCGTCATCAGATTGAGCTGGTGGAGGAGGTGGAGGGAATGGAATAGGAATGGCGTCGGCGTGTCTCAAAGGCTAGTCCTCGGGGATATCGAGCTTTTTTAGAAGGGACATCCAACCAAGGGTGAAACCCTTGTTGCATGCCGTCTTCACTTGCCTCTCATACTCCTCTGTAACATCGGTCATTCCTTGAGCGTACGCCTTCTCGTCGGCATCTTTTATTTCGGCTTCTTTGGTGGCCAGGGCCTCTTGAAGCTCTTTTTTGGCCTGGGCCATTTTTTCCTCGGCATCTCTTTTTTGAGAATCAGCTACTTTCCTGATAGCCTCTGCAGATTCAGTCTTTTCTTCAGCGTTGGTTTGGGCTTTAATGGCAGCCTCGGCCTGGTCCTCCAACTTTTTCATTTTGGATTGGAGACTTTTATTGGTCTTTTGGAGGCTGGAGACCTCCCTCTTCGCATCGGTCAGCTTCTGTCGATTTTCAAAGGATTGAACAGAAAAAGAATAGGCATGCTGGATGGCCTGAAAATACAGAAGGCAAAAGTTGTTGCAAAAATTTTCTAAGTATAAACAAAGAAAGAAAGAATTACCAGATGAGAACATATACTTGAACGGAGCGTTGGAGCATCAAAGCGTAGTTTTCGTACTCGCTCATCTCGGCGTTTCGATGAAGATCGCCAGGGAGGAGCAGAGCAGTACTGAGGGCTACGCCAATATTGATGTCATTGGCACTGTCGTTGGCCATGACTGGCTTATCCTCCAGAGTAATTTTTGGAGCCCAGGGGGCATCATTCTTTTTGGACCCCGAGGTAGTCGCATAGGATAACCTCGGCTTCTTTAACTTTGGGGATTCAGATGGTTGGGACTCAGAACGCCTCTTCCTAGGGGAAGGCTGAGATTTATCACTCTCAGCCAAATTTGAGATAGGCAAGGTATCCTCAGACTCAACTTGAGTTGCCTTCGCCTTTGGCTGAGCCTTTTTTACTCGTTTTGGCTTTGGTGGAGGCTGGGTTGGAGTTGGTTCAGCATCAACATCGGTTGGAATACTGGCCAGGAGATCTTTTGCAACTAGTTTTGGGCGACCCATCTCGGCAGAAGAAGCTGTTCGGCGTTGACGACGGCGTTGGGATATCGGAATGAGGTATGGAGCCGAGGATGATGGCTGATCAGCTGGATCAGAGGTTGACCCTTGATCTGTTCGGGATGTGGACGCAGTTTGTGGAGTTGTAGCCGAAGGTGGAGACAAACTCTTCTTCTTTTTCTTAGGGACGTCGGGCAAAGCTGATTTGTATGTTGGAATGAAATTGAGAAGCAAAGGCGCCTTCCGTTTGTGCAATGGCAAATTCAAGAGTTTCCTCAAGTCTTTGCTGGGAACAAAAGACTCGCAAAAGCCCTTTGAAGGCTTAGGAACAGCTGCAAGAAAAATAGACGGTAGAGGCAGAAAAAATATGAAAGAATTTAAAAAGCAAGTAAGTATGAGTGCAGGGCTCTTACCATTGCCCTCTACAAAGACTGATCGAGGGAGAGGAAAAAGATGGAGGTCTTCATCTGGGGCGAACTCTCAGTTCCCCGAAGTGATGAAATAGTCATCCCCAGCTCCCTTGTTAGAGTCAGGGAGGTCAGCGACAATTTTGTATTCGGTTGACCTCGGCTTGAGGTAATAAACATAGCTGGTGTCTTTTTTGAGGCCACACATAGTATAGCAGTATTGGATGTCAGCTAGAGTGATCCTAGCATTTTCCTATTTGGCTAAGGCTATGATCCCATTAATGGTTCGATAAGAATTGATGGCAAGTTGTATTGGGTTCAACTTATAGTAGTGGAGAATTTCACGGAAAAGGGTGTTAAGTGGAAGCCGAAGTCCACACTCAATAAAGGCAACTACGGAGAAGGGCATGGAATCGGTTGTAGGCATGATGGAGTCATTATCTCCAGCCAACCTCAGATTGACATCGGCTGGGATTTCAAACTCTCGCCTAAAATGTTCCAGTTTGGATGGGGTGTCTACCCTATGTGCCCACATACCCATAATGTCGGCTTAACTAAAAGGTACTGGATTTCAGAAAGAAGGTATTTTAAAGAAGGGTTATTTGGACCTCGGCAACAAACCTAGGCATGTGCTGGTGTAAAGAATTGTTTCAGTTTTTCCTAAAAGTGGATGGGTTCTACAGACAAATCCCAAACCTAAATCTATAAGAATGAAGATTAAAGGCACAGATCTGGAGAAGACACAGAAACAGAAAACAAGAACGAGTTTCAGAATCAAGAACAAAGATGGGCAATCAGGAGCATGAAGAATACAAGAAGTATAGGGTCAAGAACAGTGGCAAAAATGCAAAAAAGTGGTGAAATAGTGCGTGTGTTCAAAGCATAGGCAAAAGCAAAATCAATAGAATAAACGCATTCAGAAGTATGATTCACAAGTTAAACGTTTGAGCAAAGCAATAATGGCAGCAAGTAATGAAGATCGCCAAAGAATTGAAAACGAAAAGAAAAGTGGCTTACCAGAAAAAGTGAAGCCGGAGTGAAGATTGCCGAAGTCAAACGGCGGTTACAGTAGTAAACAGAACAGCAAGGGCTTCACCAGAAAGGAGGAATAAAAGCAGTTGCAGAGCTTGAAACTGGGACAATGGCAGACTCGAGAGAAAGAGTTTAGGGAGAGGAAAAGCTAGAAGACCAAATGCAAAAGTGAAAAGGCAAAAGAAGGGGGAATGGTTTGTAAAAACCTGAAACGGCGGCAAAACAGAAATTAATGAGTCTGGAAAGACGGTTTAGGCAGGCGATGCACGCATATGCAAGAATGACGTGATTCGCAAGCGCGTCAGAAGCACGATCCAATGAGGATTAGCCGTATGGATGAAACGATTGAGGTTGTGTATGACAGCTCATACGTGAGAAACAACTCTCGGAGTTCTTGTTCTTTGAGAAGACATGTCGGCTTGAAATGAATGATCTCGGCTAAGGAGTTCTTGAACCGATGTACAGAAAGAAAGTACCGATATAGGTTCCATCACCTCAGTATGCCGAGGTAATAGAACCTAGGGGGCAGCTGTGATGATATATTTTCGGAGTACCAACATGTGGCAAGGTGACGCCGACGTGTCAGCCGAAATGCCACGTGTCTTGGACGTGACGCCGAGATGATCTCGGCTAGGCCGAGGTTATCTCCAAAGATATCGGAGTTTGAGACAAACAGATAAGGGACAAGAGTCCTAGAATGAAGAAAGACTTCAAGATGGATAATGATAGTATTCTTAGGGAGTCTATCCTTATCTCTTATAGAGTCCAAAGTAAGCACTGAAGGAGAGTCCATAGAAGTGAGGCTTCTGGTGGGACTAGGATTGAGTAAACTATAAAAGAGATGCACCTCCGTGGGTCTAAGGTACGCAATTTATGCTCTGAACAGTGAGTTAAGCTCTTTTGCTATCTTTGAGAGATAACTGACTTGATCGTCGGAGTGCCCCTAGGTGGAAGAACCACTGCCGGAGCCTTTTCTTTCTGTTGCAGGTTAGCTGAAGCCATCTATTCCGCCGGTGCTCTCTAGCTGATTACTAAGCGCGTAGTGTGATCAGAAAATCACTCACACAAATACAAACAAAAACATTGGAGGCTCTTTGTGATACAAAATTTCAATACTTTTTTTTTTTGAATTTTTTGAATTAAAAAAAAGAAAATGATATAGAAGTCCATTTTCTAGACACCATGATGTGTAAGTGATATAATTAGTTGATGATTAGAGAAACTATGAGAGAGAATGTTACATTTAATATCTTAAAAATTACATATCGTTTTCCAAGGGCAATTCTAAGAAAAATTTATTCTTAACAAATATTTATTTTTAACTGTGCATATCATCGGTGTATTGCTAGTAAATTATAAACAGAAACGATACCAAACATTATGTCACATATTTAAAAAAAAAAAAAAAAAAAAGAAGTTAAAAGCAAAATAGGAAAAAAAAAAATTCAGCAAATAAGTTTGATAGGGTTGACTACTAACCCAGTCGTATGCCCAAACAAGCCCCATATTTTAAGGGTTAGGGTGAATATTTTGGCACATATGACTTGATAGGGTTAATATTTTGAGTCTATTCAACCTTTGAGTGAGTTTGGAATGAGGAACTCTAGCTTGGCCGGATTTGTCCATTTATAAAAGGGAAAATTATTGATAAATCCCATTTAGAAGTATTTTAACTCAAGAAGTCCATGAAGGAATTTTTTAACCCATTTAGTCCCATGTATGTATAGTTTTATTCCATAAAGTCATTTTTTCTTGATTTACACTATTTTCTTGGACACTTATACCCTTATATTTAATTTTGATACCCTTATAAATATTTTTTGAACGGTTAGCAATTTTATGATGTGAACATTCATATTTTAAAATTCACATTGGTAGGAATGTAAAATTGGCCCGTGGGCGGCTCGAAACCCGTCTGTGAGCCGGGGCAGGCCCGGCCCATTGACAATGTGAATATTCACTTTGACATGTTAACATTCACATTGATAAGAGTATAAAATTGGTCCGCGGCCCATGGGCAGCCAAAAGCCCGCCTGCGGCCCGGGGCGGGCCCGGCCCGGCCCGTTGACAATGTGAATATTCACATTGACATGTTAACATTCACATTGATAAGAGTATAAAATTGGTCAGCGTCCTGTGGGCGGCCAAAAGCCCGCCCGGGGCCCGGGGCGGGCCCGTCCCAGCCCGTTGACAATATGAATATTCACATAGACATGTTAACATTCACATTGATAGGAGTGTAAGATTAGCCGGTGCCCCATGGCTACCCGAAACCCGCCCAAGGCCCGTGGGCGGCCCGGGGTGGGCCCGGCCCGTTGACAATGTGAATATTCACATTGACATGTTAATATTCACATTGATAAGAGTATAAAATTGGCCCGTGCTCCGTGGCTGCCCCAAACCCGCCCACAGCCCGTAGGGAGCCCGGGGCGGGCCCGGCCCGGCCTGTTGACAATGTGAATATTCACATTGCCATGTTAAAATTCACATTGATAATAGTATAAAATTGGTCCGTGCCCCGTGGCTGCTCGAAACTCGCCCACAGCCCGTGGGCGGCCTGGGGCGGGCCCGGCCCGGCCTGTTGACAATGTGAATATTCATATGGACATATTAACATTCACATTGATAAGAGTATAAAATTGGCCCGCGGCCCATGGGCGGCCAAAAGCCCGCCCGCAGCCCGGGGCGGGCCCGCCCCATTGACAATGTGAATAGTCACATTGACATGTTAACATTCACATTGATAAGAGTATAAAATTGGCCCGCAGCCCGTGGGCGGCCCGAAACCCGACCGCAGCCCGAGGCGGGCTTGGCCTGACCCGTGACAATGTGAATATTCACATTGACATGTTAACATTAATATTGATAGGAGTGTAAAATTTACACGCTGCCCAAAGCTCGCCCGCGGCCCGGGGTAGGCCCGGCTTGGCCCGTTGACAATGTGAATATGTAGAATTGGCCCGCCGCCCGTGGGCTGCTCGAAGCCCGCCCACGGCCTGTGTCACGACCCAAACCCGGCCCTATGGGTTTAGCACCGTAACTGGCCAGTAATCCGAGATTACCGAAGGCCTGCAGAACAGTAATACAGTAAAACAGAGTAGAGGGCCTGGCGGAAGCCATTACAGTAAATAACTAGTGTCCATTGAGCTGTGGAAATCTGTATGCCAAAAACATTTTTCATGCATTCATTTCTGTTCGAACAGTACAGTCTATATACAATCATTTACAACATTCAGTACGGGGATCTATTCCCTCGATAACAGTGCAGTAAAACAGTAAACAGTTTATACAATTATACAAAACAGTCAGGAGACAGGTGGGGGACACAAAAACACCCCAAGCCATAGCATGGCGTCTCGGAACCTCGCAGTGAGGCACATAGGCTGGCTTGACAAAACTGGGGGACTAACCCACGCTCCTAGCTCCGGTCTGGCTGCTGAGAACCTACATATATATATAAACAGTGAGCTAAAGCCCAGTGAATAACAATAAGTGTAAAGAGGTTATGAATGAATGTCCTTACAGTAATGAAATCAATTCATTATACAGTATTTCGATCTTTCAGTATTTCAGTCAATCAGTATTTCAATCAATCAATCATATGTGGTACATCCATTAGCCTATAAACAGTAGGTCCAGAAGGACCGGGTCTTAACAGACCCAACAGTAGTGATGGCCATCAGTCAGTAAACAGTATGGTTCCACAAGGGAACCGACAGAGCTCTGTAACAGTCAATAACAGTAGGTGCTAAGGATGCCACAGTACAGTTCAGAAATAAAGGACATACATTCATTCAATAAACATTATCAGTTCAATAAACAATTCAGTTCAGTATTCAAAAGATAACCATTTTGAACATATCTTTACACAATCTGTTACTCACAGAGATTGGGCTAATAGCAGCTTAGAGCGCGTCCCCGAAAGCCAACCCTAAACAGTCAATAAAGAGAACACACACTAAGTTTCACAATCGGAAAGGACGATAATTAAATCCCTAAATTTCCTCGGTGTGGTTCTATGTCTAAATCCTCATTAAGATGCCTTAAACTAGGCCTAAGAATGCCTAGGATGAGATGAGGATGCAAAAATACACTTGGAAGGCATTTTTCAAAAGTTGCTGAAAATAGGAGCCTCGCTCGAGCGAGCCTTCCTTCGCTCGAGCGAGCTTCCAAAATCAAAGGCTTCGCTCGAGCGAGAAATCCTTCGCTCGAGCGACCTGCATGAACAGTAAAAGTACTGGTTGCTGGATTTTTACGCGCGATACCACGCTCGATGCTCGCTCGAGCGGAGCCCTGAATAAAGGTGCTCGCTCGAGCGAGGAATCCTTCGCTCGAGCGAGGAAGCAAAATCTGGAATTTCCAGATTTGTCTCCCAAGTTCGAACCAAGCATTCAACCATCCAAAACTCAACCTCTTGGGCCCAAATTCTGGGAAAACATTTCAAACTCATAGTACAACAAGTTTTAAAGCTCAATTTATGAATTCAAGCCCCAAAGGTTGGTCAATTAAATCCAACATTCAAACCCATTTCAAGAACAATTTCAAACATGCAATGCATGAACTTCAAACCAAAATCAATGTTCAAATCTTGCTCTATTGAGCTCCAATCTTTGAAAACCAAATGAAAACATGGTCTATGGTAAAGACATGGACATGCATGCACAATTTATCATGAATTCAACTCCAAACTTACTAAACTCAACATGCATGCAACTATCAAGCTTCAATTCAACATTCTTGCACTAAAACATGGCCTAGCTCTTTAATTGGACATGAACTATGCAAAATGGGGCTTAAAGATAACAAGAAGACAATGAATTTCCTTACCTAAGTCTTGTAATTTAAGCCTAGAAGCTCAATTATGCAAATACACTCCAATTTACTTCAAGTCTTCAAGCAAATCAACAAAATGAACTCACTCTCCCCTATTTCCTCTCCTAGTTCGGCTAAAGCATGGGGAATGGCTGAGCAAATGTTGTGTTTGATCAAATGAAGACTCAATGTATGTGAGATAGTGGGCCACTAGTGTGGTCTAATTGTAAATAAGTCCAAGTTTGTAATTAACTCATTTTTTTATCTAAATTAATCATTCCTAATCAATTTTCAGATAAATATATCATTAAATCACAAATATTCTCCTGATTACAAAACACTAAACGGTTTCCAAATCGGTCGCCGATAGGGTCTTCAATTAGCAGTTTAAACATATAAATCAAGCAGATAATCACATAAGTCAACAGATACAATATGCAATTCAATAGACAAACTTATTCAGTTTCAGTTTCGATTTCAATCGTTCCATTCAGTACTTCAGTTAATTCAATTATCAGTCATTATCAATTCAGTTTAGTAGTAATCAGTACATAATTCAGTAATCAGTACGAGGGTTGTTACAGCCTGGGGCAGGCTCGTTTGGGTTCGGGCCCGAGCATGTCCGAGACCCTAGGCTAGGGCCTAGGCCATCACTTTGAAGCCCGGCCCGGCCCATCGGCCTGCTTAAGGCCCATTCAATGCTCGGTCCAAGGCCCAGCCTGCCTGAGGCACAATGTTTTTTTTTGTGGAAAATAATAAAATTTTGGTAGAAAAAATTAAATTTTTTTTTAAAAAAATGGCCAGGCCCGCCCAAGCCCGGCCTAAGCTCAAGCCTAGGCCTAGGCCCACCGGCCCGACCCGAGGCTGTAGTCTTCGGGCCGTGAGCCAATTTTACACTCCTATCAATGTGAATGTTAATATGTCAATGTGAATATTCACATTGTCACGGGCCGGGCCGGGCCCGCCCCGGGCAACGGGCGGGCTTCGAGCCGCCCACGGGCCGCGGGCCAATTTTACACTCCTATCAATGTGAATGTTAATATGTCAATGTGAATATTCACATTGTCACGGGCGGGGCCGGGCTCTCCCCGGGCCGCCCATGGGACGCGAGTCAATTTTATACTCTTATCAATGTGAATGTTAACATGTCAATGTGAATATTCACATTATCAACGGGCCGGGCCCGCCCCGGCAACAGGCGGGCTTCGGGCCACTGTAGACGTCCCCGAACGCCCCGGGAGGGATGAGTCCCGTTCCGTTCGTTTTGGGCTCACTACAATTCAGAACTCAAAATTGTCACGGTTCTCAATCTGAACCAAAGAGTCCAAATCTGGTAAGTCATTTTGAGAAAACAGATTTTTGAAAGAAGTGCCAAACATGGACTGCTTTGCCAAATACAGAGTCGCCACCTAAATATTTTATTTTTGGGAAATTTAGGAAATCCTGACTCGTGCCTAAGGCCACGTGTCCGTCATCACCAAAGTTGCCTCGGCTCGGGAACTTGGGTACGATTGGGGAAGGTCACTTCGTGAGCACCCCTGCTCGCCCGATCAAAGATCGGCCTCTACTAACCATGATATCTAGTTTTGAAAACATTATGCGTTCTTATTCCGGTTATTAGCCTAGATTTACTATGTGATGCGCACAGCATACAAGTATAGACTGGATCGCCTGAATTGGAACAAAACATTTCATGTTTATTTTGGAAAGTGTTTTGTTACTCGCAAGTAGGCTTAAAATGCGGATTTTGCCACCCTCTAGTGGGCTTTAGAAAAGATGGTTTTGCCACTATCTAGTGGGCTTAAAACTCACAGTGAATGATTTGTTCCAATCCAAATAACCCAACCTTCACCCACAGGCATTCAGGCAGGTATATCACATAAGCATATAGCCTCATGGTAAGCATGCTATCATGGCAGTCACTCACACGCATGCAAGGATGCTAAAGCATAAAACTTACCGAGTACTCCAAGCCAAAACAGAAGCTATGTTAGAAATCCATGCATGATCTTAACTATACAGAAATGCCTAATGCAACACACGCAAAATGCAATTAAGATAGGCTCGACTACTCTAAACATGGCATATGAAATGCTACAGCTAACATGTATTCAACTCGGAATTGAAATACAATGCAGTGAGTATGATGCGCCGAGCCCGGTGCATGCAAAACAGATGAATGAATGCAAACATGCTATCATACTGTATGCTAATTGAAACATGCCCTAATCTAACCATCATAAGCTGGTAAATAAAAGGGAGAAAGACGTGGGGTTGGAAGACATACATCACACGCACGCACACTTATTACAACATTGCCCTCGCGCGGAGGGTCCGAATAATACAGTCCCAAATAAATAATACAGTCCGAATAAATACAAACTCCTAATTAATTAACAAACTAATCTAGGAAAGCAGTAAATTAGCATGCAAGCTAGGGACTGCCTCGACTCTGCTCCGGATGATGAATGATGCATGTTCGGGTTGCCTCGCGTGGAAATCCATTGCGACGCACCAATTAGCCTCTGTTTACAATTAAACCCGGAATGTTGCACGGAGCTCCAAAAGACTGCCGGTTTCTCATTTGCTGCAACAGAGAGCACGAAAGGGGCATGGCAATGTATTTTCACATATGTATGCTTGACTACTCTTCAAGGAGTGTAGTCCTCGATCCTCGTGCCACCAATCACGCATCTCGATGCATGATGGCCGAGGAGTCGATTTGCATGGCTCAATATGGAATGAATGCACAAACACAACAAGGCCTAAACTCCATCATGGATAATCCGGAGTGTCGGCGACTGGGAATTGAGACACGTTTCGTCACTTGGAGTACGAAACGCCCCTCGTTTCCCGTGCTCGAGCTAACTCCTATCCCAAACACAATGCAATATGCATGACATGCATGAATGCAATTCTAACATGCAACCTAGCATACACAATGCTACGAAATGGCATACACAATGCTCGATGTAACATGGCATACACAATGCACTAACATACAACCTAACATACGCAATGCTATGAATTGAAATGGCATACACAATGCACGATGGACTTACACCAATATGGGTGGACCTCAGCCACACTCACATCAGTAGCCATGAGATGAAAATGAGACACTCGAGATGCGCGCACACATGCACGCAAATCGAGGACCGATCTTAAGGCACAAAGGCCACTCTAACAAGGCATGGAATATGGCATACAAACATGCAAGTTCCAACACTGAAATGTGATGCAAAATGATCCCAAAACATGGAAACATGGCACCCGATGCATGGAATGGTCCCGAAACACAAAACTAGGCACATGCACTGACCTATAGCTATACAAAGCATACATTATTTGATCATGAAGCATGAAGACAGAACCAAGGTAGTCCCAAAACATGAACATTTCTAGTTCAAAGCATGGCCAAAAGATGCTAGAAAGATGGACCAAAATAGCATGCAACTTTAACTAGTAAACATGGTTTACATGGCCTGTATATGAAGCAGGTGAGAACTCATCAAACCAGCAAAAATCAGTGAATAAAACATGCCAAAACATGCCCAAATAACCTCTGAAATGCAGCCAACACATGCACAAATGATGGGTTCTTTTAGAGGGCATACAAAGGGGTTATTAAGCACATGCAAGATAGACGTGAAGCATGACCAAACCAACTCTGGAAATGAGTTATGACAGCCTTAAAACCCACAAAAATGGCCCTGAAATCAGTCTAGGAAACATGCAAAGAAAGGCCTCTTTGAAAGGCCTTGAATGGGATTGGTCTACACATGCATCATAGACATAAAATATGGCCAAAAGGGCCTTGGACAGCACCAAGGCAGACCCTCGAAACTCACAGAATGAGGCCTGAAACAAGACTTTGATGCATGAAAAATAGGGTCCCTTTGGAAGGCCTAAAAGATCCCCAAAGAAGACAAGGAGAGAGGGGGTCACCCCCCCTCTGATTTTGGCCCTCAAGAATACACCAAGGCCCCTGAAAATCCACTGGATTTCAGTGGCTAAGAGGCCAAAACAAGGCCAATGCAAATGCTCACATGCATGGCTCTAATCATGAAGAGATGAAGCATGCATAGGGGGAGATGACCCCAAACAGAGATGGGACCTTCAAGAAACCTAAAGAGGAGGTCAAAACAAGACTTTTTCCAGTTTATAGCAAATCTCGAAAATGATCACAAGTAGGGATAAAATATTATGCAAAAATGGCCCTAAAAGGGAGATAAAAGACAAGAGGCAGTAGAAGACCTCAAACAGAAAAGAGCCCTTCAACAAAGTTGAAGAGGGGCTCAAAATAAGACACTTTACAGTTTATAGAAAGTCTCGAAAATAATCACAAGTAGGGCTAAACTAGCATGCAAAAATAGGCCTACAAAGAGAAATATGAGACAAGTAGTAGTAGAAAACCTCAAACAGCAAAGAGCCCTTGAACAAAGTTGAAGAGGGGCTCAAAAAAAGACACTTTACAGCTTATAGAAAGTCTCGAAAATGATCACAAATAGGGCTAAAATATCATGCAAAAATGGCCCTAAAAAGAGAGATAGGAGACAAGAGGTAGTAAAAGATCTCAAACAGGAAAGAGTTCTTAATAAAACATGTAGAGGAGCTCAAAATATGACCTTTTTCAGTTCATGACAAAGTCCAGAAATGCTTGCAAGTATAGCTTATAAATGAAGCAAAAAAATGCAAGTTTGAGGGAAATAGACACTTACCCTTGAAGAGCAGCAAATCAGCAACTTTTGGACCAAAATTCTGGACTTTCAACCTCTTCAAATGTCCTCCAAGGTGCTGGAATGAGTGATGGAGGGGGTAGGCTAGGGGTTGTAGTGCAAGTGGTGCAAGAAAATGGGTGTTTGGAGCTTGAAAATGGAGAGTAATGGAGGAGGAGGGTTATGAGCCTAAGCCAAAAGTGTCTAACCCTTAACAATGGTGGTGGAGTGTATATTATATAGAGGGAGAGAGGCTAAGAAAAGGGGGGGAAAAACAAATTCAAAAATGGAGCCAAAACTTGTCTCTCTTGAAAAATGGGAGATATATCATCATATATAGCAAAAGCAACACTAAAGGTTGAAAATATCTGAGCTAGGGACAGCTGGAGGTTGTGGAAGATAGCTGGAGGGAAGACATCTGTCAATTTTGGGCTTTCTGGGCATAAGTGGCCGGCCTACCACCTTTTATGGTCGGCCTGCTACTTTTCAGGACAAAAATTGGTCTGCCGGAAAGAAAGGTGGCCGCCCAGTGATTGGGAAGTCCAAAGGTGGCCGTCCAGGTGTCCAAATTGAAGCCTCAGAAGTTAGCTTTCCAATGGCGCAAACTTTGTATTAAAATTCCTCCTGTGGAAAAAGTTATGCCTGTTTTGGTGAAGCCACGCAGATTCAGTCCAACCGGAGTGATGCCCTACTTCAATCAACCATATCTCCCCCATCCGGAACTGGCTTTAGGAGATTCTTGAGTGCAAAATGAAGCCCCAGAATTCTTCTTTCCAACGGTGGTGGCCTCATAGCTGGATTCCAACTATGCAAATGAATAGGCCCGATTCAGCGAGGGCTGCTCGACTCTCTCTTAACAATTCATGCCCATTTTCTCCCCTAACTGGGTTTCTTCCCTCTTCTCTTCTTTTCTTCATCTCCAAATCCCTAAGTAAGGTGTTTTGAAAGATTTTTCAAAGATTTCATCTCTCTTTCATTCATTTCCACTTTATCCTTGCTCGGTTTATCGAAAAGCGCAACATTTAACGAAATGCGAGCGTTGGAACATCGTAGAAACTTTATTTTAAAAACGTTTTGAAAGAGAGGGTTTTAAGGTCTAAAATCTTTTGATCAAGATTGTTTTGGTCCAAAAAGGGGTATGAAGTTGAGCTTTGACTCTCTCCTTGCCGAAGAAACTGAACTTTTTCCCTGCACACCTTTCTCCACCATGTAAACCATCAGTCGCGTCCAAGTCTTAAGGGCGGTCAAAAATGGGGTGTCTACAGCCGCCCACAGGCCGCGGGCCAATTTTACAGTTCTATCAATGTGAATGTTAATATGTCAATGTGAATATTCACATTGTCACGGGCTGGGCCGGGCCCGCCTGGGCAGCGTGCGGGCTTCGGGCCGCCCACGGGCCGTGGGCCAATTTTACACTCCTATCAATGTGAATGTTGATATGTCAATGTGAATATTCACATTGTCACGGGCGGGGCCGGGCTCTACCCAGGCCGCCCACGGGCTTCGGGCCGCCCATGGGACGCGAGTTAATTTTACACTCTTATCAATGTGAATGTTACCATGTCAATGTGAATATTCACATTATCAACGGGCCGGGCCCGCCCCGGCATCGGGCGGGCTTCGGGCCTCTCACAGGCTGCGGGCCAATTTTACAGTCCTATCAATGTGAATGTTAATATGTCAATGTGAATATTCACATTGTCACGGGCCGGACCGGGCTCGCCCCGGGCCGCCCACAGGCCGCGGGCTAATTTTACACTCCTATCAATGTGAATGTTAACATGTCAATGTGAATATTCACATTGTACATGGGTCGGGCCCCTACATATTGACGATATGAATATTCACATTGACGGATTGAACATTCACATTAGGGGTATTTTGGTAATTATGTCACCCATAGGACTTATTGAAATATAAGAAAATAATATGAACTAAATAGAACATAAGTAGATGAAAAGGGTATTTTGGTCTTCTTATCTCAAATAGGACCTAATGGAATAGTCAAAAAGAATATGGATTGGATGGAACATAAGTATTTAAAGATGGATTTATGGAAAAAGTTCCATTTATAAAATTTTAATTTTAGTTTTTATATTATTTAGTTACATGATAAATTAAAAAATAAAAATATTATATATATATGTGTGTGCGCGCGCGCACGCGCGCTTCTCTCGACGATTTAAATTCAAATATTTGTTAAAATGTTCAAATTTCAATTATAATTGAGTTTTGCTAATTGTCCAAATTTAACTAATTATTCATAGGGCTAAATTATTAAAAAGAGCAGCATGGGGCTAAATTTAACTAATTATTCATAGGGCTAAATTATTAGTAAGATTTTATTTTGACATTAAAAGATTCGCAGTAGTTACAATTTATGAGAGAGAGGCCAATTTGGAAGGAAAATCAGTAAATCAATTAAAATTTGGAGTTTCTGTTGCGCATGGTGCGCAAGAACTATTGCACATTTTATTAGGCCTATTTCAGGGTCTAATTCGATAATTTAAATTGTTTATATGTTAGAAATTATTGAGTATAATATATTTGTAAAAAATCACGTCGATCAGATATCGTTATTTCTTTCATCAAATCACATTTGCATTGAGTTTTATATTTTAAATTACATTTATCTTTTCTTTTTTAAAATACAAATGTGATTTGATGAAAGGGCTAACGATAGCCGATTAACATAATTTTTTACTGGTATATTCTACTCGATAACTTCTAAAATATGAACGACTTAGATTGTCTAACTAGACCCTAAAATGGGCTCAATAAAATGTGTAACAATTGCTGCTATGCACCATGCGCAGCAGTAACCCCAAACTCTTAAAAAATAGGGTGATGCTATTTTCACTCCAATTCACCAAAAACTCTCCATTTTTTGTGCTTATGTAATTTTTTGTTCTTATTATAAAAAGTAAATGAAATTACAAAAAAAAAAAAAAAAAAGTTTGACCTTTTAACCAAATAAACTCTAATTTTTTAATTTTATCAATTTAAACCTTATTTTTTATTTTCAATCTAAATCATTGGCATATTTTTGTCAAGCAAATTTTTTATTATTTTTTTCAATCTAAGTCAATTTTTACAAAGTTGATTCTCACTCGCTACTTTTTCAACACATTTAACGTTTTCAAATAAATATATTAACTCATTAAAAGTCATAAATGATACTTTATTGAATCAAAAATTTTCTTTTAGGCAATAAAATACTTTTGTTTCAATTATCAACTAAACGTTAAAAAATAAAAATAAAAATATTTTTTCTATATAAAATCAATTTATCAAAAAAAAAAATTACATAAAAATATTTTATGTCGAAACCAACTAACCTAATTGTAAAATTCTACGTGTCATAGTTAAAAATAGAATATAGTTTGTTGGTATTTTTCCATAATAATATATAAAATAAATTAAATAGAAATGACAAGATAATTTTTTTATTTTTTTATTTTTTTATTAATAGGATGAAATACAGAATAAACGACACAACTAAAAATACAGAAATAAATTAGATTACATTACTAACAGAACAAATTATTAACATGGATAACTAAATATTAGAATTCATATTTGTAAACTAAATATTGAAAAATTTAAGAACAAATGATAAGAAAAAAAGCAAACTAAAGCTTGCACTAGACAGTTTCCTTAAAACAGATTCATTGCCTCCCGATGGATGCTGGAGGTACGCCGATGTCTGTCTTCTAGGATACGACGATCGAAACCAGCTAATACAGAAGCACCTTCCAAATAGTTTTGGTAAACTTGACAATTGATGCATTTTCTCTAGCAGGAATCAAAGAAAAGGCTAACAAAATAAAATAGGAAAAATTTTCTTTGATGTAAAAAACAATCTCCGACTTTTTATTTTAAAACACCATCTCATTTTTCATCACAAAACCTCTCTAAAACAACCTACTAAGTTGAAGGAGAAAGACCTCTATTTATACTAGTAGGGGAGAGCCTTAGCTGTGAAGGCTAATATCAATGGGGTCATTAAATGTCATCAATTCTAGCCATAATATGTATATAATGTGTAAGTTTTGAGAATTAAAGTAGATGGGTTGTAAAATGGATACAGGTGTTAGGTCATAACCAGATCCAAGCCCAATCTCAAACTCATGCACAAACTAAGCTCTACACAACTCAATCCAAAGCTCAAGCCTAGGTTCAAGTCCAAGTCTAAGACCAAACTCAACACATGCACAAGTACAAGTCTAGGCACAGTCCAAACCAAGACTAAGTTCAAATCTAAATTCAACTTTATTGATGCCCACTTTATGAAACAATTAGTATTCATAATTCAATTGTTTCGATTCATTATTTTTGTATTGCAATCTTTTTATTTAAGAGAATAAAAAATCACACAAACACATCTCAATCGGCGGTTGAATCCCATTTTATTTTTGAATTAAAATTGTTAAAAAATCGTTATTTTTCAACATAGTTGTTGATAAGTATATATTTCATGTAGTTTGTAATTTAAAATTTTAAATATGTAGCTTTACAAAAATTTCTAAATCTCCCCCACGGCCGACTTAAGTTACATAATTGTCCACTACTTTCTGACAAAAGTTTGTTTGTTTTGAAATGAGGTAAGCGATGACACAAAGTATCCAAATGAATATACCGTGTAGAAATTTTATATCCATAGTGTATTCAATTAATAAAGGGAGATTTGGTCAAAATATTCTCATAATAAAATTTTAATGTATTAAAAATAAATATAAATTTTTTTTGGAAAAATTTAACATATATCATTATTATCGAAATATTGATTTTTTTTTTTATAAGATTAGTATTTTTAAAATTCTCTCATTAAGATTTATCAAATAAGATTCATGTTCATTACAAAATTCTTTAAAAAGAAAATTATTACTGTCAAAATTAATGTAAATAGTAACATGTTACTTTGTCTTTTAGTAACATGTTACTTTAATTTACAATAACATGTTACTAGTAATATTATCTAAAAAAAAAAATATCTTATTTTATCTTTACTTAATTATGTGCCCTTTTCTTGAGAATTTATAAAACAAAATAAATAAAGATATCATTTTCATTAAACAAAATTCCAATAGAAAGGTTTTAACTAAATTTATTAATAATAGGGCTTAATAGTTACATAACACTAAGGTTATGTTTGTTTGGACGGACTGGATGAGGTTAGATTAGTATTTTCATGACTAATAATTCTAGGATTACGAATCCTTTGAATTGTGTATCATATCCTATGCTTGGATTGAGTTGAGATTATAAGAAGAGATTAATAAAATATTATTCAATCCGATGCTTGTTTAAGAAGATTGAAATGGATAAGACATGTGACATCCAATATATTGATCATAATACCTCTATTATGGTCATTTGATAAGTTAGTTCGGATTTTGACTTAGTTCCCCAATTTATATTCCACCTCCTATATGGGATTGAATAATTCATCATATGTGAGATACCATATCTGGATGGATTGTTAGTCTGTATTTCAATTTTTTAACGAAATATCAGATTAATAATTTTATTGAATTATTAGTCAAATTTCAAATACATGCCTACCCAAACAAACATAACCTAAAACTAAGAGAATTATGAATAAATGATATAATTTCATTGCACGCACACATTTTTCATGTAATAATTTCTCCATCATATAACCTATCAGAGGCATTCTTCTTGTCTGCTTCCTTCCCTACCCCACTTTCCTCCGCTACTGGCCGCCCATCCACTTGTCCTACCTCTCACAAAAGGAAGGTTGGATGAATGCATTTCTTTCTGCGAGTTTTTTATACCCAAAAAAAAAAAAAAAAACAAAAAATACCAGAGGCCGAAAAAATTCTAATAAAATTTTATCAAATATCTTACATGGGTGTAGGACTTATATAGGACTCACATTGTGTAAATCTCACACCCATATAAAATATTTAGTAAAATATTTAGAGTCTTTAGTATTATACTTCATGTTTTGTGTAATTATTTTTGATCATTTAGACTGAATTATAATCTCTCCTTCATAAAATCTTCCATGATTCGAAAGTAGGTTTGTTTTGCTCGCCCATGAGATTTTTTATTTTTATTGTTTCCACAAGTCATCTCTTTGAAGTAGGTCTTAGAATGTAAAATAGTTTTTTTTAAGATAAATTACAAATACATTTCTTGAGATTTGATTAAAATACGAATCGCCTCTTGTGATTTTAAAAATTACATTCCACTTCTGAGGTTTCTAATTTTATAACAAATTGTCCTTTTTATTAATAAATCATCCAGTCAATTAACAATTTGCAATAATGTTAAAAATATGTTTCAATTAATAATTTAGGTAATTTTATTATTGTATAGGAAAGCAATTAAGAATTTCATTTTTTTAATTAATTTTGTTAAATAAAATTTTTTAATAAAGGGATATTTGTAATTTTTCAAACTACATAGGACAATTTGTATTTTAAACAAATCTCAAAGGATATATTTATAATTTACCTCCTTTTTTTTTATTATCTTTGAACTAAAAATTATAGTGTTGTTCAAAAATGAAAAAATAAAAAAAACAGAAAAAAAAACAAAAAATAGAATTATAGTGGGTGTCACACGTTGGCTGCGGCGATTTCACCGTGCAACATGTTTACCTTCTTTTTTTTTTTTTTTTTTGAACAGAGGACAATGCAGAAACACCACAAGAAAACAAAAGAACCAAAGAAACCAGCACAGCCAAAAGCTAAACAGAGGCAAGACAAGCCACAAGCCCAGGAGGTGGGTTAGAGACCCAGTCTAGAGGGAGACTGTTCCGAAGATGAAGATGAGCCACCCAATGGGCCACTTTGTTGGCTGTCCGAGGTCTCCACTGGAAGAGAAATTCACCAGCTTGTGCCATCAGTTTAATATCAGTAATCACAGCAGCACATTCCCACGGAGGGACAGTTTCAGAGACACTGAGATGGATGACCGATTTGTTATCGCCTGCGATTTGGACTCCAGAGAGGTTGAGGGATGAGGCAAGCTGACAAGCTAAACGACAGGCCAAAGCTTCGCCTTGAAGCACCGAAGCTATAAAAACTTTCCGTGTCAAACCATCGAGGATGTTCCCCTGTGAATCCCGTAAAACAGCTGCGATGGAAGCTTTGTCAGAACCCGTTAGAGTAGCCACATCGCAATTTATCTGAAAACTCCCACTGGGAGGGGGGTTCTAGTCAGAAGTTGGGGAGAGATGAGACGAGGACGGGCGGCTCATGGGAATAGAAGATTCTGTAGCGTGCAAAAACTCGGCTTGTGCCCTTTGAGCGCCCTGAATGGTGGACAGAGGATCTACGGGGGTGGAAGTAAACACAAAAGCATTACGCTCCTTCCAGACAAACCAGCTAATCCAAGCAACTGAGCTAAAAAATTGGATGCAATCCTCCTTGTGATGAAAAGACTGTCGAACCGCACAGACCCAGTGAGGGATCGAGGAGATAGAAGGCCAGTCCACTCTATAATTCAGGTCACACCCAAACCAAACAGCCCTGACCCATCCGTAGCCAAACAACAAATGTTCCGTCGATTCCACTTCATGCATGCAAATAGGACACGTATTTGAGGGCTACATTTCCTTCGATATAAATTTTCCTTAGTTGCCAAAGCATTCTTGCACACTCACCATAAAAAATGACGGATCTTAGGAGGGACCTTGAGAGACCATACAAAATGCCAAAAATCCCTTGGAAGCTGAAATGAGGTGGAGGGAAGTTGGACTTTTGGATTATGCTCCAGCTTACTCGCAACGTGATACCCTGATTTGACTGCGTAAACCCCCAATTTCTCATAATGCCAAATCTGCATGTCCTCTTGATGAGCCAAAGAAATAGGAATTGAGCAGATTGCTTGGACTTCGGCCTCTGAGACCAGACCCTGCAGAGCGACAACTTTCCAAATGCCATGGGTAGCGTCAATTGCGTTCACCACTGTGTTAACCCGGCTGATGGGAGGTTTTGGGGAGGAAACTGTAAAACCTGTGAGAGAAGGGATCCATTTATCATCCCAAAATTTGATGGAGGCACATTAAAAACTTGCCAACGGACACCATTGCACAGGATTTTTCTGCTTTGGATCAGACTTACCCAAGCCCATGAGGCACATCGACCTCTAGAGGCTTCCATGAAATTTGAGTGAGGAAAATAGATTCCCTTGAGCATTCTAGCACAGAAAGAATTTGGATACTTAACCAGGCGCCAACCTTGTTTTGCTACCAAGGCTAAATTGAAATCATGAAAGTCTCTAAAGCCCAAGCCCCCTTCAGATTTTGGCAGAGTCAACTGAGCCCAATTTACCCAATGAATGCCCTTACTCTTTGAGTCTCCATTCCACCAGAATTTGCTTATGAGAGAATTGAGTTTGGTATAAAAATTCTTGGGGAAGAGAAAACATGCCATGGCGTAAGATGGGATAGCTTGCACCACAGCTTTAATTAAAATTTCCTGCCTTGCATGAGATAGCAGTTGAAGCTTCCAGCCCTGTAATTTAGCTTGAACCCGCTCGATGATAAAACCATAAGCCTTCGCCTTTGACCTCCCCCAAAAAGTTTGGAAGGCCTAGATACTTTGCATCAACCGAAGTTTCCCGAAGCCCAGAGAGATTTCTAATGCTATTTCTAAAGGGGGAAGGGACATTGTGTGAGAATTGGACACTAGACTTATCAAAGTTGACCAATTGGCCGGTTGCAATACAATAGGAACTCAAGATATCCAAGATCTTCAAACATTTAGACTGATCTGCTTTGAGGAATAATAAGACATCATCCGCAAAGAGCAAGTGAGAGAGAGTGGGGCAGTGGTTGGACCTCATGTTTGTAATGCAGTTCGTAGCTTCTTTCTGGGTGGTCATCTCCTAAAAGAACTAAACCACACCAATTTGGTGCTTATCCCCAAAGTGAGCCACACTGTGAAGTTATCCCAGTTCAGGCCAATTAGCTTATGTAATTTCACTCTGAAGATCATCACCAAGATTCTTGCAAACCGGTTGAAAGAAATTCTCAAATCTCTAATTTCCCCCAATCAATCGGCTTTTGTGCCAGACCGAATGATTCAAGACAATTCCATTGTAGCACATGAGGCTTTCCACTTTTTAAAACATAAGAAGACGGGGCGTGCGGGGTTTATGGCCATTAAATTAGATTTCAATAAAGCCTACGATCGAGTTGAATGGGATTTTCTATTGGAGCTTATGCGCCGAATGGGCTTTGCTCCGAAGTGGATCCAGTGGATTTCTGAATGCATCACTACGATCATCTTCTCTGTCTTTGTTAATGGTGAAAAACGAGCTGCTTTTACTCCGTCTCGTGGGTTGCAGCAAGGAGATCCTCTCTCTCCGTATCTCTTTATCCTTGTTGCGGATGTCTTATCCAAATTGATCAATCATAATCTTCACCGGGGACAAATTTCGACCAAGCTTGCCCCCGTTTCCGCATACTGCTTCATCAAGGAGAGGTTTTGGACTGTTGTGTTATACCCTGTAGACCCAGCTGATTTGTCCCTCTCTGCCGAAACCTTCGTAGTACAAACATCAGGACGTGCATGAGCACTCGTTTCTGCCTCAATTATCCCTGGGTCAGTACTGAACCCACGCGTCTCAGTCGTATTCGCATGTTCAGAAACCGTTATCTTGCCCGACGAACCTTGCTCCGGTGACCCAGGTCGGTGTAACATAGGCCATACACAATCAGCCAAATCATCCACCTTCTTCCGATAATACTCAATCGGGAAACCAGTTGGACGAGCTATCCCAGTACGTCTATCATGGCCAAGATGCCCACAATCAAAACAGAAATCGGATAACTTCTCGTATTTGAAAGAGATCCACAGAGCTACGTCACCCTCGCCCTGCGCTTGACCAGTACGGAGAGAAAAGCCTTTCGGGATGGGTTTCGTAACATCAACTTCCACCATAATACGGAGAAAATTCCTGTAAAGAAGAAGGCCCTCACATTGAGCTTCCACTCGAATAAGGCGGCCGATCTTTGCCCCAATAATCTCCCCATTCCTTTTAGTCAGCTTTTCAAGAGGAAGGCCATGAACTTGGACCCAGAAGGGGCACCAGGATAAATCCATGTCTGTGACCGGGACGCCCAAGATGAGGGGGTTGAGAACAAGTAACGACCCCATAATAGACCAGGGGCCCTCCCGTTGGACCCACTGGAGGTCCTCCGCAGTTTCGAAGTTGAAAAGAAACGTATTGTCATTCCAAGAAGAGATGGTAAAGGAATTTCTTACCTTCCACGAGACATGAAGAATGTTGGAGACCGCTTGTTTGTTAAGCTTCTTGGAGGCTAGAATCCTACCAACTAAGCACCGGTGAGGGATTTCCTCATAGCCGAGTAATCCATCCTCCAACTCGATGGGGCCCAAATCAGACGAAGTGCTCGAGACAGTCGCCATCGAAAGAAACAGAACTCAAAGAAAGGGGAGGCTCAAAGGAGATTCTAGAAAATAGCGAGAAAAAAGATAGAGAGGCGCCAGGGATCCTCACAAGAAAAGAACAAAAAGAGAGACTGGGATTGACCCAGAGAAATCCACCCTAGGGTAGAGAGAGCCACTGAACATTCAAGGCCCAAAGCGAATATTTCAACATGTTTACCTTCGCGTGTAGATGAACGTGGAATTTTAGTTTGCTCAAAATGATTAAAAAAATAAATGACAATTGACATTAAAGAGTGTCACTTCATTGATCAAAGAATTGTAACTAGCTTTGAAAATGGAGAGACTTGTGTTTGATTGGATAGCATTATGGGGTTCTGTTTCCACGATTTGAATTGTTTATATAATTAGATTTTATATATAGATCATTATAAATAAATAAAAAATTAAATTGATCTGATAATTATGTCTATATAATTTTATTATATTTGTCTATAAAAAAAAGTAAATCATCTATTTTTAAAAATATAACTATTGTTTATTTTCTGAAAACAAATATAATAAAAATATATAGTTATGATTATCAGATCAATCTGATTTTTTTTATATGAATAATCTACACATGAAACTTGACAAAATAAACGGTTCAAATCATCAAAACGAACTCTCTATGGCAAGCTATATGAGGCCCAATAACATCCTCCAGTGGTGATAAAGCTAACTCTTTTGAAAAACCGCTGCTGCCTTTCCCTTTTGAAAAACCTCTAGAGTCAAACTGCTACATTTGTTTGTGTTTGATCATTGCATCCTTGGAGGCATACTTCCATCAATTGCATAGCACCGTAGTTAGAGACAAATTCTAGGTTTGAGGATAGTGTCCAACACCAGCCTTGATCAGTTTTTGTTTATTCATTCTATTGTTTTCTATTATATAAAAGTTTGTTTACAGTTTTCTGTTTTCATATTTTTTTAGTTTTTGTTTTGTTTGCTTTAGAAAATCCGGTCTTGTTTTTCCAAAAGTAGCTAATATTGGACCCACTTTTGTAGAACAAACTTTGAATATATACTCTAATTAAATCATCTGTATCAATTAAGACTAAATGAACCCAAAAAAAAAAAAAAAAAAAAAACACAAATGAAAGGAGTTGAATCCAGATTATTTGAATTTACATTTGAAGAAGGCTTTCCTCCGCTTCAAAGGGTCTGCTTCCGGTCTGTACATTTTTTATTTCCCCCAATTAATTGTTGATGCAAAAATCAAGTTGTTTGAGCTATACATTTTACAGTAATTCCATATTTTGATTATATTTATCTTAAAATATTAAATTATTTTTGATAATACACTATTTATTTTTTAAAAAAATTAATATTATTCAAACATGCGGTTAACCCAATTGTTCGCTTGAATAATGGATTACAGGAGGCACTAAAAAAATACTCGAATCACCTCCAAAACATAAGGATCAAAAAAGGTGTGTATCAGTTATTTTATTTGTCGATAGATACAAAAAAAAAAAAAAGAAGATATATTATTCAATTCTTTTATCATTGATCATAAAAGAATTGATATATTAGAAAGGATCAAAAAGATAAGTATTAGTTCTTTTATTTATACCCAAGTTAATTATAAAATTAAATATAACTTTCTCGTAGTAGTGAGAAAGTTAAATATCATTGCCACTTCCAAAATTTTCAAAATATTGATTAAGGTTATGTAATTTAAGTATTTATAAAAATAAAAATAAAAATTACATTTTAACTCTCCAAATCCAATATAACTTTACTTCAACCCTTCAAACTTCACAAAAACTTTAATAACTATACAATTTTGAGCATAGCATTTGACCCTCCCAACATTTATATACAATTTTATTTTAAGCCCTAAGAAAATTAATAATTTTACTTTGACCCCTCATTTCCTTTGTATTCTTTTTGGGTCCATCATTGCTCACATCGCATGGGTGTGAAATTCACAAAAAAATAATGCTATGTGAGACGATTGTATCTAATTCTGTAATCAATTTGGATTAATCAAAGAGGGTGATTGTGGATAATATTTATTGAGTATGCATGAAGCAGAGTCCAAACATACACAAGAAAAATCTATTTTATATTATAGCAGAAGATCATCAAATCCAAAATACTAATCAATACTTTAACTATTATCCAAAATAAGAGGTATTGTCGTTATATAGTCTTCCAGTTCTTTAATGGATGGTTATGATTAATTTGATTCAATAGCCATTATTAATCTTTTCTTTTTTGGGTAAGTAAATTATTAATCTTTTCAAATACTCATCTTTAAATTTTTTTTTTTTTTAAGAATAATTAGGATATTTCATCTTTCAATTATAGTCTAATTTTCTAAACTATTTTAGTTCATAATAAAGTTTTATATAATTTTCTAGAATACTCTAAAACGTTCTAAAATCTTTAAAACTTTTCCAATATTCTATTAACAGATTGTTTTAATATATTTTAAAACTTTCTAAATTTTTTTAGAATATTATTAAATGATGTGAAAGAATTTAAGTCTATTTTGAATCTCAACAAAATATTTGTCTTGGAGGGCACTTGAACGAAACCGTTGTAGGCCTTCTTAAAGGTTATGTGTCTTTGCGAAGGACTCTTCACCATTGCGTGATTCTTAATGAAACTCTTTTGCATATATATCATGAATGAATTGAATTGGATGAGTGTTGGCTACATATTTTGTACAGGCCAATTACAGTTTAATATGTGGCAGGATAAGGGCAATATGGAAAGACAATTCAAATCTTCAATTATAATCACACACGTGGCAGTTAGTATTAGTTAGTGTGGATCTGCATAGCACTAGATCAGCAAAGAGATGTAAGATGACGTGACTTTAACAATTACTCGTATATTTAAATTCAAAATCAGTAGGGAAACCTAACTGCAGATATGGCGTAGTGAAGCTAACTGTGAGGAAACACTACAAGAAAATACAGTTTCGGCGACCAAAAACTGAATTTTCGTCGCTGAAAGTGAGACAATCGGCGACTAAAATGGAATTAGTCGCCAAAAGTGTCACTTTTGGCGACTAAAACAGTTTAGTAGCCAAATGCATAGTTATTGGCGACTAAAATCAATTTCGTAGCCAAAAGTAGGGGTTTTGGCGACTAAAATTCAGTTTAGTCGCCAAAAGTGCAGATTTTTGGCTACTAAAAACAATTAGTAGCTAAAAGGAGGGGTTTTGCCGACTAAACCTGACTTTAGTCGCCAAAAGTGCTGTTTTTGGCTACTAAAAAAAATTGGTAGCTAAAAGGGGGGGTTTTTGCCGACTAAACCTGACTTTAGTCGCCAAATGTGCTGTTTTTGGCTGCTAAAAAAATATTAGTAGCTAAAATTAGGGGTTTTACCGACTAAAATTGACTTTAGTCGCCAAAAGTGGCCAAAATTTTTTTTTAGTAAACAAATTTTTTTTAAAATAATTATATTTGAATTAAAAAAATTATATTTATATATATTAAATAATTATATTGAATTAAATATAATTATATATTAAATAATTATAGTTATATTGAATAATTATATATATATTAAATAATTAAATAATTATATTTATATATATTATAAATATATATAAATAATTATATATATTATTTTTTTAATATATATTAAAAAAAAATTATATTGTGCTGAGACGTCCAAGGTTCGAATAATTATATTAAATATTAAATAATTATATTGAATAATTATATAATTATTAGCTAATTATATTGAAATAAAAAAATTATTATATTTATATATTAAATAATTAACAATAATTATTTATATATATTATTAAATAATTATATTGAATTAAAAAAATATAGTATATAAATAATTATATACTATAATTATATTGAATTAAAAAAATAGTATTGAATAATTATATAATTATTAGCTAATTATATTGAATTAAAAAAATAATTATATTTATATATATTATTAAATAATTATATTGAATTAAAAAAATATAGTATATAAATAATTATATACTATAATTATATTGAATTAAAAAAATTATATTTATATATATTATTTTCTATTAATACCGATTAATATAGTATATAAATAATATATATTGCATATATTCTCATGAGATGATGGTGTGGCATAGTGGAGGGAGTGGTTTGCAAAAAGTTTGGCATGTACTGGGCTGAGACGTCCAAGGTTCGAAACTCGCGAGCAACTTGGTAGCAGCGGATGGAAAAAATTTTATTTTGCTTAAAATGCTTTCAGCGACTAAACTCATTGGTCGCCAAAGGTATAATTCTCTAAAAATTAAATAAATAAAAAATGCTATTGGCGACGAAAGCTTTAGTCGGCAAATGCATAAATAAATAAAAAAAAACAGTATTGGCGACTAAAAGTTTAGTCGCCAAATGTATACTTTCCCAAAATAGAATTGACTTTTGGCGACTAATTCTTTGGTCGCCGAAGACATATTTTTGCCGACTAACCTGACTTTAGTCGCCAAAGGAATCCCCGACAATGTATAGGCGACGACATCGGCGACTAATAAATTTAGTCGGGAAAAGTGGGAAATCGACATTTGGCGACTAAAAAAGGACTTTTGGCGACTAAAAATTTAGTCGCCAAAAGTCTATTTTCTTGTAGTGAAACATGATCAGTGATCATGGAGGGATAATTCGATGGTTAGATACTCATTTCGACGGTTATCATTGAGAAGTACAAATAGCAAAGAAGGCCCCAGAAAGAACCCCCGGACTCAGATCAAAAGAATCAGTTTTATCTACTTTATTTTCCTTTCAGTTTTTACATTTCTTATTCTTTTCATTTCTGTACTTCAAATTCCTGCATTGTACTTTGTTCATAGGAGTAGTTTCAAATAGCTTGTTGCTGTAAACTTCTACGAGGCTGAATTGGATCATTGTAAGTCTTTCATTTTTACTTAATGAAATGCTGCAATTGTTTTTCATTTAATTGTTGTTTGCTCAATTTTCCTAAACAAAGCCACCAGTAAAAGTCCTCTTCATTGAGGCTGAAAGAACTAAAACACAATCGTCTGAGAATTGGTTGGCAATTAATATTCTGTAAGGCCTGATTGATCCTTGTTGGCACGCTTAAAATTACAATAATAACCTTCGAAAGCCAAAAAAGCCAACATATATTTTTGGCACGCCCGGTGAGACTAATTGAAATGACTAGACGTAGAAGACAATGAGAAAATGAACGCTTGGAAGAAGGCATGGAAGGAGAGGTAAAAATACCTAATCCAAAGGATAATGTAGTAACACATCCTGTGGAAGTACCTGTCTTATTAGAACCTATGGTCGAACAAACCAGCACTTCGGAGCAAGTACCACATGTTCAAAATATTGGACGAGGCCATGGAGTTGGACCATTCACTGTTCCATCTATTTAACCAAGAAATCCATGGGGAGGCCTAGTAGATGCCATGGGACAGTAATTAATGAACACATTGGAAAGATGGGCAATATCCTTTATGGATCGAATGAATACCCATCAACCAACTAACACAAGGCATATGGAGGAAATTTCAAATGTCCCTCAACAAAGATTGGTTAGAGATGAACAGCCTATGCAAAATAATGGACATACTAATGGTCAAACTAGTAATCAAAACTATGAAAGACCATCACCTCAATCTTGGTATGAGCCTCTTTCGAGGCCTGTGACAAATCAAAATGCATCATCGCTTAACAGTGAAGCCGTGCAAATTGGTGGATTTGGGCCAACACAAGAAAATGGCATAAGGATGTTTTCAAATCCCATGTTCGAAGCCATACCTGGTATGAGGGGTTTCACTAATCCTTTGTTCGAATTTGTACGTGGGGGGTTGGAAGGGTTTCCTGCGACTGGAAGAGACACAACACCTGTTCTAGTACCTTTCGCAAGACAGGCTCAGAGGGGTCACCTATTCCCTCAACATCAGCCAACATTACAGGGACAACCAGTCCCAAATATACCTCCCTATGGACCAAGAGGACCTTAGGCACAAGGTTTTCCATCAAATCCTGTGTTTGTTCCTCTAGTGGTGGTTCAACAAGCACAAAATATAGTCCATAGGGACCAAATTGCCGATATTGTGAGAGAAATGTATGGACCTATGGCTCGGGGGGTTCAAATTCCTGTATATAGGAAACCATATCTAGAATGGGTAGATAGGGTACATGAATACCCAAGAGGGTTTAAAATACCAGACTTTGCTCTTTTTTATGGGAATGGAAACCAGTCAACGGTAGAACATATTGCTAGGTTTGCTGCCCAATGTGGTGAATTTACCAATAATAATTACATGAAGTTAAGACTGTTCCCAAATTCTCTAACTGGGACAGCTTTTGTGTGGTATATTCACCTTACACCTGGCTCTATCCAAACTTGGCAACAAATGGAGGAGGCATTTCATGCCCAATTCTTCCAAATGGAGCCAGAAGTTTCCATGGCAAACTTGGCAAGGTTGAGTCAAAGGCCTGATGAGAAAGCTGTTCAATTTATTGCCAGATTTAAAAGAGTACAAAACAAGTGTAGAGTCATTCTTCCAGAGCCTGAATTTGTGAGATTGGCTCAAAATGGCTTAGAGTTTAAGTTTCGAAAAAAGTTTGACTCAACTGAATTTAAAGACTTGGTGGAATTAACCTATAAGGTGTCTAGGTATGAATCATTACTAGAGGAAGAACAAGTTCGAAGTAATGCATCATACAAGACGTATTATAGAGATCCTAACTATGAAATTGATGTAGCAGAGATCGTAAGGAAAGAGCTTGTGATCTGTGAGACATTAATTCATAAAGACACTACAATAGACCAGTAGTTTTAAAAAAAGACCTTCATAGGAAATATTCTTTCAATTTAACAAAGGCAGATGACATTTTTAATCATTTGCTTGCAGCAAATTTCCTATAGCTACCAAAGGGGGTCAAAATTCCTTCCCCACAAGAACTTAAAGGAAAAATGTATTGTAAATGGCATAATTCTTGGTCCCATTCAACTAAAAACTGTATTGTTTTTCGGGATAGGATCCAAGAGCAGATTCGAAAGGGAAGTTTAAAATTCCTAGCTAAAGTAGAAAAGGCTATGAGGATTGACACTAATCCATTCCCAAAAATTGGAGAAGTTATAGCCAATGTTATTGTATCAGACTTCCAGAACTTATCCTTGAAGGAATTGGAAGAGGTTAATGTGCAAATGCATGTTACCAGCCAGACTACTGTCAAGAAAGATGCTAGAAGCTCACCAGTTGATGGACAGGGCTTTGCAGACCAAAGGGAAGACTTTGATGAAGAGGCACTGGATGATGGCTCTTTAGAGGCAACTGTTATGCAAAGAGTGTGTCCCAGATGCAGGTTGAGCTATAAGTGGTTGAAAGGGCTTTCGATTGATGGGAAGCAGTATTACAAGGATGTTCAAAGGCGTCTTAAACCAACCAGTGCCTATAACAAAAGGCCATATCCAACTGGTCCTAGGCAGCAGCCATTCATGGCTGAGCCAACAGCCACTAGAGTGCACTCCAAGGGCAAGAGACCTCTACATGAGTTCAGACCACCCAACTATTACAGAATGAAGGGTAATCATACTGAGAGGAGACTTGAAGTGGGCTCAAGTTATGGGATCAAAGCTAGAGATTGGCCCCCTAGATCGGTCTCACACAAAATGGAAAGTGGCCACCTTCATGGAAGGCCTGAATTAGGCCCAAAACAGGGAGTCAGGGCCAAGCAATGGCCTTCACAGCTAGCTTCGAAACTGGCTTCGAAGGAAGAAAGAGACAGTTCGACAACTGAGCTAGTGGGTTCATGGGTACCTGGAGTTCTAGATTGGTTTGTCATGCAGAACAAACCTCGGGAAATGTCTACCCAAAGAAATGTTATTGGAGACTAGGGTAGGATGGTTAGACCTCCCTTGGTGACTCCAAATAATTGGGTGTTACTAAAGTATTCAAAAACAAAGGAACTAAATATGGTCCTCGTGATTTCTAGATCCCAAAGGAGGAAGATCCAGTGAAGGTACACTCAGTACCAGAAGGATCTGAAAGAATGTGAGGAAAGCTCTTCATTGGTCCAACCAAGGGCCAGACAGAGGGAAAAAAAAGTCCAAAGTTAGATCATAGTCCAAAATCGACTCCTCAAGACAAAAGGAGTTGCAGAAGAGAGTAGTTGGCCAAAGTTCACTCCGAACTGAAAGCCAAAGAAAGAACCAGTTTAGCAGGATTGGAAAGGGCTTTGATGGAAAGCGATAGTGAGACAAAGGGAGAAGTTAGCCTAGGCCAAAGGAAGGAAATGGTTGAGGAGAAAATGTTTGAAGCCTTCATGGTTGAATAGACATTTTTGGTCGAAAAATCAGCAGAAACAGACCATTCGCAGGAGGTCATTAGTACTGAAGTACCAGAATACAGTATGGAAGATATTTCTGAAGTAATTGAACAAGTTGGCCTGGAAAAGAAGCAGATACAGCTAGTGGTCCAATTTGGCTCGTTTCCTCCAGTGTCAGTGAATATGGTGCATATACTACCATAGGAGTTCCAAGCTGAGAATGAAAACCAAGAAGGTCAGGAGATTGACCCAATTCCAGTTTCTAGTGAGGACTCACAGGTTAGTATGGTGCAAGACGAATCCGAAGTGGCCACACCAATGGAAACTAGAGACGAGAGTGAGGAAGAGGTGAGTATTAACCTCTCATACCCTTTTGAGTATCCTATGACATCCATGACACAACATGTCAAACCCTTTTATATCAAGGCCTTCTTCGATGTGATACAGATGAACCGGGTATTGGTACATAATGGGGCATCAGTAAACCTGCTTCCTAAATCTTCCTTGAAGAAACTAGGAAAAAGGAACCCCAGATTAATCCCAACCAGCAAAACCATTGCTGGTTTCGCTGGAGACAAACAGATGGCTTAGGGTATTTTGCCCATCAACCTGAGTGTGGGAACCAGGGATTGCATGACGGCATTCTTCATTATTGACAGTAATGTTAAATATAATGCTCTACTTGGTAGGGATTGGATTCACACCAACAAATGTGTGCCTTCCTCTCTATATCAGAAGATAATGATGGCCTTGTGCAATGGAGAGACAGAGGAGATCAATGCAGACCCTCAACCTTTCATAGCTTGTGCAGACTTTGCAGAGGCCAAATTGTATACTGAAGGAGTGACACCACTCAGTATATTGAGAAAACCTGATGGATCAGCCGAAGTGACGGCTGATGAGGAATTAGCACACCTGAAGCACTTAGTCCAAGAAGTGCTGAGGAGGAATTTGTCGCCAAGGGTGACAATGATGCCTGGTTGTAGGTAAAAAGATAGAACCCAGGAGGCCAGATCTTTGATTTTAATTAAGTTCTTAGTATTCGACATAAAATTAATAGTTCAGAAGGTGCAAAAGCAAGAGAAAGAAGCCATGGTAATTGGCAAGCAGGAGCAGCAACAGGTCAGGGTTTTGGCCTTTGATAAATACTACGCATTGGATATTGAAACAAAAATCTAGGAGATACTGGAAGAAGAAGCCTTATGGACAAACTTTGTTTATAAGGAGGAGGGCAAAGATGTTGAATCAAAGAAACTGGAAGCAGAACAAAGCAAGGAGATTGCTTTGAAGACAGAAGAAATCAAAAAAGAAGCATCAGTGAGTTCTCAGATACAAGACCCCTTGGAAGAAGTTAACTTAGGGGAATGTTCTATACAGCAACCCACCTACATTAGTGCTTGGTTATGTGCTCTTGACAGGGACCAGTTGTTGGTGGTCTTACAAAGATTTAAAGATTGTTTTGCATAGTCTTATAATAAACTACCAGGGTTGGACAGGTCATTAGTAGAACATAGGCTCCTCATGAAGCCTAATTTCAAGCCATACAAGCAAAAATCAAGAAGGATGAGTCCTGAAGTGATTCAGAAGGTCAAAGAGGAAATTCTTAGGCTTCTTAAAGCAGGCTTTATTAGGACAGCCAGGTATGTTGAATGGCTATCCAATATTGTGCTTATAGTTAAGAAGAATGGTAAAATAAGGGTATGCATCGATTTCAGAAACCTGAATTTAGCAACTCTAAAATACGAGTACCCCATGCCCATAGTAGATTTATTGGTGGATAGTTCAGCAGGGTATAAGATTTTATCAATGATGGATGGGCACTCTGGTTATAACCAAATCTGCATTGTAGAAGAGGATATCCACAAGACAACATGCAGATGTCATGGGAACATTGGCACCTTCGAATGGGTTAAAATGCCATTTGGCCTGAAGAATGCTGGAGCTACATATCAAAGGGCTATGAACACTATCTTTCATGATCTCATTGGATGATATTTAGAGTGTTACATTGATAACATTGTAGTAAAGTCTCAATCCATGAAGGAACATTTGTTTCACTTGGAAGCAGCTTTTGAAAGAATGAGAAAGTTTAAGTTGAAACTTAATTCTCTCAAATGTGCTTTTGGCATATCAGCTGGAAACTTTTTGGGCTATGTAGTACACAAGAAGGGAATATAGATTTATCAGAACAAAGCCAAAGCTATCATTGAAGCCAGACCTCCATCAAGTAAGAAAGAAGTACAAAAATTCCTTAGACAGGTTAATTTTCTTCAAAGATTTATTTCTAATACTGCAGGGAAAACTAAAGTATTTTCTTCCTTATTAAGGTTGAAAGATGAAGAGGAGTTTGTGTGGATAGCAGAGCATCAAACTGCTTTCGAAGGAATCAAAGCCTACTTGGCCAAGCCTCTAGTGCTGATGCCACCAAAGGGTAATAAGCCCTTGAAGTTGTATATTGCTACGACAGAAGATTCACTGGGAGTTTTCTTAACCCAGGACAATGAAGAAGGCAAAGAGCAAACAGTTTATTACCTTAGTAAGTTTCTAAATTCTTGTGAATATAAATATTCAGCTGTAGAAAAGCTGTGTCTTGCATTGTATTTTGCTGCAATGAAATTAAGATACTATTTTTTACCTACAACTGTCTTGGTAATTGCAACCACATATTTGGTTAAATATATGTTATCTAGACCTATGTTGAGAGGAAGAATTGGCAAATGAATACTAACTTTATCAGAATTTCATCTAGAATATGTCCCCCAAAAGGCAGTAAAAGGACAAGTTTTAGCTAATTTCTTGGCAGATCATCCATGTCAGACAGAAAACCAAGAGATAGTGGAGCTTGGTATGGTTAGTGTTGAATCATGGCAAATGTGGTTCGATGGATCAAAAGTCAACAGTCTAACTGGAATTGGTGTGGTGATTAAGTCACCACAAGGGGTAGAAACCACACATGGTTTCAGAGTGGATGAAATTACTTGCTTTAATAATCAAGCTGAATATGAAGCTTTAATAATGGGACTGGAAATACTTATTGGGTTACAAGCTCATGCAGTTGATATATTTGGAGATTCTCAATTGGTAGTTAACCAGGTGAAAGGAATTTTCAAGTGTCAAAGTGCAAGCATGTTATCATACTATGTTGTTGCATTACATTTGCTTTTTCAATTTCAGATAGCAAATGTGACTTATGTCCTAAGATTCTTGAATAATAAAACTAATGATGTAGCTCAGAAAGCCTTGAATTTCAGGAGAAGGGATAATACTCAAATGAACATAAGCCAAACAACATATCAAAAAGTAATACCACCCTTAAATAAAAGGAATGTGGTCTTAGAAGTCAATCATAATGACTTATAAGAACAAGATTGGAGGCATCCAATAATGCAGTATCTAGCTGGCCCATCTTTGAAAGTCAGTAGAAAAATCAAATTGCTATCTATGTAATATATAATGTATGGTAATGCTCTCTATAAAAGGGGGGCAGACGGGTTATTATTGGAATGTTTAGGCCCAAAGGAAGCATTGACAGCCATGGCTGAGGTTCATGAAGGCATCTGTGGTGCTCATCAGCCTAGTGTGAAGATGAGATGGCTATTTCGAAGACATTCCTACTATTGGCCAACCATCCTTAAAGATTGTATAGAATATGCTAGAGGTTGTTAGGCATGCCAAATGCATGTCACAATAAGACATGTACCCATAACTGATCTGCATGCGGTTGTGAAGTATTGGCCTTTTAGAGGATGGGCTATGGATATGATGGGAAAAATACATCCACCGTTTTCGAAGCATAATTGTTTGATCTTAGTAGCCATAGACTACTTCACTAAGTGGGTTGAAGCTAAACCATATAAGGCTGTAGACCAGACTGAAGTTATTGGATTTATTAAAGATCTAATGCACAGATTTGGCATCCCTCAAACTATAACTGTTGATAATGGAACTATATTTGATGGGAAGATAGTAAAGTCTTTTGTGGCAAAATTTGGAATTAGCCTTATTAATTCTACCCCCTATTATGTACAAGCAAATGGTCAGGCAGAATCATCCAATAAATCCTTGAAAAAAGGAATACAGAGAGTTATGGAAGACAATCCCAGGGATTAGCATAGCTTACTGTTGGATGTATTATGGGCTTACAGGACTTCTCCAAGATCAAGTACAGGAGTTACTCCTTATGACTTAGTATATGGGCATGATGCAGTGTTACCTGTAGAAATTAACATTAAGTCTTAAGGGTGAGAGGCCAGGATCAGTTAGTTCTTGAGCAGTACCATCAGAGTATGTGCTTGGAATTAGAGAACGTGGATGAAGCTAGAATTCTGACATTAAATAGCATTCTTTTCCAAAAGAAGAAAGCAGCCAAAAACTATAATAAGAAGATCAAGCACATTAGCTTTGATGAAGGTGATTTGGTATGGAAGACAATACTCCCAATAAGGATTAAAAGCCACAAGTTTGACAAATGGTCACCTAACTAAGAAGGGCCATATCAAGTTCATAGAGTCTTGCCTTGGAGAACATATCATTTGAGAAATCTGAATAGATATGTACACCCCAAGAAAATTAATGGCAGATATTTAAAGCCTTATTATTCAACCGTGTGGGAAACACAAGGAATATAATAAGTGCTAAATAAAAGGAGCATGAAAACACTCAAATAATAAATAAAGATTTTATTTCATAATGAGTTGAATACATGTAGCCATAGATTGGCCCAAAAGTCAGTACAATGTTTTAGCTGTTCCTTTACAATTGACTCTCTACTCTTAAGAGATGAGAACAACTGAATGGCTGTAGCCATTTCCTGCTTTCGATCAGCTAGTCCTTGGTTAGTAATCTGTAAGTTCGTGGCAGTTCAATCTAAAGCTAGGTTGACTGCTGATAACTCTTTTTCGAGCTGAGCTTTCTTCTCCAATAGTTAAGCTTGAAATTGGAAGACAAAGGAATTTTGTTCTTTTAATTCTGACACTTTAGCATGTATCTAGGAAACAAATCTCTAGTCTCTCAGCAATTTCTCTTCTGCAGCTTTGGTAACATGGCAGATGTTGATGTAAAAGTCAATGGTAGCTACCGCCTGAGATAAATGACTTGAAATAGTCATGTTGGATTGCTCAACGACCTTGCAGCACTGGAGGAAGCCATTCTTGATAATAGGCCTTTATAAGGCTTCGAAAGGGATCCTCGAGAAGAGTGTCAGCAACTCCAAACAGCTGTCCAAGTCTAATGAAGGTAAAGAAGTCCTATTAGTGGAGGAAGAACTCTCAAAAATTTCTAAGAGAGAATTAGCCAAGACTAATGGCTTCGTTTCGTTGCTAGCTGTTAGAATGGTGGAAGGCATGTCAAAAAGACTAGCTAGCCTAGCCTCGAAGATGTCCACCTCTTCCGTTGACATGGAGAGTGCAGAAAGGACTCTGGTAGAAGGAAGAGATGGTTGCATAGGAATAGGAGAAGAAGGTGAAACATCCCTAGCAGTCTCCATAGTTTTGGCTACCAGTAAGTCAAGAGAAGAGGGACTGGAGCTAGATAAGATTAGTGGACAAGGAACTGGTGAGCTACCAGTGTCTTCTCTATGGGAATTAGCTATCACTGGAGATGAAGTAATAGCTGGAATTTCCTCAGGAGGGGAAGGAACAACAAGATTTAAAGGGAGAACAAATTGAGTAGAGTTGAAGGATAGAAGAGGAAAGTATAGAGTTAAGCCGAAAGATAGGGATACAAGAATGCTTTGCCTCAAGAAAGGTACGAAAAATGTAGGACTAGGGAGTGTGAGTATTGCTTGAATTGGCTTCACATTTTGAGGTCTTTCAACTTCAGATGAAACTGAAGGAGTCCTTATTGAAGGAGAAGGCAAAGTAGTTATTACTGCAAAAGAAGAAATACAAAGTAATGTTAAGTCTCAGCATCAAGAATTTGAGAAAGGAAAGTGAAGACACGAAAAGAAATTACTGGTTTCAGAAGTGGTGGCAATGATGGGAGAACTACGAAGGGAATAATGCTTAGTAGTGTGTTGCCTTCTCGCAGTTTCTTTTTGGGTTGTATCAGCAGCAACAGCTTCATTCCTTAGTAGTTGCTACTGCCACCTTTTTTCAACCCTCTGGAAAACAATTATTTCTTTAGAGTGTTCATTCTCCACTGTTTTGGCAGCTGCCTCATGAGTAGGATCTTCGGCCAAGTCAGAAGGAGAGACGGTTGTCTTCTTTTTCTTTTTCCTCTACAATGGTATTTCCTACTTTTTCTCTGTCTCTTTCTCTGCAATCTGAGACTCAGACTCCTCAGGAGTGAGTAGTAGTTTTCTTTTCTTTCTCTGTTGGTGTTTGTCTTTGAGAATAGCTAGAGCTTTAGCTCTCTTGGGAGATTCTTCTTGTGGAGACCCTACACCAAGTAGTATGAATATGAAGAAAACAAATAGAAAATTCTGAAAGGAAGGAAATCTAAAAGTGCATACCCTTCTTCGAAGCAACTCTGGTAACTCTAGAAGGAGGGAGTGAGACTGCAGGAATAGTCTTGGTAGCTATAGAAGGAGAATGGATGGTCCCAATTTCTTTTGGTTGAGCCTTAGAAGGCACACTTAGCCCTATTAGTAAATCATGAGGATGTATTGCTAGATGCACTTCCATATTGACTATCCACCAATTTTGAAATCTTTTTAAAACTGAGCCAGAGGGGAGGAATGGTGTAAATTTAAACTCACTCAAATCTTTCAATAGTTTAAATATTGCCTCCTGTAGTTTAGGCTTGGGTACTCTCAGGTCTCTGGCTGTAAGATGGATATTCGAGAGACTGCAGAGTGGAATGGAAATTCCTTGGGTAAGCCCAAATTGCCTGGCAAATTGGGAGGGGTAGTATACCTCAGATATGCACTTATAAGCTCGAGGGTTTAAATTACCAATAAAAAGTTCCCTCGGCAACAAAATAGAGGCCCACATATCCTTGTGCAATGGGTTAGAACACTGTCTATCAGCCAAGAATTTCCTTAGCCAAGTTTGTCCTTTATTGGCATCAAAGGGGTAAAAGAAGGTGGCAGATGGGGAAATAGGAAGCTGGTGAAAAAAAGTAAGATAGTAAGCAAAAGAAGCAGGATAAAGGACAATTCTAGCATACTTTTCTCCATAAGTGCTAGGATCTTGAACTAAGAACTTCAAGCACTTGGGATGTAAATCAGTGAAGTATGTAAAGAGCTAGAGTTGAACCACCCAGAGGGGACCTCCCTGGTTGATATCAAGAGGTTTCTCACAGAATTTGGAGCAGGCTCTATAGACATAGCCTAAAAGATAACGGGCCAAGGCTATTCACTTCTTCAAAACAAGGGCCTTTGTAAGTGGGGCAAACTTAGGCATGATTCGTTGAGATGATGTACAAAAGAGAAATTTATACAACCAATATAAAATAAAGGAAAAGAGCTCTCGATCACTCATAAGGCCCTCCTTTTTATTCTCAGTTTTTACAAAGTCACTGAAGGAAGAATTCAAAGATGGAAGAGAAAAATCAACCGAAAGGTCTGGATAACTAGGTGTAAAGGGAGTACCAAGTGGTGAAAGCCCTGAGAAATGACAGATATCAAGAACGGTGGGGGCCATTATACCACACCCGAACTAAAAAAAATTAAAGGCCATATTCCAAAAACAAAGAGCGGCAGGAATCAAAAAAAGGGTCTTTAGGAATGATAAACCTGGAAAGACGAAGGGCATCATAAATACAGAGCTCTTGTAGGTCCCATTCTTTTGCAAGTACGACCCTGTCGTACCACTCCTCCCACTCAACCCTCAATGTTGGCCAACAACGATGACGTCGGTTCACCCTCCAATTTCCCCAGTCAAGCCCCCCTTTATAGAGAAGAAAGTGGTCCTTCAAACGAGGGTACAAAGCGGGAAGTTGGGCGGGAACCTCTCGAAAGATAGGACCTAGGACATATTCTTGTTTTTCAGTGTGGCGAGGAAAAAAGAGGCGTTCGTCTATGGCACTCGGTCCACCAGCTTTAAATTTAGCAATTTCTTCCTCAATACATCTTTTCAAAGCCATTGTTGGGCTTATACGTTTGTCAGCTGGTCCTTTCAAGGAAGAAGACTCCATTGGTAAGGAGCAGCAAGAAAGAGAGGGTTAATAGAGATGGAAAGTTTGTGTGTTAGAAAAACGAATGAATTGAAAGCACGAAACAAAAGGATTTTTAAACCTTTCTTTTTGAAAAAATATACCCAATCGTTTTAAGTGGGTTGAATTCATAAAGAAGTGCTAAAGGTACAGATACGAAAGGTTTTCCCTCAATGTTAGTAATTTGGAAGGGAAATGTATCTCAAATACTAATGTTGGCTTCGAAATCAAATGTTTGGCTTTGAAGCCAAGTTTTAGCGCCAAAATCAAGTGACAAACAGCTTCAAAAGTAGGAAGTTGACTTTGAAGCACATTCCACACCTAAGGGTGCAGGAATGCCCAGGTATTTGTTTACCTCAAAAAGATTAAAGACCTGCTTTTAGGTTTTTTGATGAGAGTAAAGTCTTTCGAAGCAAAATTTGAAATACCTTACAGTTAGAGTTAGTTTGTTATAGGCTTCAAAACCAATAGTTGGTTTAGTAGTATACAGAAGGAATCACTTTTTTGGAATAAAATAGTGCAGTCCTTAAAAAAGGTTTCCATATTTTGAAAAATATAAACTGTTTGTTCGAAGCAAAATTAGTTGATTTGAAACTACTTGAGTGTATTAACCATATGTTGGGGAATTGGATATGATCAAATCAAGTTTCGAAAGACAAAATTGTTGAATTCGAAACTCTGATTCTGAAAGGAGACCTAAGGCTAAAGTTGTCAATTACACTCCATATGTTGGGAAAATTCAAATTGGGTTTCCCGTATTTCATTGGGTATGATCGAATTAAGTTTTGAAGGACAAAATTAGTGAATTCGAAGCCCTAATTTTGTTTGTTTTTGACAAATGGAGTAGAATCAGACTATGCCAAATAAAGAGAAAACATCTTAGCTTCATTAAGACAAAAACAATTACATCAGAAGCCTTTTTTGGCTACATATTCAAGTTTATAAAAATAAAGAATGGAGTAAATGACAAGCTCATGGAATTTGTTTCAACTATGGTCAATGAACTTTTGTTCATTTTTTATTCTATCTTCTATCTTTTCCAGGCTAGGCTTTTGAAGTTGATATGCTCTTACTTGATAAAAAAGTTTTTCGGCCTTTATTTCAAACTCTATTTCTTTCAACCTTTGTTCTATCTCATCCATGTCCAAGTCATCCCAGTATACAGAGTCTTTATTCTTGAAATCATCATATTCGTCGATGAGGTTTTCTGCTTCATACCGGGTATGAACTCGACATGCTGAAATTTGGTCCAAAGATCGAGTGGTAGCCACAACAATTTGATGCTAATGAAGAAGTAGTTGGAGTTGGTTTAAAAACATCTGGAGTTTTGCTTGGACGATGGGGTTGAGGACATGACCCCTCGGGTCATAACATCATAAGCCCATCGAAAGTTCTTAAGAGGAACATTATCCTCGAGAACATTAAAGGGCAAGTGAGAAAAGGCCGCAAGCAGAAGTTGGGCTTGATATCGCTGAAATTTAGTAGGGGGGAGATGGAAGGCTATAGGAGGGGAGAAACTGGTCTTCAAAGAGAGTAAGTCTCAGTTCCTCCATCCACTGAGGGTTTTGCGGAAGAGGAGGTGCAGGAGTTTCCATCTCGAAAGAAGGAGGGAATTGGGGGTTGCTGACAATATCAAGCCAGTCAGAAGGGTAAAGTTTTGCCTTCTGGGCTAAGAATGATGGGCTATACCCTTGAGCCTCTTCTGGACGACGAGTGGCTTGTACTATCATCGTAGGCATGGAAGATGTGTACCACGCTACAAGTAAGTTGTCTTCCAAATGGCGTCGGCGGTCGATGGGTACATATGGGTAAACCACCGAACTCTAAGCAAAGGGAGAGAAAGTTAGAGGAGTAACAAATTCGACAAAATGATGATTGATTCGCTCTATTAACTTGGACTCCTCAGGTTCTGGCTAGCTTTTCCAACTGGAAGCCCCAGAAGAAGAAGAAGCTGTAGCCTCATCCCACGCAGAAGGTTTTGGGTCATAAGAAGAGCTTCCAATATCCATGTTTGCAAAATTTTTGGTTAAAGAATTATGGACAATAGGTTCTGTAGACACCCTATTTTTGACCGACCTTAAGACTTAGACGTCATCGATTGAGCGCTCGGTGATTGTGCATGTTGTGCTCGTTTTGAGGTTTCGGAGTTTTGGCTAAGAGCCTTGCCTCCGGGCCTCTGAACTCTTTGCGCTTTGGCTCGGTTTGCGGACCAAACCTTGTTTTTCTTCCCTAGAGGGAGGGAGTGGCCTTGTAGACCACTTTTCCCGTTTGGAGGGCAGTTTCCGGTTTTTGAAGCCTTCGGCTACAGGCCTTGACTTGGGACCGCTTAACGTTCTCCGTTTGGCGTGGTTTTTGAACCACACCTTGTTGTCTCTGCCTAGAGGGACACTGTAGTCCGGGACACCACTTTTTTGGTCGCAGACCACTTTTGGTGCCGGTAGACTAGTTTTCGAGGCTTTCGGCTACGCACTTTGCCTCCCGAACTTTCGTTTTGCATCCGTTTTGGTTTGTTTTTGGTACAAACCTTATTTTCCTTGTTTGGAAGGTGGTACAAGGGTGGGAGACCAGTTCTTCCCCTTGGAGACCACTTTTCCTCCCGCCAGCCAGTTTTCTGGTCTAACAACTGGTTTTCTTGGTCTTTGGACCACCTTTTCTGGTCGGCCACCACACCACTGCATTGTTTTCATGCTCTAGACCATCTCCCACCATGGCCGACCAATTGTTGTCTTGGGAGACCATTTGTGGTAGTCGGCTGACCACCTCAAGTAGCTGGCCGGCCACTTTAAGTGGTCGGCTACTTTTTGTCACCTTTTTGGAGATATTTTCTTCCAGTTGGCACTGCTGGAAGACACTAAAGCCATCCTCCATACACGTGTATGGAGGGATGGCTTTGAGGCCAAAGCTTGTCCAACAAGCTTGTTCTTTGTTCTCTATAAGAGAGAACCACCTCCTCCCTCCTCTAGGTTTAGAATTTCATCCTTGAGCTATACATATCATCTATCTCTATAATCCTTCATTTCTCTCTTGTTTTGTGCCTTAAAGTGACTATTCTTCACACTTTTGCACACAAACACATAGTGAAACACCATCCTTTTGTTGCTAAGGTGCTTAGGAGCTGGTTTTAGAGTTTTTGGACTAGTTTTGGTTAGAAAAACTTGCTGGAGTTGTATCTTCAAAAGTGTTCTTCAAGGGTGAGCTTTTAACTCCTTAAACCCTTATTTTTGCTTAAGCTTTTGGAGCTATTTGCATACTGTTCTTGGCTTAACTTCCTACTGCAAAAAGTTTTGTTTTTCAGTCCTTAAAATGTTTGTTTAAGGTCACTTTTGTGTTGAGGATAGTATACCCCCTCTTAGGCCTTGTTTGGTCTTGTTCTTGTACCTTCTTTTTAAGCTATTGGGATCACCTTTGCATGACCTTTCTACCACTGAAATCTAGAGGATTTTCAGTGGTGGAGAGGAGGTTTTGACGTCCCAAATAGGAGAGGGTCATCCCCTCTCCTTGTATTTTGAACACTTGATTCATATGCCTTATGTTTGAGCATGTTTATTAAGCTTGTGTTGGCTTGTTCTTAGCATGTATTTGGGGTTATTTCAGCATGCCTCAGATCTGTTTTGACTTGGTTTGGTCATTCCATGCATGCCTTATACACTTGTTGTGTAAATCTTACAAACTAGCTTTGTGTGCCTCATGTTTGAGCATGTCTTTCTAGCTTGTTTTGGGGCCATCTCAGTAGGTTTTTGGTATTGTTTTAACATGCCTTAGATCTGTTTTGGATTGGTTTGGTTGGTCCTTGCATGCTCCATGCACTTGTAGTGCATTTCCATGAACTAACCTAATGTGTGCCATGCTTTAACATGTCATTCTAACATGCTTGACTTAACTCTAAGAAGCTTTTGTCCATGTTTTAGCATGCTTAAGCTCTGATTTGTGTTGTTTTGGTCATACATGCCATGCTTTATATAGCTATAGTGCATTCTAGCATGTTAGCTTTGTGTATCAAGTCCACTAGCGTGCATTGCTTGGCCTATTTCCATGATTTGGCATCATTTGGAATGTGATTTTAGTCCATGTTTCATGGTCTTACTCTTGCATCTTTCACTTATTCCATGCTTTAAGGAGTTTGTGTTTTATGCCCTTAACATGAATAATTGCGTATGCCTTCATGCCTAAGTTTGCGAGCTATCATTTCAATGTGTTTTTGGGGTTATTTTGCCATGATATAACTATGATTTTTGTTGGTTAAGCCATCTCATGCTTGGTCTTGGTAGGTGTAGTGTAATCTACCTTATTTGCCTTGCATATTCCATGCCTTATGCCCTTCATGCTAGCATATTTTGGCTTCTTTCCATACATGTTTTAGACTCATTTTGACATGTTCTAGGACTATTTTGGGTTGCCTTTGCCATATGCTTCATGTTTTTCATAGCTATAGTATAAGTGCCTATGCTAGTTTCAAGCTTTGAGCTTCATAGCATACTTCATTTGTGTTGTGTACATGATTTGGCATCCTTTAACATGACATTTCAGAGCATGTAATATTGCCATGTTCCCACTTCATTCACTCTTTAAGTGCCTTTGAGTGTTATGCATTGTTGCCTAGTTTGTAGCCTAGCATGTATGCCATCTTGCCTAGGCATTTGATTCCTCATCTCAGCATGTTTTGGTCTTTGTTTAGACTTAATTAAGCTCTGTCCATGGTTGGTTCATGCATTTATGCCATGTTTTGCACGCCTCCTATGTGTTGCTTTTTGCTAGCTTCATGCCTTAAGGACCCTAGCATGCTATACTTGATATGTTTGAATGATTTGGCATCATTTCATACCTTATTTCAGTGTATTTAGTGTTTTCGCACTTCTATGTTTATCACTCCTTGAGCGCCCTTGAGGGTTGTGCTCTTAGGCCTACTTGATAGGCCAAGGCATGTGCATGTTTGCCTTGCCTTTTTGTGCCTTTGTTTTGGTGTTATGGCCACTGTTTTGGGCATGGCTGAGGTTTGTCCATTTTGGTTTAAGTCCATTGAGCATTGTGTATGCCATGTTACGTCGCATTGTGCATGTTATGTTGTTGTTTGCATTGTGCATGCTATGTTCTTGCTCTCATTGTGTATGCCATAATCACATTGCATTGAGTATGCCATGTTGCATTGCATTGTGTATGCCATGTTATTTGTTGCATTTTGTTTGGAATAGGTGTTAGTCCAAACACGAGAAACGATGGACGTTTCATACTTAAAGTGATGAAACGTGTCTTATTTCTCGGTCGCTGACACTCTTGATTTACATGATAGAGTTTTAGGCTTTATGTGTTTATGTGTGCATTAATTTTATATTGAATTATGCAATTTGGCTTCTCGGCCATCATGTATCGAGATGCGTGATTGATGGCCTGAGGGTCGAAAACCACATTCCCTTGAGCTTATGAAATGATAGGGAGGGTGGTTGTGCACACATATGTTGCAAATATATTACCATGCCCCTTTCTTGCTTTCTGTTGCAGCAAAGTGGAGAAGTGCAGCAAAACTGGTCGGCCGACCAGATAAACTAGCTGGCCGACCACTTTTTCTAGTTTGCAGCAATAGAAAGTGGTCGGCCAGTGGCTGGAAAAACCCCTAGGTGGTCGGCTACCCTCCCACAGGTCCCCAAGATGAGTTAGAAGCTATCTGGAGCTTGGTGCAAGTTTCTGAGAACAAATGAGAACAGAGGCAAGTTGGGGCATCGCATTGGATTTTCGAACGAGGCGACCGAGCATGCATGCACTCTTCTCCCTTTGAGGACCTTACTTTACTACTTTACTTAGCTAATTTGCTTAGCTAGTTTATGCTTTGGTTTTGTACCTAATTAGTTAATGCGTTAACTATTCAATTTGTGTTGTAATAGCTTAATTAATTAGCTTGTTAGTTAATTAGTTAGTTTGTAATAATTAGTTTAAATTAGCTTAGATTGGCTAGTTAGCTTTTTATTCGAACCCTCCGTCGAGAGGGCCAATTGTTGTAATAAGCATGCATATGTGTGATGCATGTCTTTCAACCCCCATTTCTTTCTCCCTTTTACTTAACCGCTTACGATGGTTAGTTTTAGGGCATATTTCGATTAGCATACCTTATGTTTGCATGTGTGCATCATTCATCTGTATTGCATGCACCGGGCTTGGCACATCATACTAACTGCATTGTATTTCAATTCTAAGTTGAATACATGTATCTAGTTGCATTTCATATGCCATTTCTAGAATAGCCGAGCCTATTTTAGTTGTATTTTTGCATGTGTTGCATTAGCCATCTTAACATGAACTAGGATCATGTATGATTTCTAACTAGTTCTCTGTTTTGGCTCGGAGTACACTGTGAGTGTTTACGCTTTAGCATACTACATGTGTGTTAATGTTGCCATGAAAGCATGCTTGCCATGAGACTAACTGCTTATTTGATATAATTGCCTAAATGCCTGTGGGTGAAGGTTGGATTATTTGAATTGGAACAATTCATTGAAATCTGCGATTTAGCGTATTTGCGAGTAGCAAACTTCAAAACCGTTAACGAACATGCAATGTTTTGTTCCAACTTAGACGATCTAGTTTATACTTGTATGCTGTGCATCACATAGTAATTCTAGGTTAATAACCGGAATAAGAACACATGTGTTTTCAAAAACAAAATATCATGCTTAGTACAGGCTGATCTTTGATCGGGCGAGCGGGGGTGCTCATTGCATGACCTTCCCCTCTTGTACCCAAATTCCCGAGCCAAGGCAACTTTGGTGATGACGGACACGTAGCCTTAGGCATGAGTCAGGGTTTCCTAAATTCCCCCAAAATAAAATATTTAGGTGGCGATTCTGTATCTGACAAAGCAATCTATGTTTGACACTTCTTTATAAAAATCAGTTTTCCAAAATGATTTGCCGGATTTGGATTCTTTGGTGATTTATCGGTCTCGCATTGCACTTTGTGAGATTAGATTCAGAACCGTGACATTGAGTCCGAACTGTAGTAGTTAGAAAACAAAATGGAATTCGCGCCCTCGCAGGCGCGAAGCCCGGGGAGTTCTCGGGGCGGTCTACAGGTTCGTAATCCAAAGGTTGATAGTCTGCAAAAGTTTCCATGACTTAAATATAAGAAGGCAGGTAAAGGTGACTAATCAATGCATGAAGGTTCTTTCGAGGACGAACAACATTATCAAACAACTCTTCATATGCTTGATCGAGGTAAGAAAATGTTTGCTTGGCCATGAAAGTTGTACCAGTCTTTTCGAATACTGAGATAGTGGAAATGTTCAAAGGATAAAAGAGAATTTAATGCAAATGTTTCATTGATGAATGACGGTTGCATTTCTGAAAAATGCAAAGCCCATGCACGTTCTAAGACGTGGATAAAATACCTTGATTCACTAATATCACCAAATATTGGGTATATTAGTGCGGGGGGTAATGGTGGCTACATATTTTGTACAGGCCAATCACAGTTCAACACGTGGCAGGATAAGGGCAATACGGAAAGACAATTCAAATCTTTAATCGTAATCACACACGTGGCAGTTAGTATTGGTTATTGTGCATCTGCATAGCACTGGATCATCAAAGAGATGCAAGATGACGTGGCTTTAACAGTTACTCGTATATTTAAATTCAAAATCAGAAGGGAAGCCTAACTGCAGATATGGCGTAGTGGAGCTAACTGTGAGGAAACATGATCAGCGATCATGGAGGGATGATTCGATGGTTAGAAAGTCATTTTGACGGTTATCATTGAGAAGTATAAATAGCAAAGAAGGCTCCAGAAAGAACCCCCAGACTCATATCCAAAGAACCAGTTTTGTCTACTTTATTTTCCTTCCAGTTTGTACATTTCTTATTCTTTACATTTCTGTACTTCAAATTACTGCACTACACTTTGTTCATAGGAATAGTTTCAAGTAGCTTGTTGCTGTAAACTTCTACGAGGCCGAATTGGATCATTGTAAGTCTTTCATTTTTACTTAATGAAATGTTACAATTGTTCTTCATTTAATCATTATTTGCTCAATTCTCCTAAACAAAGTCACTAGTAAAAATCCTTTTCATTTGAGGTTGAAAGAACTAAAATATAATCGTCTGACAATTGGTTGACAATTAATCCTCTGTAAGGACTGATTGATCCTTACTGGCATACTTAAAATTACAAAAATAAACTTCGAAAGTCAAAAAAATCAACAATGAGACAAATCTAAACGCTGTATTTAGCTGAGAAATTTTAAAAAAAGTTTAAAAAGAAAAAGAAAAAAAAATATAAAATTAAATAAAATATAAATATATTTTATCTATTTTTTTCTTTTTCATTCAAATTTTATTTTAAATTTCCAATCAAACATAGTCTAAATGAATGGCGTGTACATAAAGTGGCCTAGTACAGACAGAAAATAGCAGAAAATGATTGATTGTAAAGTAGTCCAGCTAAAGTTGTAATCTTATCAACGCCCAAATGTAAAGTTTTGTGGATTTGGAAGGTTTGAAGTGTTGAAAAGTCTGAATTGAATTGGATGAGACAAATCTAAATGAATGGCAGGAGTGATTATAGATGCCTCTGATCCGCTCAATTTTATTAATTTGATGTAATTCGATTGATATTGCACATATGCATGTCTTTTGATAGATGAATGTGTATATAATATTTTAAAATCCACTAATATGGTTTGAATGACGGATGAATTATTTTGCACTTTTATGAATTTGATATCCTCTTGTAAATAAAGTTCAAAATAAAAACAAAAAAGGAATTGCTAATAAGTAACAATATAGATTAGAAATAATAAAATATATATTTTTATAAAAATATAAAAGAATACTTTAAAAATATGCATGCATAGTGTCATGGTCTATTATAGACAAATAATATATATATTTTTTCAAATTACTAGTTATTGGAGATTATAAGAGTGATGAATTATAATTCTGAAAAACATTCCAAAATTTGTAAAATTCAAACCGCCAAATCAATCAGATTTATCGGCCAATCCACACGGTTCGTTCAATCTGCATTTGCCAAATCAGTGGATTGATGTAGAGTGATTTTTTTCAACCCACCTAGCTTTAAATAGATGGCGGATGAAGTGCCACTCGATTCAATCCAATCTACGATCAACCATAATGAATGGCGTAGACATAAAGTGATCTAGTCGAGGCAGAAAATGATTAATTGTAAAACGGTCCATCTAGATGCTCATGATTAGTTTTAGAGACTAAGTAAAAAGAACAACTTAGATTTTGTTTGGGATGTGAATTGACTTTTTAGCTATTTAGTGTGGGGTTAAAAAACTTCGTTTGAGATAGATTTTTTGATTTTTTTTTTTACTTTTATGAAAGAAAAAATGAAAGAAAAAATGAAATAATTAAAATTTGGATGTGACATTTTATCTTATTGACCTAAAAAACCTATTTTATTTTTTTATGACTAATTTAGTAAAAAAGTTCAAAAACCTCATACGCCAAACAAAGGCTTAGAAGAGCCCAAGTTAAGATAAATTGTAAATATACTTCCCAAGATTTATTTAAAATATAGATTTCATCCTATTGTTCTATAAGTTATAAATATCTTTTGATAAAATTTGTCATTTAAAAAAATTAATAATAAAAATAAAATTTATAACAACCTTCATATAACAATAAAATTAATTAAAATATATTTTTGACATCATTAAAAACTGTTAATTCACTTAATCAATAAATTTATATTAATTATTTTTTTATTATTTATTTCAATTATTCATACAATTTCTAGAACATATAATTTAGATCATAATATATAATTTATTTGACTATTATTTTAAGGTATTTTATTAGTTAATATACTTTGCATTAAAAAAAAAAAATCAATCTCCACGATTTGTATAATGAAAAAAAAAATAAATTAACATTTGCATATCAAATCAATAGAATTGATGTTATATATATATATATATTGGGTATTACAACTTTCAGTAACAGTTTGAAAATTTTGTTATAGAAAAACGTCACTAATTGTAAGTTTTAGCGATAATTTATAATAATCATGACAAAAAAAAGTCACTAATTGTTCATTTTTAGCGACATATGCAAAAAATGTCACAACTATTTTTATCGACGATTTTACTAAGACTTATTTTCAATAGGACTTAATGAGAATTAAGTCCAACTATTAGAACATATTAATAGTTTACCGTTAATTTTTGTTTGTGATTTTAGATTAATTTTTAGTTTATTTATATTAGTTTGTATTGAAAAATGATGTGGAGTGCAAATAGTTGAATCTTATTTTAAGAAAAATATTTTTACAATAATAAATTTATCACTAAAAATTAAAACAAAATTTTTAATAAATAAGTCCAATTCACTACACATTTGCTCGTAAGTGCTCAACAAATAAAGCATGCTGAGTATACAACATTTGATAGGCTTGTTAGCGTTACAAGCACCATGGACAATTATTTATTTTTTTAATTCAATTCAATCAAAAAAATAAAAATAAAAATAATAATAATAACAATAATTGTCTATAATGATAAAATAATTGTTCATGTTACAAGCACCATGGACAATGGACAATTATGAATCAGCACTTAGCTTATGCAAGCGATAAACATTTGTCACATTTGTCCCTATTTTGTTTGTATACAATTTGACAATAATATAATTTATTCTTGAAAAATCCCATTACAACCCTTGAAACCCACCAAAAGAAATTATTCTTAGAAGAGAATTTGAAACCTAAACTCCATTCAAAATCTACAATCCATGACTTAGATGATTTAAGAATCACTTCAATTTCTTCAAGCGATTATCTAAACTCACTTAAAAGATTGTTCTAAACAAAATTTTTTTTTTGGTGGCATTTATAGAGAAAAAAACCAATCATGCAGTTATAACTAATTTGGTTAACTCTAGAACAATAGTGACTTTAAATATTTGATATTTTCGTAAGACTCTAAACTCTAGTAAAATGTCAAAGACAATCGAACAATCGCTGGACAGCACATTTAACCAACTCAAACATCTAATTGGATTGGATTCTCAATAGAATTAAAACCAATTACAATTGAGAGAATTATTATATGTGAGACAGTGTTTGTCAAATGAGATTACTAAAACAAAGAGGTAACATGATGATAACTCATTGAAGGGAATATTTTTTTTTGAAAGTCTTGGCAATATGATTGCTCACATGTAATACGAGAATATTATAATTTTATGTGAGAAAAATATAAGAAATGACATTTGTTATCAAATTGTATACAAACAAAACAACTCATATAGTGAATGACTTATTTTCATATCACTATTTGTCATTATTCCATACTTTGTTTTGTGGGCATCATTTTGAGCCTACAATAATTATTTGAACCGTTCATTTTGTAAATTTTATAGTGAAGACCATTTCTATCAAAAAAAAAAAAAAAAAAAACTTTATAAGATATCGACGAATTGATGAATAAATCACATTTTATTTTATAAAATGAATAATTTAAGTTTAAACTCCTAATTGTAGTGCATTTGAAAAAACAAAATATAATTTGTTCATGTGTCTAATAGTATTTGATGAAATTGATTTTTATACAACTCATCTTACTTAGATCTATAAGATCAACTATTCCAATTATTATTGTAAAGTGCAAAATAAAACTCATAAAATAAAGGGGCATTGACCAGTAAATCCCATTTTGAATGCTGACCTCGTAAACGTCAGCATTTGATTGGCTCACTCTCCATGGCCTCCCTTCGTTGAATGCTTTTTCAAGACGACACTCCATTTTGGGACATATTGTGCCAGTCCATGTTTGGGATGCAACTCTACATTTTGCCATTTGCCGCATTAATTTGGCTCTGATGCTGTCAACCAGATTAGTTATTGGGAGGTTCCGCGCTTCACGAATCCATGAGTTGAATGATTCCGCAGCATTTGAACACATTTTATTGTAATGCCTTCCCCTGGAAATAAGTTGCACATGTTAGTGAATAAAAAATGACCATTACGTCAATATGTGGTATACATTACAATTTCTGTAAGCACATGTGAAACGTACTGGAAAAATGCATTTGCCCAATGTTGAGGATGTGCATTTGCTAGGAATTCCGATGCTACTGTTTGGCCTGATTTATGGAATTGTTCAACTTTATGGTTGAATGCAGTAACAGTTGGCGCATACGCACAATGTCGTAATTTGCTTACTAAACCAGTCCGATGCATACTGTTCGTGTAACGCAACCTATCCTTTAGATTCCGTTGCAAATGTTGGAGACAGAAAGCATGTTGTGCATTTGGGAAGACGATGGGCATCGCTTCAAGTAATCCGAGATTCCGATTAGATATGAATATGAGGGGTCTGTTACCATGCACCACCTGGGCGAGATGGTGAAGAAACCAAGTCCAATTGGAGGTGTTCTCGGAGTCCACGACCGCATAAGCTAAAGGGAATAAACCTGCATATCCGAATATAGTTTGGGGTTGTTAGTGGTATGTGAACATGTTAGGGTATGTAAATGTAGCCACTGTGGGTGAATGACAGCAATGGGTAGTATGTGTTTGGTAAATGTGGTTGGGTGTGAATGTTGAATTGATGTTGTAGTAGTTAAATGAACTGACCTTGGTTGCCGTTTTTCGCAGTCGCGGCAAGTAAGAACCCTTTGTAGCGACCTTTGAGGAATGTGGCGTCTAGGAATAGTAGTGGACGACAATGGGTGAACTCGCCAATACATGCTTTGAATGAGATAAAGTAGTGTGTGAACCGGTGGGTGTCGTCATCGTATTCAATATTGATGTATTACTGGGGTTGTGTTCCATTACTGTACCAACGCAACTGGTCAAACGAAATAGAGTGTGCACCAAACAGTTCTCCTCTTGCTTTTTTGACCCCTAGCAACGCCACTCGTTAAGTGATGTCCAGACCATAGTCTTGTTTCAAGTCTAAAATGACTTCGGTTGGACGGGTGAGTGACCTACCACACATACGTTCTGCTATGATATCTGCGACAATATCAGAACCGACAAGTGGGTTTGTAGATGTACGGATAGTGATGCCGCAATTGTGTTCACTGTTCCATTTACGTAAGTAGAAGAATCCGTTGGCTTCCAATTTCCTTGCGTGTACAGCCCAAGTGCATCCCTTTGAATCGTTCATAGCACAAACAACCGTTACCTGGATGGAGTCGTTTTTAACAAACTTGATATGGAACCCACATTCGATGGCGTATTTCCATAATACGTTACAAAATTCTGAAGCACCGCCTTCGAAGTGCTGTCCAATGTGGGTAAATCCATTAGCCCATGGAGCGGAAATGAAGATTTTCTCTTTGTGCGGACAAAATGAATTTAGTAGGTCGATTTCGTCTTCCGTTTCGACCTCATTTAGTGGTCTTCCAACAGGTTTGGTGATGGTGTGGGTCTGCATTGGATCAATGTGAAGATTACTGTTCCTCTCCACGTGGTGTTTTTCGATGATCACGTCAACTAATTGCAAGCCGAACGAACGGGCAAGGGAAATCATATTCTGGATGTCAATATCGTTCTGTAATGAGAAGTTATTATACCTCGGGATCTGGTAGAACAACATAATTGATCCCGGCGTGAGCCCGTCAAACTTGGAACAAACATAATCCACAAATTCGGCAAAGGTGTGTGATGGTTGCAAACTGTATGCAACATTTGTGGACTGGTAACAACATAGCAGCATCATAAAGGTGTCCATTTGCACAATTAAACAAGTTCGCACAGTCAAACAAATAAAAATGATCTGTCAGTACAAAATGAAATTTGTACGATATGAATACAATTGAAAAGCGATTTGTGAACGATTTGTGAACTGGTGTGTTTTCGTAATCGTCCCACTGTACAAAATGAAATTTGTACGATATGAATACAATTGAAAAGCGATTTGTGAACGATTTGTGAACTGGTGTGTTTTCGTAATTGTCCCACTGGGCAGTGAATGGGATTTCTCGATCTCGTCCCACAACCGGCATCGGAAATGATTTGTGAATTGGTGTGTTCTGTGTGGGAATGATTGGGGAAAACTGTCTAAGACATACCTGTGTGAAGTCGGTGGTGGTGATGTTAATTGCAGCAGTTTTCGTATGCCACACAAAACCAAAATGAATTCAAAAAGGTAAACCCTACTTGGAAAACTGCATACATGAATCTTCAACAATCCCATCCCACATACCTAAAATAAACAGAAAAATCCATAAAATACGTGAGGGTATATTCGTCCCTGAAGCACCAATTAACATTCACAAAAGGACTTACCAGTAGACAATCCCCCATAAATAGGACTTGCCAGTGAAACAAACAATCAGCGGGACCAAACAGAACACAATCCAGCCATATAAGACTTTCTGATAAAATTCCCTAAAATAAAATATGAAAAATCAAGGCTCCAATTATTTTCTATGATGCATTAAAGAAGAGAGATGAATATTCAACAATGAGTTGTCCAAATCATAGAAGTATTGATAGAGAATCTACAAGGTAAGGACGCAACTGGCAATGATGAGGTCCAAATTGCAAACAAAGGAGAGATTATTATGGATTCAATTATTTATGTATTTTGTTTGACGGCTTGATTTTGGTACTATCAGATAGTGTACGAGCTGTAAATATTTTTATTTTATTTTCAGAAATCCGAACCAACAATCTTGTAGTGGATTATTTTGAGAATTAATTATTTTAGTTGATTTTTTAATTTTTTTTTATAAAAAATTGTATAAAAAATAGAAAGAATAATTAATTTTTTAGTAGTGAATTTTATTTATTTATTTATTTTTTATAGTAGGTTCCCAAAGTTGTCCAGAATTTGCTTAAATGCGTTGTTCTTAAAAACCACAAATTGATTTGAAAAAACTTTAACCATTTGTGCCCTAAAAAATATATAACATTCTTTTTATGATTTTTTTTTTCATTTTTAATTAATTAATTAATTTATTTTATTTAGTTGCATTCTTGAAATTAATGTATTAATGATTATATTAATGGTAGTGGTAGTGGTGGTGGTAATAACTTCTGTAGTTTGGTGGCATTGGTAAGTTTTTTGTATGAAAAATATTTTTCACAAATTAAAAATAAAAAAATATTTTTTGTTCAAATATTGGGAAAACTCATAGGAAATGGGACCCAAAATTACAAAATGGTGAGAATTTTGTGTGGTGTAAGTTTTTTTAGTCCTATAAGTTCAATTACTTTCTTCTATCATTTTGGTCTAAATTACTTATTTATTTATGTCTTATTTCATTGACAATTAAAATGAAAGAAAAAAGGGATAATCGGTGAAACATCTATTTCTATGAAATGTGATATTGAGTCAAAGAATTGATCTTTTACGTAAATAAAAATATGATTAATGAAAGTATTTAGTGAGAAAAATAAATTATTGTTTTGAATGAATTTTTAAATCATTTTTATCCTACTGCCGCTAGATTACCATCGGCCGGCCACTGAAAAATTTGCAGGTGGCGGCTATTGACAGATAGAAGGATTAAGTTGGCAGATATGTGACATATGAATAAATAAGAATGTGACACATAGACAAATAGATAGATGACATGTTGACAAATATGTAGACAAATAAATGACACTTGGATAGTTAGATGGACAATATGCAAATAGACGGATAAGTAATGATAATATGATCTTTTTAATTATTATTATTGTTTTTGTTCTTTTAACCCCCCAAAAGTATACATCTTCGGCTATTGTCGAAAAATTTATGAATTGAACTTATGGGCCAACCCCAAAAAAAAAATATATATATATATATATATTTACAAAAACACATGGCAAAGGGCTGAAAGTCAGGCCCAGTCCAATACAACAAGATGCACTAACCTGCTTGGGCTTGTTTAGCCCATGAATAAGTTGGAACAATTGGCCATGGAGTTGAGTGGTGAATTCATTGGGAATTTGGGCATTGGTTACGGTAGCCAATTTTTTTATGTTGAGATTTTTTTAGTTTGACTTTTTTAGCCTTGTTTGGTTTTTGTTTTTGGATTTTTTGATTTTTGTGAGAGAAAAAATATAATAATAATGGTTTGGATGTAACATTTTATCTTATTAGCTTATATAGACTATTTTGTATTTTTGCGCTTTTTTAGCCCCAAAATGTTTACCAAACGAGGACTAAGGCTCTGTTTGGGATCATTTTTTTTTCTTGGCTAAATAAACTAAAAAGCAAAAGTACATTTGAGAGTAGTTAAAAAGCCAAGCTAACTAAAAAATTCCAATTTTCTCACTAACAAAAAAAGTACTTTTTTTGGCAATTCTCAAACACATCAAATTCTTTTTTTAATTTTTTTTAAAAGATCAAAAAAATACTAAAAAAACCATTACCAAACTCCTGTAGCACAGTTTTTATTTTTGATTTCGAAAAAAAGAACTTTATTGATGATATCACAATGAATTTTTATTTTTGATTAGAAAAAAAAAAAACTTTATTAATAATATCATAATGAATTACATTAGACGGCCAAAGTTGATAGTCATATGGACAAAGATTTCAATTTTCAGCACAAATTTAATCATAAGAGTAAACAACAGATTGAAATATCAAACGAACAACGGAGTGAAAATGTCAAGGCAAATACTAATTTAAGAGGGGACTCTATTGTTTATACCATTATATAAAAGGGGGATTTGGTGATAGTCCCCCCACTATTTAATTTGCATTTCGAAAGGACAAGAATTATATAAGTACTTTCAAAACCCCCTAATATTTTAAAATTTGTTTCTTTTATTATATTACCCTCATATCTATCAGCTCTCCTATTAAGGCATCTTCACTGTATATTTCAGAGTAAAATTTTACTCTGTATAAAAGTAAAATTTTACTCTGAATAAGAGTAAAATGTTACACTCTGAAACTAAAAGGAAAATTTTACTCTGTATAAAAGTAAAATTTTACTCTGAAAAACTAGTAAAATGTTAGACTCTACACAAAAGTAAAATTTTACTCTGTATAAAAGTAAAATTTTACTCTGAAAAACGAATAAACTGTGAGACTCTGAAGCTAAAAGTAAAATTTTACTCTGTATAAAAGTAAAATTTTACTCTGAAAAACTAGCAAAATGTTAGATTCTACACAAAAATAAAATTTTACTCTGTATAAAAGTAAAATTTTACTCTGAAAAACTAGTAAACTGTGAGACTCTGAAACTAAAATTAAAACGTTACTCTGCACAAAAGTAAAAAAGCGAAGACATTGTTTGTGGCGACTGAAGTGTTTGGCAATGACCACCTCTTGATAGTAAAATTTTATTGTCATTCTCACATCAGAGTAAAATTTTACTCTAATTTTCTCAAACAAAAAACAGAGCAATAGAACAAGAATAAAATTTTACTCTCATTATCTGAAACAAAAAACAAAGCAATAGAACCAGAGTAAAATTTTACTCTGGTTCTGTCAAATGAAATTAGATAAAAATAAAAAAAAAAAAAATCAAAAAAAAAAAAAAAAAACAAATAAACCAAAACAAAACAAATTAATCAACAAATCAACATATCTAATTGAGAAGAAAAACTTCTAAAACTCGATCAACAATCACAAATCTCAATGAAAAGAATACATGTGTTCAACAACACTCATACACACAAATATATAATCAAAACTCAAATCTGTGTTTAAAAAAATATGTATAACCAAACAACTCCACCAGCACTCTTCTCCACGTAGTCGTCATTGTTAATCCCGTATCGTTGCTGAACGATGTTGGAGAAATCAACGGAAAGATCGGAGTAGAGAGATATGACTTTGGATATATTACTGTTGATCTCTCGAATTAAGGCAACGTTCTTGACGAGATTGTCAGGCATCTTCGACTGGTGATTCTCGTTAACCTGTTGAATCAAAGCTCGATTCTAGAGGGAACGGCGGAAGAGGATTGGACGCTGGCGGCGTTGGCGAGGTCTGAAGCTTCTAGATTTGAAGCTTGAAGGAGTTAGAGAAGGGAGAGAGGAAGGAGAAAGACAGAGAAGGTGGGGAGAGAGTGGGTGGAGAAGGTGGGAAAATTTAGTTGAGGGTATAATAGTCTAATAAAATATTTAAATAATAAATTTTGTCCTTTATGTAAGATTTTATAATTATGAGGGGGTTTAGAAAGTATAATTTTTTTTTTAGTCTTTTTAATAATGAAAGGAAGGTAAATGAGATTTATATCCAAATTTCCCTATATAAAATGTATAAGTTAATTGATGTAAATACTTTTTAAACTGTCATACTTTTTTTCTATTTTTCAAAAATTCCACAACAAATAATCAATTTGAAATTATCATACGAAAAAATAAAACTGATTTAGATATTTAAAACTCCAAAAACATGGACAATTTCTAATAATATTTTTTTCACATTGAGAGAATCACGTAAAATTCTTGTGTTGCTATTGATTTAATTTTTCCTCATTGGTTTTTATTCTCATTGATTGATTTACTTGTGGGGAATCATATATTTTCCTTAACAACTGGTATCAGAGCTTACGGTTTATTTGAGTTTATTTATTTGTGTAAATCAATGAAAGGGAATGTGAGTCGTATGTCTAACTTCAATGGAAGCAATTGAGTAATTTGGAAAACTAAAATAGAGGACCTATTATTTTATAAAGATTTGTATGGGCTTATTGAGGGTGAAGTGATAAGCTTGATGATATGAAAGATGATGAATGAAAGAGGTTTAATCAAAAAACCGTTGGTGTTATCCGTCAATGGATTGATGACAGTATGTTTCATCATGTTGCTACTGAAACTTCAGCACATGATTTATGGAAAAAATTAAAAGGCCTTTATGACAGAAAATCAACCTCAAATAAAGCTTTTCTGTTTCGTAAGTTAGTTAATTTAAAATATAAAGAGGGCAACCCTATTCTGGAACATTTGAATGAAATAAAGAGTATTGTTAACCAACTTGCTTCTATGAAAATTGTTTTTGATGATGAGTTGCAGGTTTTTGATGTTACTTAGTTCTCTACTCGAAAATTGGGAGACTTTGGTTGTGATGGTTAGTAATTCGGTGCCCGATGGAGTTGTCACAATCAGCCAAGTCACTAATAGCTTGTTAAATAAGGAAACTAGAAGAAAATCAGCGGGTTCCTCTCATTCAGAAGCATTTGTTGTAAGAGGCCAAAGTAAAACAAGGGGGAGGAGTAAGACTCTTCATGGACATGATCAAAGTCGTGACAAATCAAGATATGGTTCTTTGTCAAAGAAAGACATTGAATGTTATTATTGCCATGAGAAAGGGCATATGAAGCGGGAGTGCCGAAAGCTCAAGAACAAGGAGAAAAGGCTTGACAAAAGTGTAGATAAGAAGTAAGAAGACACAACAGCGGTTACTACCGATGGTGATCTTATGGTCGTTTGTGAAGATGATTGTATCAATTTTGTGGGCCAAGAGAGCAATTGGGTGCTTCTTTTCATGTGACTTCTTGAGTTGATTTCTCCACTACCTACACCAAAGGAGATTATGGTTGTGTTCGAATGGGTAATGAAGGTTTGTCCAAGATTATTGGCATGGGTGATGTTTGGTTGGAAACAAATTTGGGTTGCAAGTTGTTGCTTAAAGATGTGAGGCATGCTCCCGACATTCGCCTCAATTTGATCTCTACTAGGAAGCTAGATGATGAAGGCTACAACAACAAATTTGGTGATGGAATATGGAAGCTCACAAAGGGTTCTTTGGTGGTAGCTAAGTGCAAGAAGACTCATACAATTTATTCGATGCAAGGAAAAATTTGTAAAGGTGTTGTTAATGCACTTGAAGATGATACTTCTACCGAATTATGGGACAAGCGGCTTGGCTATATGAGTGAAAAGGGGCTACAAGTTTTGTTCAAGAAAGAGCTTCTACCCGGTTTGAAAGGTATACATCTTAAAACTTGTGTTCATTGTTTGACGGGTAAACAATATAGAGTTTCTTTTCATAAAAATGTTGCTTCTAGAAAAGAAAATGTTTTGGAGTTGATTCATTCGGATGATTGTGGTCCTTTGAAAGTTAGAACATATAGTGGTGTATTTTATTTTGTTACTTTCATTGATGATTATTCAAGGAAAGTTTGGACTTTTATACTAAAAACTAAAGATCAAGTTCTAGAAGTATTTAAGCATTGTCAGGCCATGGTTGAAAGAGAAACATGACAGAAATTGAAGTGCATCCGATCAGATAATGATGGTGAATACATTGGGCCATTTGATGAGTATTGTCACAGCTAAGGTATTCAGCACCAAAAGACAGTTAAGAAGACTCCTCAAGAAAATGGCGTTGTCGAGAGGATGAACCGCACCATTATGCAAAGAACAAGGTGTATGCTTTCACATGCTAAATTGCCAAGATCCTTTTGGGGTGAGGCATTAAGCATAGCGGTTGACGTGATCAATTTGTCTCCTTCTTATCCTTTGAATGGTGATGTTCCAGAAAGAATTTAGACCGGCAAAGATGTGTCTTATGAGCACTTGAGAGTGTTTGGTTACCGAGCTTTTGTTTACATTCTAAAGGATGAGAGGTTCAAGCTTGATAGTAAGTCAAAACAATGTATTTTTCTTAGCTATGGGCGTGATGAATTCGGGTATAGATTGTGGGATCCGGTCGACAAAAAAGTCATTCGAAGCCGTGATGTTGTGTTTTTTAAAGACCAAACAATTGAAGACTTTGGTAAATGTGATCAACCGGAGCCAAAAAGTAGTTATCTCAGTGACATGGATCCATTTCCTTCATCTTCAGTTGATGATAGGGGAGATGTGCAGCCATCTATTGAAGATGTGGAGGATGATACTAACCCTAATGAACTTGATCTAGAAATTGAGGAAGAGCATCCAACTCAAGAACTGTCACCACAACTTGAGTTGACGAAATCTATAAGGGACCGACAACCTTCGAGAAAGTATCCTCCCAATGAATTTGTGTTGATTTCTGATCAAGGAAAGCCTGAGAGCTATCAAGAAGTAATTGAGTATGTAAAGAAAGATGATTGGAAAAAGGTTATGGAAGAAGAGATGAATTCCTTACTTGAAAATCACACTTATGATTTAGTAAAGTTGCCTAAGGGGAGGAAAATTCTGAAAAATAAGTGGGTTTTCAAATTGAAGAATGATAGTAAGAATCTGAGGTACAAAGCATGTCTTGTTGTGAAAGGCTTTGGGCAAAAGAAATGTATTGACTTTGATGAGATTTTCTTGCCAGTTGTGAAGATGTCTTCTATTCGGGTTGTACTTGGCATGGCTGCAACTATGAACCTTGAAGTTGAACAACTTGATGTGAAGATCGCATTTCTTCATGGTGACCTTGAAGAAGAAATTTACATGGAGCAACCGGAAGGTTTTGTAGAGAAAGGGAAAGAGAAATTTGTTTACAAATTTTAAAAAAGTTTGTATGGCCTCAAGCAAGCCCGTCGGCAATTGTACAAAAAATTTGACTCTTTCATGATGAATAATGGTTTTTCTAAAACCACTTCGGATCATTGTGTGTTTGTGAAAAAATTTTCGGATGACAAATTTATTATTCTTTTGCTTTATGTTAATGACATGTTAATTGTGGGTCAAGTTTCTACCATGATTAACAGGTTGAAGTTGGAGTTGAGTAAGTCTTTTGCTATGAAAGATTTGGGATCGCCAAAGCAAATACTTGGTATGAAAATTGTTTGTGATCGCAAAGAGAGGCTGATTTGGTTATCTCAAGAAAGTTACATTGAAAAAGTTCTTGAGAGGTTCAACATGAATAAAGCAAAGTCGATTTCTTGTCCATTTGCGGGTCACTTCAAGCTTAATTCGAATCAATGTCCTACAAGTGACAAAGACAAGGAAAAGATGCTGAAAATTCCTTATGCTTCAGCGGTGGGTTCTTTGATGTACGCTATGGTTTGTACAAGGCCGGATATTGCTCACGCTGTCGGTGTGGTGAGCCGATTTCTCTCTAATCTGGGTAAAGAACATTGGGCAGTTGTAAAATGGATTCTAAGGTATCTTCGAGGGACTTCAAAGGTGTATTTGTGTTTTGGGGATGGTAAACTGATGCTTGATGGGTTCACGGATTCTGACATGCCCGGTAATGTTGATTCTAGGAAATCTACTTTAGGATATTTGATAACTTTTGCAAGGGGAGCTATGGCATGACAATTTAAATTACAAAAATGTGTTGCTCTCTTAACTACCGAAGCTGAATTTATTGCTATTATGGAAGCTCCCAAAGAAGAGTTATGGTTGAATAAATTTTTGCAAGAATTGGGTTTGAAGCAAGAAAGGTATGTGCTTTATTGTGATAGTCAAAATACTTTCCATTTGAGTAAAAATTTCACTTTTCATTCGAAATCGAAACACATTGATGTGAGATACTATTGGATTTGTGATGTGTTAGATTTGAAATTATTGCAACTCAAAAAGGTTTATACAGATGATAATATTTCAGATATGTTGACTAAGACTTTGTGGAGGGACAAACATTTAAAGTGTCGAACTTTGGCGGGTATGATTGATGTCTCCACCTAAGTCGATAGGGAGAAAATTGTTGGGTATACCTCCTTATTTGGAGTGTGGGACCCAATTAGTTTATTAAAAGAGTTTCGTTTGGTTTGGTGTTAGTTATAATATATTTTAATATATTATATCTAACTTTTAGAGACCTAATTCAGTTTGGTAACAATTAGGGTTTTGATAACATAACCCAATAATCAATAATATATATATATATATTTGGTATTGTTTTTCCAAAGGGGAGGTGCTGTGCGGTTGCTACAATATTGGAAAACCAATTCGGTGGAATTAAATTTGAGTTAGTGTGCTTCGGTTTCGGCTTCGGCTTCATAGTTGGATGATTTGGTGAAGTTAATTTGGGTTTTTTACAACTTTGTTTTGAAGACTTTTGTTAATCTATTTGGTGATGTTTTTTCTCTTGTTTATTTCTGATTATTTGAAATTTACCTAAGGGTGGTTTGTGAGACCATTCATGTCTCGTTTGTAATCGTTTGGAAACTTTACAGTTGATAGTGGAATCGGATTTCGATCCCGTGGACATATCTTATATTGAGGGATCTACGTAAAATTCTTGTGTTGCTATTGATTTAATTTTTTCACATTAATTTTTATTCCCATTGATTGATTTACTTGTAGGGAATCATATATAACACTTTATTTATAAACTATAGATCTTTATATGCGCATCATATGTGCACCCACACCAGTATCATTACAAAATACAATTTGGTCCATTGATCTTTACAAGCTTGTCTACTATAGAAAATAAAGTCAAGCTATAATGAAAGGAAAGGAAACTAAATTTGTCCAAAGCTTAAAATGCAACTAAACATGGCTAGCAAGCTCAACTGCATCTCTAGTGGATTCACCATCTTCCTTCCTATGAATCTCAACCGGCTTGAAAGTATAAAATTTCGCACAAAACACATAGTACACAAGGTTAATAATTTGCATCACTGTAATCAACCAGTAAAAATACTCCAACTTCCCTTCATTCAAATTGTAGTCTGGAAGCCAGTTTGATCCGCCAGGACCAGCACTCAACTTATGCACCACGGTAACCAAGAGGGTACTCAAATAATGCCCCAACGAATTCGCGGACCAGAAAAGAGCCATGGCGGTGCTCCTCATGCTCTCTGGCGCTTGATCGTACAAAAACTCCATGTGTCCAATGGACATGAAGGCCTCCGCCACACCATGGAGGCCGTACTGCGGCACGAGCCAGAAGACAAAGATGGGTATGGTGGCCTTAGGGTTGTCGGTGAGGCCATAGGCCGAAGCCACATGTTTTCGCTTCACTTCGACAAAGCCAGCGACTAGGGTGGCGAGGATTGAAATGACGAAACCAATGCCCATCCTGTTAGAAAAATATTAATCACCAATACAATTTTGTTGAGTGAAAAATGAATTAAGAGGTATAAAACAATTAAAATAAGAATGCATGTAAAATAGCAAAAAAATATTAAGCAACAATACAATTTTATTCAATGAAAAATGAATTAAGAGATATAAAACAATTAAAATAAGAATGCATTTAAAATAACATAAAATAAGAAAGAGTTGACTTTTGAGATTGAGAGGCATATAATCATTGTTTTAAAGTCGTTGTTTTTCCCTCAGTAAAAGTATATTTGGAGTGCAACGGTTTCAAGATGTAATCTATGTATTAATAACCTTCCTCATCAGAAATGTATGAATGAGTTATGAACGAAAATTGCCTAAAAAACTAATACATGGATATTTGGGATGTGCAAATTAGGTTAGAAAAAAGGCTAAAAAACCCAAAATTATTATTAGTTAAAAAAAAGTCAAATGTCAAGAACTTTTTTCACTCATAAGAAACTTTTTTATCAACCTTTGTAGGAAGGTGATGCCACGGTCAATGCCGGTGAAAGTACGGATGGAGGGGACAAAAAGGCGGTCGTAGAAGGTGATGGTGGCAAGCATACAGGTGAAGGTGAAGACGGTCATGGAACCGGCGGGGATTTGGAAGGAGGATGTGAGGTGCCTGTCCATGGTTTTGGCTTGTTGGAGGGAGAAGGTGGTTTGTTGGGAGTAGGCGGTGATGAGGATGATTCCGGAAGCCCATATAGGTCCCATTCGAATCACTGATTTTAGTTCTTCGACACGGTGGACGGTGTTTAGCCTCCATAGGTTGGGTGATTTTAGGTCGTCTTCTTCGGTCACAGTGGCTGCCTTGTCCAAAAATCTGCATACCAATATAGGAAGAGAAAGGGTTAATTTTCCAGCTTGTAGGTCTACACTATACTAAATTTAAATTTACACTCTGCATTTGAATTTTGAACCATTTTTAAATATTTTTTTAGGCACATAGGATTTCTAAAAAAAAAAATTGTTCAATTTTTTGTTGAAAGAATTCAAGAAGGTGCAAACTCTAGTACACTGGATTGGAAGGTTCATTTTGGGCTCTTAAGACTTAGACGGATTTCATTATGATATTATGATAATTGAATTATTTATCTTATAGATTCTTGTGTAGTTCATATATAAAAAGGTTAAATTGATGATCATTATCACATAATTTTATCATATCTGTTAAAATAAATAAATAGAAATCTTACTTTTCAAATTATATTTATCATCTATCTTTTGAGACAAATAAAATAAAATTATATGATTATGATTATAAAATTAATTCGAATTTTTTTATAAATGATATATATATATATATATAAATGATACATGACTTACAAAATATACCACTAAAATTATAAAAAAATGTGACCTATATGTTCAAACCTAGAGACCCAAATTTGACCTTCCAATCAACTATGTAGACAGAAGAGAATCTCCTATTTAAAGAAAACAAAAATCCTAACTGAGGTTCAGAATGTAGAAATATCGATCTATGGTACTTTAAAAAAATCAAATATAAAGTTTTTTAAATGAAAAAAAGTTTATCCACATGAAAGTCAGAGAAGAAACTAAAACCAGGATAATGTAATCCAATCTTCAACAGATGTTGGTAGTTTGTGGATGTGTGAATGTTATTTTTATTTTAAATATATAATTTTTTATAAATTTTTTCAATAATTTTTAAAATTTTAACAAAATGTGAATTGCCATATAAATCCAAATCATAACAAATTATTTGGACAATACTTTAAAAAATAACAAAATTTGTTTTTCAAAAAAATAAAAATAAATAAAAAATATTTTTCAAAAATATTTTTTTTTTCAAAAAATATAAAAGAAAAAATAATTTAAAAAAAAATAAAAAATATTTTTTTTGAATTTTTTTTAATAGAATTTTGGAAAGAGTTTGGTTATGAATTTTAAAAAGAGTTTTTGAATTGAGTTTTGATTTATATATTTGGTTATAAGTTTTGAAAATAATTTTTTAATTGAGTTTTGCATTATGTATTTGGTTATAATTTGAGTGTGGCATTGTATTTTGAGTTTAAATATAAAATACTTAAATTAAAAAATTAAAAAAAATTATATATTTAAAATAAAAAATTAAAATTTTATTAAATTTTTTTTAATATTTAGAAAAAATAAATCCAAAAATTTTTAAAATACAACTTAAAACTCAAAATTCAAAATACAACTCCAAACTCTTTTCAAAACCCAAAACTCTTTTCAAAATTCAAAAACTTAAATTTTTTTTCAAAACTAATAACCAAACAAATTTTCTCTTTTCAAAACTCAATTGACAATTCCACACTTAAATTACAATTTCACATTCAAATTATAATTCTAAAATTAAACCAAACTTAAGTGTTTTTTTTTTTTTTTTTTGTCTATTCGAGTCATACGAAAGGGAGTGTTAACCTTTGATCATGTGGATTGGTTTGATCTGATTAGATTGAATTTTAAAGTGAAAATTCAACTACAAGATGTAGGGATGATCAGATAGGACATAATATGAGAATAGAACCAATCTCAATTTGTATGTTTGGTTTGCTAAATTTTGGATGACAGCCAGCTTAATCAGAGCTTTTTCCAGCTTGGGCTGCTGATATTTTAAAAATGACATGTTTCTCTTCCAGTGGCTTGTGGGTATGACCTAATGAAGGACTAGAAGACGCAACTTTTCGTTGGTTTGCATGAAAGCAACTTTGAGGAAAGAGAAATTATTCATTACCCAAACACAAGAAATAGAGACAATTATATGTATAATAATGAATTTTTTAGTAATTTGTTAAGAAATTTAAAATATTTATACATCAGTTTCTACTACAACATATAAGAGTTTTAGAGACTAAATTTTTTGGTCTCTAAAAGTGAAAATTTTGTTACAAAAGTCATTTAGAGATTAATTTTTATCATCGTGAAGATAGTCGCTAAAAGGTCGTATCGAAAAGTAAAAAATTAGGCTTTTAGCAACAAAATTAAAAAAATGTCATTAATAGATTGACTTTTAAGAACAAAATAATTTAGTCTCAAAATGCTTTATTTTTTGGGGCAAATTACATATACCCCCCTCAAGGTTTAGCAAAATTACAAATACTCTCCTGAGATTTGAGAAATTACAGATACCCTATAGCGACCCCGGTCTTTTCCCATTGGATTATTGTATCTGGACTTATGTTCCGTGGATTCTGTTGTCATATTATTGTTGTTGTCATCCTTTAACGTCATTGTTTGAGTCTTAGGGTGTGTTAGACTTGTTTCGAGTAGGTGGTTTGAGTCTGAGATCAAACTCCAGATTTTTGAAGTTTCGGCCTTTCCACTCGAGCGGACCTTCTTGCGCTCGAGCGGAGATTGCACACTTCCAGTATTTGTGAACCCTGCAAAACTTCTGCAGGTGTGATATCTACGCTCGAGCGGGATTTCTGAGCTCGAGCGTGTTGAGCTCGAGCGGTATTGTTTACGCTCGAGCGGGTAGTGTGTTCTTCGCGTGGGTTCTGGAATGGGAAAATCTACGCTCGAGCGGTTAACATTGCGCTCGAGCGGACATTGTTTTTGTTCTTTACGCTCGAGCGGTGTTTTGTGCGCTCGAGCGGGCCTGTCGAGTTTAAATACGCAGCAGCGTGTTTTAAAACAGTTTTTCAGCCTCTTTCAGTTTATAAAACCCTAGGTTACGAGTTTTCTCTCTCCCAACTCATCTTCTCTCCTAGGTTTCATCTATTTAGAGTGAGTATCTAACCTAGTTCCTTCATTAAAAAGGTAGAGTGAGTCGAGGGCTTCCATCTAATCTGAACGGTTTTTGATTTGGAGCACTTTGGAGTTTGGGCTATCATCTCCGTCTTCTTCTTTTTGGGTTCTTGCTTCGAGGTAGGGATTTCCTACTCCATTTATACGTTTTAATCCTAAGTGTTGGTATTTTGGTATGTGGGGGTAGTTGGTAATTTTGGGAGAAACCTTAGGGTTTTGGCTTAGATTAATTTGTATAATTAATTTGAGGGAAAGATGTGGAATTGGGTTTAATTCATGAAGTTGGGAAAATTATGAGATTAATGATATAGTTGGGTAGTTTAAATGCTTACCTATGAGAATGTGGACTTTACATTCATTGTTGTATTTATTTCTTGTTTAGAAATAACTGTTTTGGGCTATCGGTGGAGGATAGTCGTGATTGTTGTAGACCTTGCATGTGGCTTAGGTATAACTGGAATTAAGTCACGTATGTTGACTGTTGAATTAATACAGAACATTACTTGTATTGATTATGTGTTGTATATGGCAATTGTGTGTTTCATTGCATGTGCATGTTGTTTGGAGAAGATAGGGGATGAACTCCACGGTTTAGGGGAAGATAGGGGATGTACCTCTAAACCGGATTCGTTGGGAGGAGATAGGGGATGGACTCCAGTAGCATCACTCATATGTGTGCTTATTGATAATAGCAATATTGCTATTTGTTGTGATATGATACATCACCACCATGTGTATCAATTGGGAAGTATGGAAGTGGATTTGATTGAGATCGTTATAACACCAGCATGTGTGTTTATTTTGTTATATGAAAGGTTTAACCTGATTTGTTATCCTTGTAGAGTTGTTTGGCCAGGTTCTGAGCCATGTCTGTATAAATGGAAAGTGTATGGTGTCATAGACAATATGTCATAGACAATGTAGACATTAGTGTCATGAAATTGGAAATTGATTATCTTGTGTTAACCACGTATCGAATGCTAAGGCTTTAGTTAATTCTTATGCTTGGTTTAGTATTTTTCTACTGGGCTGTGGCTCACCCTATATGGGAACTTCATTTTCAGGTTCAGGTAGTTCACTACCTCCAAGGACTTAGCTTGTGAGGATTTGGATTCGAAGACTTGCTTTATTTTATTTGTTTTATTTGAATAACTTGTAAACTTTCAAGCCTAGGGCTTTATTTGTTCTTGAGTTAGAACTCATGGAATTGTGTCCAAGTGTTGGCTTGGCAAGATGTAAGCCTATAGGGCCTTTATTATGATGTTTTTATTTCATGGTACTCTGATAAGTGGAATAAAATACTTTATTTCTTTATAATTCCGCATGTTAATATTATGTATTATGGGTTTATTTTGAGGGCGTTACATACCCCCTGAAGGTACTATTTGCATAACAAATTAGGGGGTAAATTGTTATAAAAATATAAACATCATGAGGCAATTTGTTATGAAAATATAAATCTCAGGGGGGTATCTGTAATTTCCGAAACCTCAGGGGATATCTGTAATTTAGCTAAATCTTGAGAGAGGTATATGTAATTTGCCCTATTTATTGAGACAAAAAATTTGATCCTAAAAGGATAATAATTCATCATTAATATTCAATTTTCGTTGTTAAAAATATAATAATGACATTTTTTGCAACAAAAATATTTGGTCCTTAAAAATTAATTTTGTCTCTAAATTTTGGTCTATAAAATTTTAATTTTTTGTTCATAGTGTGTTTAATAAAGAAATATATAATTAATTTAAATTTTGTTAACAAATACTTTTGCCATGTTTGATTGGGAGTTTAGAGAGAGGAATTAGAACTTTTTTGAGAAAATGAAAAAAAAAAAAAAATCAACTTATTAGCTTATTGATTTATTTGAATCATATTACTTTTTTATTTTTTTTATACGTTTAAAAAAAATAAAAAAAAAATCAATAAATTGACGTTTTTTGTACTTCTCAAAACAAACCTTAGATTAGTAATCTATATGGATTCTAATTCGGATTCTAAACTGTGTTTTTGTTTGAAAAAAAAAACATGACGTGTGATTAACAATCTCATGGACTATCAATCCCATCCTCACCCGCCGTGGTGGGATTGCTAATCCCAACCTATGGATTGGTGGACAATTTTGCCTCACTTAATTCTTCTTTTCTTTTCTTTTTTTTTTTCTTTTTTTTTTCTTTTAATGTAATTTCGTAAATTCAATTAGTATGTAAATAAATGTATTTTGTCTTATATTTTTAATTTAATACCATTATACTGATAATTTTATTACTCAATTTCATGATACTTATAATTATATCTAACATAATCTGTTAAACAAACATGTCCATTAATACATTCGTTAATCAAATTCTATAATAATTACATGATGTACTAATTACAAAATCAATAACAAAAATATTTATAAAATACTATATTTGGATCAACTCTTTGTAGTACAATCATCTTTTGATTATTGAGTCAATCTCATCTCATCATCTGTTGTGTATATCTATTATCATTTTCATGATTAATTCTATGATTACTTTTATATCCTTATACTTATTATACATATGGGGCCACATGCATGCATGAGAAGATTATGTGTGGTTGGCATGGTCCACTTACAATAACCTATGGCATGTTACATGTGCAAAGTCACAAGTATATATGTTTATGCTTGTGCAAATGATTTATTCATAAGAGAAGTCTAACAACTCGGAATTTTATATCAGAATATAAATGAAGAGTTTGAGATTCAAATAATATATTATGAGATTCATTCATATGTAGATTAATTTTGAGTTATATACTTAAATTTTAGATAAATTATACTTTGACATATTTGTTATTTTGATTTTTGAAATTTTAACAGACTCAATTTTAATCATAAATTTATGATTTTGTTTTAATTTGTTCTAATTGATTATTTAATTTTTGTTACAAAATGCTCACATAAGTGACATATGTCATGGTTTTATATGCAAAATTATAAATTTGTTCAACTTACTAAGTTAATCTCAATTAATTCAGTGATAATTTTCTTTGAAAACTCTAATTCCGTGTTATTAATTGGATTAAATTAACAAAAAATAAAAAAAATTAAGGGTTAAAATTAAATTAATTAAAATGACAAAGACTAAAATAATATAATAGACAAAATGCAGAGACTATCAATATAATTTATCTTTACATTTTATCTTTACATTTTGAATCAAACTTTAAATATAAATTATAGATACATAGTGTCTCTATTCATGAGAAGACTGATGGGGTTGATGATAATGATATATTAAAACCACAATTGGAGTGGTCTCCGTCTACACTTGTCTGATGCTTCTGTTCCAACGTGATAATGAAAAGGATAAATTTGAAATTATTCAAAATTAATGTAAGTTTAATATTTTAAAAAATTTACATCTAAGATTTTTTATTTCCTCTTTTGGATTACACGTGGGTTTTCTTTGTTTTTGTTTTCAACTTGTCACACGAAAACAAAAAATTTTAAATCACACAATAGAAACGATGACTTTATGCACCGAAAGTGACAAGGTTTTTTTTTTTTTTTTTTTTTTTTTAACATCTCATCTTTTTTTTTTTTTTTTCCTTTTTAATCATTTTTTTTTTTTTTTGAACTTCTTCTTTTTAATCAATTTTTCTTACAATTATGTCTAACACTAAGAAATTATAATAAAAAGGAGAGAGACTTACTTCATATGTTTAGTATGTAGAAGCTTTCCTGCCAAAGAAATAGAAGCATCAAGTTCATCATTCTCATAGAGCAATTTGGGATCAGAAACCCTAGCCAAATTTCTCTTCTTAAAAGCAGCCACACAAACTTGTACCAATCGGGTAAACGGGCTACCGGATGGGTCCAAGTTCCGATACATCGGGTACCCGAAAACAAAGGTGATGATAGAAAGAAACATGGCTATGGTGGGAATTCCAAGTCCCCAACCCCACCCAACATTGTCTTGAATATAGACAATCACTGTGACAGCAACAAGCATTGAAGCCCCATTACAAAAATAGTACCAATTGAAGAAGGTCCATGTTTGGACCTTTTGTTTAGGATCCGTTTCGTCGAATTGGTCCGCCCCAAATGCCACAATACAGGGTCGGTACCCACCCGCCCCTAAAGCACATAGGAAGAGTGATCCATAGAGGATTGCCAGCTGTCCACCATTGGCTTCTTGGCAGAGTGATTGATTATTATGATGATGATCACCTTTACATGGAGGAGGCCTTAATTGTGGTAGTACTGCTGATATTGTCAAGCCAGTCAGCCCCTAATTTTAAAAAAAATTTACAAGAAAGTAAGTTTTTAATTAAATTAAAATGTTGAATTCGAGTTTTATTATTATGCAATGTAATTTTTTCTTTTTTAACATTTTTATTTTCTTACTACCAATTCCATTTGGTTGAAGTCGAGAAAAAAATTAACTTCTAACTAAACTTTCGGTTGTGAGAAGCTGAAACTTACCTCATGCCATGATTTGGCTCTTGTAGGTTTAGTGTAAATGAAGGATTCACATGAGATTTTAAAATTTTTTACAGCAACTTGTAAAATTTTACATTGAAAATAAATTGAAAAAAAAAATGATAATTACTCTATAAATGGCCCACTATAACTTTTATTATAAAACGTAAATTATTAGTTATTTAAATTTAAAATTCAAAGAATTAAATATAAAAATATTAAAATATAACATTTCAATCAATTTAATTTATGTTAGTGTAATTTTTGAAAAAATAAAATAAAGACTGATACTATATTATGGAAAATAAATTAAAAAATAATTTTAATTAATCTTAAGTGGTCAATTCAGTTTGGTTAGTATTCAATTTCTCTTTCACTCCCAAATTGTATTAAATTAAGGGAAACTACATGCAGGGATGAGTTGAAAAAAAAAAAAACAATTACCAATATATTATTTACACCCAATTACAAATAGGCTTACACCTCATATATTTGGTAGAAGATGGTTACCAGTGATGCTGAGCTATTTGATTTTTTAAAATCTAATTGCAAGCTTGTGATTGGAAATGGGTGTAGGATTGACTTTTGGCATGATAAGTGGCTGTTGAATATACAATTAAAGGTAGAGTTCCCAAGGTTGTTTAGACTATCTGTGGGAAAAAAAGGGGAATCTGAGCTCTTTCAGAGGAGGGATATCTCAGGAAATTGGAGGTTATTGTTTACAAAACCACTTTTTGCTTGGGAGGAAGAGGAGGTTCAAAGGCTGCAAGTCTTGACTTGAGTTGCTCCCAGACTTAATGAGGAGTTGCCAGACTCAGTCAGGTGGACTGCGTCTCTTGCAGGTCAGTGCACTGTGGCATCTATGAGAAAATAGTATGAATTGGTTCAAGGCCCAAAATCGCAGGTTCCTAAACTGATATGGAGAGGTGTAGCTCCACCAAAAGCTAAATTTTTGAGCTGGTTGGCACGAAGGGGGAGGGTTAAAACAATTAGTCTTTTACAGATGTTTGGGGCCTTAAGTAGCAATGTGGAGAATCTGTGCTCTTTCTGTAAGCTGGAAACAGAGTCAGTGGATCATATTCTATTGCAGTGCTCGGAGATTTGGAAGGTTTGGTCATCTATGCTACAATGGTGGGGAGTATCTTGGGTCATTCCTGCTACAGTTGATGGTGTGCTATTATAGTGGTTGGGAACAAAATTTAAGAAGTTAGTTATGAGGATTTTGTTCCAATTGCAATGTTGTGGTCAATATGGAAGTTAAGAAATGATTGTGTCTTTAAAGGGAGCCAGCCTAATATGGATGAGCTTAGTGAAATTGTGAAAGTAAGGGTTGGGCTGTGGGCCAAGTCTGGGCTGCCAGAGATTCATTATACAGTGCATGATGTTGTGGCTAATCTGAATCAGGTGAGATGTTGTTTATAGGTAGAGGAGTTTGCTGGGGTGTGCTTCTGCTCATGAGTTTGGTGCTGCTGCTATGTCTTTTTTTGCTGCTATAGTCTTGTTCTGCTCATGAGATGTTGTTTATAGGTAGGAGAGTTTGGTGCTGCTGTTATGCTTATGTTGCTACTATAGTCTTGTTCTGCTGGGTGTATTACTATTATGTCTTTTTTTCTTTTCTTTTTTGGTGCTTTTGATTGGTTCCTCATCAATATTGGGTGAAGTGCTAACAGATGATTGTACTTCCTTTGTGGTGCCAACCTAGTTGGGATTGCAGATGTTAGCTATAATGTTTTTTGCATTTCGCTACTTTGTTGATGTTTGTTTTGCACGTATTGTGCCCTTTTAATCAATAAAGTCTTTGTTTGCTTATCAAAAAAAATATATTTGTAAATATATATATATATATTTTTTCCAATTCTTCCTGCATATAATTTTTCCTTAAATTAACAACGAAGTCCAATAAAATGGCAACGAAGTCCAATAAAATGGAAATAACATATATTTGACTTTGACGTAAGCTTGACAATTTTTTTTTTGTTTTTTACTACCATGTTTGGAAGATATGAGATATTGATAAGATTTTATACGGTGCATATCTGAACCGACCAAATCATGTTACTTGATTTTTATTCCACCAAATTCAATGTATTAATTATATTTTTTTTAATTTTCGTGTCACTATATCTCATATAATTATATGATTAAGATTACATTAGGACAGATAAACAAAAGCATTTAAAGAGAAAAGATCCCTAGCCTAAATCAAAATATATATACCAAACAAATTTATGTTATTTGTATAATTTTTCTAATCAAATCAAACCAAATTAAACTGTAAATCTTATCACATGGAATCGATTACATGAATATATTTTTTTCACTCGACTCTATCAACGGCCTTTTAACATTAGTCAACTTTGTAATTAATCTCTCTAAAGAAAATGATATACATGTACACTTCGTAAATCCATTTTTTAAAATTTAATGATGTGTAAATAATATAATTGATTAATGATTACGAAAGATATAAAAAAAATATTATTTCAAATATATAATTGATTGTCACATCATTAAAATTCAAAAATAAATATAATTTGTCAACTTAAATAATAATAATCTTTATCCAATCTAGTGTGCCCTTATGAGACAAGATCACCAAAAGTTTCATATAATTATTAGAAAATTCCATTCAAAGTTTTACATGAGGTAAGCAATTCAACGTCGGTTCAAAGGTAGGTCTCATCAATAAATAAAATTTTATAATTCTACTTTTGAGTCCAATTTTTTTTAATAAATTTTTTCTTGTATGTTTTAAGAGCAATACTATAAATTCAAATTATTCCAAGAAAATAAAAAATTAATGGGTTAGATTCATTGTGAATTTATTTTACATCTTACTAATTTTAAATTCACACTGCACAAATAATTTTTAAGATGAAATTTAAAATAAATTTTCATGTTTCGTAATATTTTGGCTTTTAATTATGCAAATCAAAATTTAAAAACTTGAGAGAGAGAGAGAGAGAGAGAGAGAGAATTAACCATCTGATAAAGAATGGAAGCAACAGTGATGGTCCAGAAGCGGCCAACATAGGCGTCGGAGATGAAGGCGCCGAGGAGAGGAGTCAAGCTTGAAGTTCCGCTGTAGTTTGTGTTTGTGTTGGCTGCCTTTGTTAATGGCATATGAAGCTCTTGTGTTAGATAACTCAACATATTGGTGCCAAATCCCACCACAGCCAACTTCTCACATACCTCATTTGCTGCACAAAAACCACCACTCAAAACATAAAACACAAATACAAACACAAAACCCCCAAATCTCAAAACAATCACTTGGAGCACTCCAAGTTCAGAGGCCACCCTATGTCTATGAACCGAGCAAGCCAGAGGAGATTTGAACCCTTATTTGGACTTTTAATACTGTCATTTTTAATATATCGGCTGATACTGTTTTACAATATTATTCATACTGTTACTTAAAACCATGATATTCACTTACCGATTTGATGGCCCTTGATGGGTGTAGCAATATCATGATTTTAAATAATTAAATCAATGATACAGTTATATAAGAGTTGATATTAGTAGATATATTGACAAATAAAGATATTGAAAGTTCAAAATGTAACAACCAGTGGTAGTAGAAAAAGAGGAAGAGGGCATTTATTATTAAAACAACAAAAACTTACCAAAAATGAAGGGCATAGTGATCATCCCACCCTTTGGTCTTTGGACATGGGAATCTTTTCTCTCCCTCATTTCCATCTTCTTAGCAACTCTTTTTAGTGCTCTAAATGGTCACTCAAACTCCAATATTTATAGGCTCCATGAAGATTTTAGAATAGTAATTAATGCTCTTGTAATTTGTAATTTTTCTTAAAGAAGTAAAATTCACTGACAAATTCATGGCCACAAGTGTAGTAGTAGGCACATGATGTCGGTAAGTGATGTTGAAGATACACCACCAGCTAGCTTAGTTGCTAGCTCCACTAGCTTAGGTTGCAGTCGCAGCTCCAAGCTACAGCTTCTACCACAGCTTCTACCTCAGCTATCAGCTATCAACTTAGATATTTTGAAAAGATATTTTGTAGAATTAGTTAGGAGTTAGTTGTAGTGGTTTTTAGTTTGTTAGAGTCATTATATTGTATGTAAGTGTAGACGTCCTCGAACGTCCCGGGGGGGAATCCCGTTTTGTTCATTGGGCTCACTATCTAATCTCGCAGAGTGCAATGTAAGACTGATGAATCATCAAAGAGTCCAAATCTGGCAAATCGTTTTGAAAAACAGATTTTTAGAAAGAAGTGCCAAACATGGACTGTTTTGCCAGATACAGAGTCGCCACCTAAATATTTATTTTGGGAGAATTTAGGAAACCTTGACTCGTTACCTAAGGCCACGTGTCCGTCATCACCAAAGTTGCCTCGGCTCGGGAACTTGGGTACGATTTGGGAAGGTCACTTTGTGAGCACCCCCGCTCGCCCGATCAAAGATCGGCCTCTACTAACCATGATATCGAGTTTTGAAAACATTATGTACTCTTATTCCGGTTATTAGCCTAAAATTGCTATGTGATGCGCACAGCAAAACAAGTATAGACTGGATTGCCTAAGTTGGAACAAAGCATTGTATATCCGTTTGTTTCAAAAAATGGATTGAAGTTTGCTACTCGCAAGTAGGCTAAAACACGGGTTTCGACGAATTATTCCAACTCAAGCAACCCAACCTTCACCCACAGGCATTCAGGCAGTTATATCACATAAGCATATAGCCTCATGGTAAGCATGATATCATGGTAATCACTCACACGTATGCAAGGATGCTAAAATGCAACTAAGATAGGCTCGGCTATTCTAAGATGGCATGTGAGATGCTACAACTAACACGTATTCAACTTGGAATTGCAATACAATACAGTTAGTATGATGCGCCGAGCCCGGTGCATGCAAGACATATGAATGATGCAAACATGCATAACATACGGATGCTAATTGAAATATGCCCTAATCTAACCATCGTAAGCAGTTAAATAAAAGGGAGAAAGAAATGGGAGTTGGAAGACATGCATCACACACACGCACGCTCATTACAACATTGCCCTCTCTCCGAGGGTCCGAAAGAATAATACAATTAACTAACTAACAAACTAATTAAATATTACAAAACCGTAATTAATTAACAAATTAATTAAACTACTAAAGCAATAAAGCTGCCTCGGGAAGAGGGTCAAATGCTTGCATGTTCGATTCGCCTCGCTTGGAAATCCGTCGCCATGCCACATGTTGCCTCTGTTTACACTGCTTTGCACCTCTGAAGACTGCACAAGTCCTAAGGCTGCTTCTGGACCACCTTCTGAGCACTATGGAAGGTCACCGGCCAAGAGGAATAGTCACTGGCCATAGAAAAGTGGTCATCGACCAGTTGTATAGCTCTCGGCCAGAAATGAATAGCCGGTCGGCACTGAATGTGGTCGGTCGACCAACTCTTCCTGCAGAATCCTGTTTTGCAACAGCAGAGGACAAACAGAGCATGGCAATGCATTTTCAAAGCAATGTGTGCACGACCACCCTCCTTATCATGTTATGAACTCAAGGGAGGATGGTCCTCGACCCTCGGGCCACCAATCACGCATTTCCATGCATGATGGCCAAAGAGTCAAGTGTGCAACTCAATATGGAATGAAATGCACAAAACACATAAAGGGCCCTAACCTCTATCATGATTGATCAAGAGGCAAGAGATGCACACACAATGCAATGCAACCTAGGCAAGCAAGCAAGCATGCAAATAACTCAAGTGTGCAACAAATCTAATGCAACATGAGTATGTTAACATACAATATGCAATAGGCATATAACCTAAACATGTGGACATGTATAGCATGCAACAACATGCAAAATGAAGCAAGCATGCAACAACATGGTAAGATGGACTTACACTAACATGGGTAGCTCTCAAGCATGCCAAAATCAGTGGCCAAATGAGATGAGAACAAGGCCCAAGATTCATGCAAACATGCACAATGCAAGGGCTCCAAGCCTAAGGCACAAAATGCAACTCTCCAAGAGCAATGCAAGGATGAAACATGGCATACAATGGCATACATTCCAGCTCTGAAATGGCATACTAAATGATTCCAAAATGACTCCGAAGCATGCAAACACTCATGCTATGCATGCTAGAAGGCTCAAATACCGAAACTAGTGAAGCACACTTCACTATAGGTATACAAAGCAATGCTCAAATGGAAAAACTAGCCCCAAACAGATCCTAGGCAGGTCCAAGACAGTAGCAAAATGGCCTAAAATGATGGCTCGGAATGCACCAAAATGAAGCTCATGCAATGGCTCATAAATGAGGTATAAAAGCACAACTCTCAAACACATTGAAGGCATGATAAACATGAGAATATGACACACATACAAGCTCTGAAATATCATATTCAATGATACCAAAACACTAAAATGCCTCAAGCAATCCATGCAAGGGACCTCAAAACTTAAAGGTAAGCAAGGCTATTACACTACAACTATGCATGGCAAGCACCAATCGACCAAGAGGCCTAAAAACAGAACTAAGGCAGCCCAAAATATGAACAAAACATGTTTGAAGCATGGCCAAAATGTGCTAGAATGGAGGGCCAAAACAACATGCATTCTAAGCTAGTAAGCATGAGTTACACTACAAGCATATGAAGCATGTGAGGGACTACCAAACCAGCCAAAAATAGAAGCATGGCATGCTAAATGATGGCCAAAAACCCATTGAAACATGACCTGTACATGCAAGAATGAGGTGCTACTTTGATAAGTTATGAATGGGATTACTCTACACATGCAAGAGGCAAGTCCAAGGTAACCAAACCAGCCCTAGAAAGAGTCTAGGCAGGTCCTAAAAGTCACCAAAAATGGCTTGAAACAAGGATTGGAAGCATGCAAATATGGGCTTCTTTGTAAGGCCAAAAATGCAAGTAAACAAGACAATAAGGAGAGGGGATGACCCTCTCCTTCTTAGGACCTCAAAACATCATTCCCAACACTGAAATCCCTTTAGATTTCAGTGGTGAGAAGGCCAACACAAGGTGGTCCCGAAGTTCACAAAAAAGGCACAAAAATGAGGCCAAACAAGGCCTAAGAGGGGGGAAACAACCCCAAACACAAAAGTGACCTTAAACAAAGTTCAAAAGCATGCAAAAAAAGAACTTTTATCAGTTATACACTAAGCTCAAAACAGCATGCAAGATAGGCTAAAAGCTTGTGCAAAAATGGGACATAAAAGAGGGAAAATGAGTTACCCTTGTAGCTTAGCAAAAACCAGCAGATTTCTGGACCAAAACCCAACCTTTGAGCCCTCTCAAGACCCTCCAAGAACCTTAGATGAGTGGTGGAGGCGTGTGCTTAGGAGTTGTGGTGTAAAGGAGTCAAGAACCAAGCACTTTGGAGCTCAAAATAGTGAGATATAGAGAGATATATGTCTTGGAGCCTTAGACAAAAATTTGGAACCTCTCTAAAGGAGAGGGAGGCCCTCTCTTATAGAGAAACAAGAGGGTTCAAGCTTCTTGGAGAAGCTAAAGAGGTTCAAGCTTCTTGGAGAAGCTAAAAAAAGGGTTCAAAAGGTTCAAGCTTCCTCAAGAAGCTAAAACCAGGGTTCAAAAGGTTCAAGCTTCCTCAAGAAGCTAAAACAAGGGTCTTGACTAGGAAAAGTGACTGATCGACCAAAATAATGGTCGGCCGACCAAGTACATTGCCGACCGGCCAACACTTTTGGCCGGTATCAAGAAAACAGGGCCGGTGTCCTCAAGTAGAGGCCGGTGGGGTGTGGGGGTGGCCAACAAGCCATTCCCTGCCCTTAGAAGCAATCACACAAGTGTTTGGTCTACAACCAAGCACAAAACAAACAAGTCGAGAGGTCTCGAGGCAAGGCGCGCGGCCAAAACCTTCGAGAACTCAAGACGAACACGAACATGGATAATCATCGAGTGTTCAAACGATGACGTCTAAGTCTTGAGGATGGTCAAAAATGGGGTGTCTACAGTAAGTATAAGTGATGTATGTACTTTAGATTCATTGAGAATGAAAGAGATTTGATTACAAACTTCTTTATGGTATCATAGCCATAGAAGCTCTATCGAGCAACTGATCAATGACAACATCACTCTTTTCTTCTCTTCCTTCGAATCTGACTTTACGGATCTCTAATTTGTCATCCTTTGTTATAGTCAAGCTTGATGGAACAAATTTCATCATCTGGCAATCTCAGCTCTCGAATGTTCTTCGAGCCACCAATCTTCTTGGTTATGTTGATGGCTCGATGACATGTCCTTTGTCTACAATCATTGATTTAGCAGGGAGTTCAGTGCCTAATCTCGAATTTCTTCAATGGATTATGATTGATGCACATCTGTTAAGTTGCATCACTACAACTCTTACACCATCGATCTATGTATCTGTTCTGTAATTTCATCACTGTTCAGAGGTATGGACATCTCTGCAAAAGCGATTTACGACTTTATCTCGTTCGTATGTTCATCAATTAAAAAATAAACTGAATAGTGTTGCTAAGAAATTAGATAAAATGGAAGAATATCTGTCCAAAATCAAGGTCATAGTTAGTCAGTTAGCTTTGGCCTCTATTATCATTGATGATGAAGATCTGGTCCTCATTACTCTGAATGGTCTTCCTTTAGAGTATGATGCTTTTTCCACCACAATTTGTGCTCGACCAGAGGTTATTACTATGGATAATCTCTCCTCCTTACTATGTTCTGAGGCTCTTCATTTAGATTCGAAAAATAAACAATCTGCAGAATCAACTGTAGCTTTTTCTGCAGTTAAGGGATCTGACAATTCATGAGCTCAGTCTTTTAATCAAACACGTGGTCGATCTTATTCTAGAGGAGGAAGAGGTAGTCGTACTCAAGGATCCTACATCGGATATGGATATAGAGGATATGGAGGATCTTACAGAGGTTCTGGTGGTGGTAGATTTCAAGGCCAATGATCAAGAGTTTTTAATTAATTTTGTCAGATTTGTGGAGGTTCTAGTCATTCTGCCTTAGACTGCTGGCATCAGCAACTTCAGTTCACAGTCACCATCAAGAGCTTTTGTTACTGCTTCCAATGCTTCTATGTCTCCATCCTCATCATCTGCTCCAAGTCCATGGTTCTTGGATTCTGCAACTACAGATCATATGACCAATGATCTTAGCCAACTCAGTTGTTATCAGCCCTATCAAGGATCAGATCAGATTACTGTAGGAGATGGTAGCTCTATTCCTATACAACATACTGGTAAAGGTCTTCTTCCCACTCCTCATCATCTTTTTAAGCTTAACAAAGTGCTTCATACAGTTTCTTTATCATCTAATCTGGTCTCTGTTCACAAATTAGCTCAAGATAACAATTGCATTATCAGTTTTGATGATACTCATTTTGTGATTCAAGACAAGGTTACTGAGAGAATCCTTCACAAAGGCTCTAATCTGCTTGGCTTGTACCATTTCTTTTCCACTGCTGCCTCACCTGCTCTCACTCCTCATTCTGCAACCATACACACCAGTTTACCTGCTCTCACTCCTCATTCTGCAGCAACACACACCAGTTTCACATCTCAAGTGCATTCTAGTTCTTCTACTGTTAGTACTATATGGCATAATAGGTTAGGTCATCCTAGTAGTTTGAAATTCAAGCATGTTAGGCCTCATTTGCATCTTAAAAATCCTGCTTCTGTTCAGGTTCATGAATGTGTTAATTGTTGTGTTGCCAAGAGTCATAGATTACTTTTTTCATTGTCTAATTCCACTATTAATAAACCTCTTGCTTTAATACACAGTGATGTTTGGGGCCCATTTTCTTCCACTTCTGGTTACAAATACTATGTTCTCTTTGTGGATGATTTTAGTAGATTCACATGGTTGTATCCATTAGCTTACAAGAGTGAAGTATATGATAAGTTTCTTGAATTCAAAGCCTATGCAGAAAAACAATTTTCTACATCTCTTCAGATTCTTAGAACTGATGGCGGCACAGAGTTTTTTAATAATAAAATGAAGCAATTTACTGTGTCTGAAGGTATTGTTCATCAACACTCATGTCTCTATACACCATATCAGAATGGTGTGGCTGAAAGGAAGCACAGACACCTCACTGAAGTTGCAATTGCTTTACTTCACCACTTACTTGTTCCTCTCCATTACTGGTTTGATGCCATTGCTTGTGCCACTTATCTTATAAATAGACTGCCTTCTTCCAAATTGGCCTACAAAACTCCTTTTGAAACTCTCTTTCAAAGCAACCCAGATTTTTCTATTCTTAAGGTGTTTGGTTGTCAGTGTTTCCCTTGGCTTAAACCTTACAGTTCTACCGAATTGTAACCTAAATCTATTGAGTGTGTTTTCTTAGACTATCATCCTTTTGCTAAAGGTTATAGGTGTCTTAATTCCAAAACTGGCACCATTTACCTTTCTAGACATGTGTTGTTCAATGAACAAGTTTTTCCTTTTGCTCACTTGTCTTCTTCTTCTTCTTCTTCTTCTTCTTCCTCCTCTCAATTACCTTCTCTTCAGTCCTTTTTCTGGGCCTCTCCTTCTCCATCTTTTTCTTCTATTAAACAACATTCTTCTTCTTTCAGCACTCCTAATTCTTTTGCTGCTACTCTTAGTCCTTCTTCATCTAAGTCACAGTCTTCTTTACCTTTTCTTACTTCTTTTCCTTAGCCTTCTATTCTTATTAACTCTATTTCTATTCAATTACCTATACCTGCTCCCTCTTCTTCCATTCCTTCTGTTCCTTCTCTTTCTAACTGCCATCCTATGAGCCTTGTCTACTATTAAGACACCTGCATCTTCTTCATATACTAATATTGAGCCTCCTACTCACAAGGAAGCCTTACTTACCCCTATTTGGAAACAAGCTATGCTTAAGGAGTTCCAAGCTTTGCAAAACCAACACACCTGGTCTTCGGTTTCTTTTCCTCAAGGCAAGACTGCCATAAGTTGCAAGTGGGTGTTCAAAATTAAAAGCAATTCAAATGGGACAGTGGCTAGGCATAAAGCCAGATTAGTTGCTAAAGGTTATCTCCAATAGGAGGGGATCGATTTTCAGGAAACTTTTAGCCCAGTTGCTAAATTACCAACAATTCGTGTTCTGTTATGTCTTGCTCTTCATCACAATTGGCCTATAAAGCAATTAGATATTTCTAATACTTTTCTTCATGGGATCTTAGAAGAGGAGGTTTACATGCTGCAACCACCAGGGTTTGAAGATCACTGTCCTAATCAGTCTTCTACTTCTTAGATTGTTTGCAAACTCCATAAGGCCTTGTATGGTCTTAAACAAGCCCCAAGAGCTTGGTACTCCACATTCTTCTCTTTTTTGCTATCTCAAGGATTCAAGAACAGTAAATGTGACTCTTCTCTGTTTATTAAAAAAGCTGGTTTTGTTTTTCTTGCCTTACTTGTTTATGTTGATGATATATTGATCATTGGTAATGATGATACACATATTCAAGCTCTTATTACTCAGATGCATCAAGTTTTTTCTATGAAGGAGCTTGGTTCTATTTCCTATTTTCTTGGCATCACAGTTACCTCTGGTTCCACCACTGTTCTATCTCAAAAGAAGTATGCTCAGGATATTCTTCTTAAAGCTGGTATGCTAGATTGCAAAGCTTGCTCATCTCCTATCTCTGTCAAGCTTGGTCTGCCTAGACATTCAGATAAGCCCTTTGCCAATCCATCTGTCTATAGAAGCATAGTTGGAGCCTTACAATATTTGACAATTACCAGACCTGATATCTCATTTGCTGTGAATCAATTGTGTCAACATATGCAAAATCCCACTGTTGGTCACTATGCTACTGTAAAGAGGTTGCTCAGGTTCAACAAGGGCACTATTTCTCATGGTCTTACCTATACCCCCAGCTCATTTGATCTTCATGCTTATTCCGATTCCAATTGGGCTGGAGATTCTATTGATAGAAAGTCTACCTTAAGGTATTGTGTATTTTTAGGATCCAACCTCATTTCTTGGTCATCTAAAAAGCAAGCCACTGTCTCTCAATCTTCTACTGAAATAGAGTACAGATCTTTAGCTCATACAACAATAGAGCTTGCTTGGCTTGGTATGTTGCTTCAGGATTTTTCCATTGTTCTTCCTACAGTTCCTCTTCTCTGGTGTGACAATGTGTCTTCTATTGCTCTGGCTTCTAACCCTGTATTTCATTCCAAATCTAAGCATGTAGAAGTTGATTGCCATTTTGTTCGAGATCGAGTGCTTGCTAAAAGCTTGTATTGCACTACATTCCTACCATTGATCAGCTGGCAGATATCTTCACTAAACCTTTATCTGTCTCTAGATTTTCCTATCTTAAAGATAAGCTCAATGTCAGTTTCTCCTTCCATCAGCTTGCAAGGGAATGTTAAAGATACACCACCAGTTAGCTTAGTTGCTAGCTCCACTAGCTTAGGTTGCAATCGCAGCTCCAAGCTACAGCTTCTACCATAGCTTCAACCTCAACTATTAGCTTAGATATTTTGAAAAGATATTTTATAGAATTAGTTAGGAGTTAGTTGTAGTGGTTGTTAGTTTGTTAGTGTCATTATATTGTATATAAGTATAAGTGATGTATGTACTTTAGATTCATTGAGAATGAAAGAGGTTTGATTACAAACTTCTTTAGAGAGTACAAAATGTTAAAAAAGCTAGGTTCTGTTTATTTGATTTTTTAAAAAATTATTTTTAGATGAATTTTTGTTTATTTTTAATAATTTTTTTAATATTATATATTTTTTTAGATATACTTAATCAAGATACATCTAAAAAGTAAAACAAATTGACTAATTTTTTTTTAAAAACAAATTAAGTAAAAAATTGATGAAAATTTGACCAAAAATTTGTGTATTTTTGTTTATTTTTAGTGATTTTTTTTCCCTTCATATTTTAGTTATTTTTTTTAATACTTTTAATACATCTAATCTCGATGTATCTATAAAATAAAAAATTTGATTAAAATATAGAGAAAATAAACAAAAATCCGTTAAAAAATAATTTCTGAAAATTGTAATCAAAGCCTAATTTTTGTTTAAATCACTTGTATATTATAAAGGAGGATTTAGTCAAAACCCCTTCATAATAAAATTTTAATGGATAAAGGACAAGTACAAAAAGTTTTCTTTAAAAAGTCTAATACATACCATTATTATACTAAATGTCTGTTTTTAATAAAGTTAATATTTTTAGAATCCTCTCATCAAGATCTATCAAATAAGATCTAGGGTGAATTACACTAACGGTCCCTATAATTTGGGACTTGTATCACTTTGGTCCATAACTTTTCAATTATGATACATTTGATCTTGAATTTGAATCTTATTCCGAATAAGGACAATTGGAGATACTATTGGATTTTTCAAGGGCAAAATAGTCAATTTGATAAAATATACACTAATTTGATAAAAAAATATTTTTAAATTTTTAAAATTATTTCTACCCACTAAAGATAAAATTAATAAATCTTTTAGACATTTATTTATTTATTTAAAAAAATATATGTAAAATTAGTGTAATTCGCCCTAAGATCTATGTTGACTATGTAAAGTTAGTGTAATTTGCCCTAAGATTTATGTTGATTATGAAATTCTTTATAAAAAAAAAAATTTATTACCGTCGAAATTGATATAAACAGTAACATGTTACTCTGATTCACAGTAACAATAACATGTTACTCTGATTCACAGTAACATGTTATTCTAGCAATATTTTTGAAGAAAAAAAAAAGAATATTTATTTTGACCTTACTCAATTATGCACCTCCCCTTAGGGTATTTATGAAATATGAAACAAAATAAATTAAAGTATCATTTTCATTAAATAAGGATCAAATGAAAAAATCTTGGCCAAATTTTCCTATTATACAGACAGTTGAATTTCGTAATGTCCACTTCCAAAAATGTTTAGAAACTTTAAAATAAGAGAATTTTAATGCGTGAAACTGACCAATTGGCGTGATATTTTAATTTTTTTTCCCCTTCTTTTTCTTCAATACCACATATCAACAATGTTACATACCACTAATTTAATTTAGCATCTCTAACCCACCACTAATGAGATGGAAAAGGAGAAAAAAAAAAAAAGAAAAAAAAAAACAAGACACAACAAATATAGCACTAATTAGTGCTCCCAAGCATTATTGTACTACATATATACTTCCATTTAGTGCTTTGTACATAAAGGAAAATGTCTCGTAGCTCAAATTTTGTGGCTCAAAAGTGGCTCAAATGGCCAAAACGACGTCGTTTTGGCCATTTGTATGTTGTTCTGTACTCAAAACGACGTCGTTTTGGCCATTTGAGCCGCTTTTGAGCCAAAAAATTTGAGCTACGTAGCATTGTCGGTACATAAAACTCTCGTCCTTTCCCCTTCCGCTTCAGCCTTGTATTGTCTGTTTTGGTGAAGAGAAATATATAATATAACCTCATTTTTTTCAAAATATTTTATTGTTTTCTAAATTAAAATGTAATAATTAAAAAGTAAAAATTAAAATTATTCTTCCCTTAGTAATCAATTTTTTTCTTTTAAATCTATTTAAATTATTTTAGTCTCATTATTATTATATAATATAAACAAAAACGTTAGAGGTTCTTGGTGATACAAAATTTCAATACTTTTTTTTTGTTTTTGAATTTTTTGAATTTAAAAAAAAATGATATAAAAGTCAATTTTCTAGACACAATGATGTGTAAATAATATAATTAGTTGATGATTAGAGAAACTATAAGAAAGAATGTTACCTTTAATATTCTAAAAATTACATTTCGTTTTCCAAGGGCAATCTTAAGAAAAATTTCTTCTTAACAAATATTTATTTTTAACCGTGCATAGCACCGGTGTATTGCTAGTAAATTATAAATATTAACGATATTGAACATTATGTCACATATTAAAAATAAATAAATAAATACATAAATAAATAAAAAGAAAGAAAAAAGTTATAAACAAAATAAGAAAAAGAAGTTGCACCAAATAAGTTCGATAGGGTTGACTACTAACCAGTCGTCTGCCCAAACAAGCCCCGTATTTTAAGGGTTAGTGTGAATATTTTGGCACATATGGCTTGGTAGGGTTAATATTTTGAGTCCATTCAATCTTCAAGTGAGTTTGGAATGAGGAACTCTAGCTTGGCCGGATTTGTCCATTTATAAAATTTCAATTTTAATTTTTATATTAGTTAGTTACATAATAAATTAAAAAATAAAAATATTATATATATATATATGCGCACGCGCTTCTCTCTTTGATTTAAATTCAAATATCAATTATAATTGAGTTTTGCTAATTGTCCAAATTTAACTAATTATTCATAGGGCTAAATTATTAAAAAGAACAGCATGGGCCTAAATTTAACTAATTATTCATAGGGCTAAATTATTAGTAAGATTTTATTTTGACATTAAACGATTCACAGTAGTTACAATTTATGAGAGAGGCCAATTTGGAAGGAACATCAGTAAATCAATTAAAATTTGCAGTTGTTGCTGCGCATGGTGCGCAACTGCAACTTGCACATCTTATTAGGTTATTTTAGGGCCAAATTTGATAATTTAAACTGTTCACATTTTAGAAATTATTGAGTAGAATATATCTATAAAAAATCATGTCGATTAGATATCGTTATCTCTTTTATCAAATCACATTTGCATTGAGTTTTATATTTTAAATTACATTTATCTTTTCTTTTTTAAAATACAAATGTGATTTGATGAAAGGGTCAACGATATCCAATTGACGTGATTTTTTATTAATATATTCTACTCGATAACTTCTAAAATATGAACAGTTTAAATTATTGAATTAGACCCTGAAATCGACCCAATAAAATATGTAACAATTGCTGCTACGCACCATGCGCAGCAACAACCCCAAACTCTTAAAAAATAAGGTGATGTTATTTTTACTCCAATTCACCAAAAACTATCCATTTTTTGTGCTTGTATAATTTTTTGTTCTTATTATAAAAAGTAAAAGAAATTACAAAAAAAAAAATTTGACCTTGTAACCAAATAAACTCTATTTTTTTAATTTTATCAATTTAAACCCTATTTTTTATTATTTATTTTCAATCTAAATCATTTGCATATTTTTGTCAAGTAAAATCGAGAGAAAAATAGTATTTTAACTATTAAACTTAACGTATGTGTACATAAAATATCCAAAATATTATTTTTTTTCATTGAGTTTAATGACTAAAATGTCATTTTTGTCATCAATTTTACTTAATAAAAATAAACAAATGCTTTAGATTAAAAACAAATCAAAATATAATATTTAAATTTATAAAATTTAAAAGATCATGATTTATTTTGTTACAAAGACAGAACCTTAAATATTTTGTTTTAAATGTAATTTTTCCTAAAAGGTACCTAGAATGTTGTTAATCAAAAGCATAGTGAGAATAGCACTGAAAAAAACAGAGTTAGACATTGAATGATTAAATTAAGTAAATTAGTGAATCTCCAAATGGCTAATCAGAATCACTCTGCAATAATCTTTCTCAATTTATAAAAGTAAAAGGAAAACAAAAAGAACATGATGAAGGTCATCCAGCTACAGTCCCTGTTTAGATAAGTTTTTCTATGTTTATGGAGCATAGTCAAGTGGTTCTCCTTAGTGATGGTTATTGATTGATAACTTACAACTTTATGTTAGAGGGTTTGATAGAGGGTTCGAGAGAAAGTAAATAATATGACATTTGGTGATTGGTGTATAGCACGGATAGGGATGACGACGGATAGTGTATAGGTTGAGGCCTCCTATCCCATTCCATCTCTATTTTCGCAGCTTGCCACTATCCCAATCTGACTCTCATGGAATTATCCCCCACCCCAACCCAAATCTGCAAATGTAACCCCTATCCCAACCCTATCTGATTCACAACACAACAAGAAATTTAATAATAATGTAAAAACTCAATAATTAAAATTAAAAAATAATATTTATAATTAAGAAATATACTAGTATTCATTGTACATATATTAAAATTATATTATGTATATATATAATAGAAACTCAATAATACATTGTATAAATATTATATATATTCTTTACAAATTCAACAATATATTATATACATTATATATATATTTAATATTATTATTTATTTATTATTATATTTGCGGGTTGGGTTGGGTTGGGTTGGGTAAAAAAATTACTCTCTTCCACATCCGACTTGAACCCAATCGGAATTTTAAAAAATTTCTCCAAATCCAACCCTACCCTGTTCAACCACTCCTAAGCTCATCCCAGTAGGGTCGAAGAGAGTTGAGGGCCTAGCAGATCGGGATATTTTGCCATCCCTAACACAGACCACGTGGTGTTCTATAGACACAAAATAATTTTTGCTTTGCATATGTTGGAAAAATAATGGTTTTTGATAACTTTAATGAAATATTAAAGTGGGTGATAATCCTCAATTGAGGTGGAGTAAAGTGGGTTTAGATATTTGCAATGAGATCTTTACACCACAAAAAAAATAACCAAAAACTATTGAGATTTGAATGAGAAATTGCCTCATGCAGTTAGCTTCATGAAAGAGGTATCCACCAAACTCTATTGGCTTTTTCCAGACCTAGGGTTTGTGTGTGACTGCTGCAGGATTATTATACACATGTGTATAATAGGTTTGTAACTCCTGCAATATTGTAGAGTTTAATAGTGCATTAGTGGTAGCCTTGAAGGCTGGCTGCGTTTCCTCTCTTCCCTATACATGTATAAATTGAGACCCTCTGTCAAGTCTAAAAGAAAAAAAATAGAAAACTTGGAGATCTCATGTTGCTTCCATTATCCAGTCAGTTTGCAGAAATATCCTACAGTGAAAGAGTGCAGCCACTTCTGCCGTAGCTAGTCCTTGACCGTCGTATCGTGGGAGACAGACGCCGGAATTCCTCAAGCACTCGATCCGTGAGGCGGCGAAAATTTGTTTTAAGGAAATTGCTTCTGTGCAGGCTTCGGTTTGCTTCTTTTTACCATTTTATTTTGTTATGAATTTATGTTTAACATATAATTTCCAGCAGCTTTCTTTTCTGTGATTTACATTGCTTTATGAATCTATTTCTATTATTTAATTATATAAGTGAGAACAAGCTTAAAACAAATTTTTGTGTTTATCATAAAATTAGATAAATAGATTTAGATTTATAATAGATTAATTCATCTCATCATAATCTTTGTGGTCTACTTTTATTAGTCAGATTCATAGAATTACATATCAGTTTCTTGCTACTGTTAGTATTCATTTTGAAGGAAAAACATACAGAACCTGTTTGGTGTTCACAAACCATAACTGTTTCCCAGGAGCCCTCTGTTTCACCAATTCTTGATGAGAATTCCAATGGATTTATATATATATATATATATTATTATGCTTATGCTTTTAGAATTGAATTTTATATATATGCTTGTTAGAGTTTCTGAAAGAGATGAATTGTTCAGTGTGGGTGTTGATTTCTAACCACACAACCAAAAGGGGGAACTCAGCTGGAGAGCACTGGCAGAATAGATTAAGCCCAAACAACTTGTCACAGGAAGATAAGAATCCCGCAGTGGTTCGTCCACCGGGGGCACTCCAACGATCAAGTCAGTAAAATATCTCTTAAAGATAAACCAATAATGCTTAACTCACTAGACAGAGCATAAAAGACATACCTTAGACCCATGATGGTACCTCCCTTTTATAGCCAACACAAACCTAGTCCCAATAGAAGCCTTGCTTCAATAGACTCTGGATTACTGCTAATCTTGGACTCCCAGTAGGATTGGGATAAACTCTCTAAGAGTTTTATCTTTATCCAAATCGAAATCCTCTCCCAATCTAGGACTCTAGTTCTCTATCCAAATAGATAGTTTGATGTCATCTAGGACTCTAGTCCTCTATCCAAATATCTCAGATTCCGGTATTATCGCACCATATCTCGGCATCATGGTCCGCCCACGTGGCACCTCGACTAACAACCTCGGCCACGTAGACTATCCAAAAATATGTCCCCACAACTGCCCCATAGGTTCTATTACCTCGGCAAATTGAGGTGATGAAACCTATACATGTACTCCTCCGACCGAGATCGTGACTTGTCGACGCCAAGAAATAAGGACTCATATGTCCATTTGTCAAGAATAAAGAATCAAGAACCAAGAACCATCATGTTCTATCTTATCCAGGTCCAACATCTCAATTGAAATCATCATGTCAACCGAGATCGTCATCTCAACCGAGATCATCACCTCTACCGAGATTATCTCAACTGAGATCGCACTTCTCAATCAAGATCATCATCAGATTGGCGCGTACTAATCACGTCTCCATCGTGTCGCATCAGTTTTGCCCCTAGCCGTCTAACATCAGTACGAGCACGTCGCCTAAGGACTCGAAATCATAACTCTTTGCCATCTTTTTAATTTTGCCTCTATCTGTATCTCCAGACTCTCTCTTTTTGCCTTTACAAACCATCATCATTGTTCTTGAAGCATTCATTGCCATGAATAATCCATTCGTGCCCCAGGTTCAAACTCTATTAGCTGAACCAGACTAGTAGCTAAGCACTTCATCAACTACTCCACGTATCAACCCACCATTTCAATGGCAATGCAAACACCGACATAGCGACAATCTTGCAGCTAGAATCAGGATCAAGAAACACCGAGGTCCTAAGCTTCCAGCCTTAGATCTTGATAATTTTTCAATTGACTTATCTGTGAGTAACCATTGTCGTAACCAACGACAACATGTCTCACCGAACTCTTGTCGTAGAAAACCTTCTTGTTGACATCCTTGATATCATAACTGTGCAATCCACTCCATCTCCTTATAGTTAATCCGACATGCTCATGCCTTTAGCAACTCAATATTTCGAAAGAGAAGCACATGAAGCAAGTGGACCAAGTTACTGCTGCCAAAGTCGAGGCCATTGCTAAGGCTAAAAAAACAAGTCAACATGGCCTGCAATAAAGGCTACTATCTTGACTGGATGACAGCCCTCAAAAAGATGTTTGTCCCCAAGGACTCTCCCCTCCGCGATATGGGTCAGCTCAATGTCCCTTTCCCTTCCTCTCCCAATCAATTTGAGGATGAGGCCAAGGAAGTAGAAGAGGCCGACGATGAGGAGGCCGGAGACAAGGAAGAGGCCAAGGCTGAGGTTGCCAAGAAAGAATCTGAAGCTGCTGCTAGGGCCAAGTGCCCTACTCTGTTGCTGGGGCCAAGTCCTCTACTCTAAATGATCAAGTCCTGGACTTGATTGAGGAGGACGAGGGTGAGATTTCCAAGAGCACCTCAACAAAGAAGGCCGATACTTCTGAAACCGAGATCACTGCCGCTGCAAAAAGCCTAGACCAGACTCTTCTAGAAATCGATGCCGAAATCACGGCTGAGAAGCCTGCCTAGCTATCTGTCGAGACCGAAACAATGCCAACAGCCGAGGTTGAATAGTCTGAGTTTAATGCACAAGATCCTAGTACTTAGGAATTTTTCTTTCCATTGTACCTTTTTCTTTGTAATTTTCTTCTCTGTTTTGAACAGTATCTGTTTTGTCAGACCGATGTGCTTGTTTATGTACTTGAACAAGCTGTCCTTTTTCAATGCAAGCCTTCTATTTCCTTCTGAGTGTTGAATATTGCTTTCATCATGTATGCTTACCGCTTTTCTTTTACGCTTTGCATGTTTTCATACTTAGAATATTTTGCATATCTTCAACGTACACCTTAACTGTGTAATCTTCTTGATGCGGAATGCTTCGGCTATACCCACTAGCAGTTTTGTCTCGGCTTTGACCTAACACTTGAAAATATTTATCATAATATTTTCACAAGTATTATTTACAACTTGCCACTTCACTCTTTACTTATCAGGACCTCTGTCTTCTATTATTTCAACATAACCTTGGGTTAACTTCAACTTGTAAACTTTTCTTAAAATTTCAACAAGTGTTAAACCAACTTCCTTTAACATAACCTTAGTTTAACTTCAACTTGTAAATTTTTCTTAAAATTTCAACAAGTGTTAAACCAATCTTCATTTAACATAACCTTGGCTTAACTTCAACTTGTAAATCTTTCTTAAAATTTCAACAAGTGTTAAACCAATCTTCCTTTAACATAACCTTGGCTTAACTTCAACTTGTAAATTTTTCTTAAAATTTCAACAAGTGTTAAACCAATCTTCCTTTGACATAACCTCGGCTTAACTTCAACTTGTAAATTTTTCTTAAAATTTCAACAAGTGTTAAACCAATCTTCCTTTAACATAACCTCGGCTTAATTTCAACTTGTAAATTTTTCTTAAAATCTCAACAAGTGTTAAACTAATCTTAGCTTGTAAATTTTAACTCCCAAACATTATTCTCCAGCCCTCTGCCCCCTAATGTGAACTTAAGTTCCACTTGGGTTCTCATTAAGCATGTGACTTTGACCTTGTCACCGAGGTCAGATTCAAACAAAGACTGGCCAAGGTTACCAACCTTGGTCTCTTTGTTAATATAACTGATATGCACTTAGTTCCAATCTGTGTCTGATTCTGCCGATATGACAGGTCCATGTTAATCCAACTTCGTTCAACTCTATTATATGCAAGTATAATTCAACTCTGCCATATAATAAGTCTAAGTTATTCGTCATGTTTTGCTTAGAAACATTGCCAATTTAGTTCAACTCTATTATATGCAAGTATAATTCAACTCTGCCATATAATGAGTCTTAGTTATTCGTCATGTTTCGCTTAGAAACATCGTCAAGTACTGGAATCCAGGATTCGAGATCTGGAATCTAGGATCTGCTCACTTAGGCTGAGCTCTTGTCTTCTCGGACTTAATATTCTAGGCTGAGATCTTGTCTTCTAGGATCTGGGATTCGGGATCTAGAATCCAGGATCTACTCATTTAGGCTGAGCTCTTGTCTCCTCGGACCTACTCATCTAGGCCGAGATCTTGTCTTCTAGGATCTGGGATCCAGTATCTAGAATCCGGGATTTGCTCACTTAGGTTGAGCTCTTGTCTTCTCGGACCTACTCATCTAGACCGAGATCTTGTTTTCTGGGCACCAGTTTTGGTTGTTAGTGCCAACATGTCTTGTAATAGGGATGTCGGCTGCATCACGTTGTTCTGCATCATGAGGTTGACCACTGTTTGTAGATCTGTCAACTTATTTGCCATGTCTTTTAATTTTCTCGTCTTTTCTCCGACATCTGTCCGTCTATACTTGAAGGTTTCTTTTACGGTAGTACTTATCTTGGCCTGCTTTCTTCGGTGCGTATCCCTTTTGGCCAATGTTATTCTCCACGGGATTCTGATCCCATGCTCCTTCATTACGGTTTTCTTCTTCCATGTTTAGATTGGCAAGTTTACCACCCCCACTAGGGATGTCGTCCCCAATCTTTTCTCCCTACTCGTTGTTGGCCATCTATTCTCCTTAAGTTCTCACTGACGGCGCCAAATTGTGTGTGTTGATTTCTGACCACACAACCAAAAGGGGGAACTCAACTGGAGAGCATTGGCAGAATAGATTAAGCCCAAACAACCTGTCACAGAAAGATAAGAATCCCACAGTAGTTCGTCCACCCGGGGGCACTTCGACGATCAAGTCAGTAAAATATCTTTCAAAGATAACCAATAGTGCTTAACTCACTAGATAGAGCATAAAAGACATACCTTAGACCCATGATGGTACCTCCATTTTATGGCCAACACAAACCTAGTCCCAATAGAAGCCTTGCTTCAATGGACTCTGGATTACTGCTAATCTTGGACTCCCAGTAGGATTGGGATAAACTCTCTAAGAGTCTTATCTTTATCCAAACTGAAATCCTCTCTCAATCTAGGACTCTAGTTCTCTATCCAAATAGATAGTTTGATGTCATCTAGGACTCTAGTTCTCTATCCAAATATCTCAGGTTCCAGTATTATCGCACCATATCTCGGCATCATGGTCCGCCCACGTGGCACCTCGGCTAACAACCTCGGCCACGTGGACTACCCAAAAATATGTCCCCACACTCAGAATGGTTATAGATTTGCATGCTTGTGAATAAACTATTATTTCTAACCGGCACTGCGTTGAATAACCCATTGTTATTTTATTAAATACTTGTTTCATTGCATTCAATTCATGATTAGGAGGATTATATATTTTACAATAGCGAGTGTAATAGCCACTATTTTCATGTTAGGAGAGTAATAGTCATCAATATATATATATATATGAATATAAATATGATGTTGCTATATGTTATTTTGTGGGTGTGTCATAAAACTTGAATGTCATATACATGAATATAAATATGTTGTTGCTATATTTTATTTTGTGAGTGTGTCATAAAACTTGAATATCATATACATGTTGACGTTTGCTTTCTCAACTTGAAACCAAATCACCTACAGTCCACTATTTTAGTTTTTATTAGATACCTTTGTCTCATATGTAAATATTTGCAATGCTATTTTAATTAGAATATTTTATTTTTAGATCTCTATCAATATTTGCATATTGATTGTTGTAATATAATTTAATAAGTATGGTTTTTATTTCCTACCATGATTTGAATACTTCTTTATTTTATAATTTCATAACATAATTTGCATGTTCAAAATTTTCTAGATTTTAATTTTGTTACATGCTTATTGTTTCTAAAGTTATGTGTATGATCTTATTTTTATGTTAATTGCTAGAAACATTCACATGTGTATTATATGGTTATTGTTTTGTAACAATTATATAGATAACTCTTGCTTATTAATTTTAGTTTAATGTCTTTAGAGTTATAAAATGTTTGTAACTTGTTTATAGAGATTTTTATTGATAAATCTCATTTAGAAATGTTTTAACCCAATAAGTCTATGAAGGAACTTTTTAATCCACTTAATCCTATGTATTTATACTTTTATTTTATAAAGTCTTTTTTCTTGATTCACACTATTTTTTTAGACTCTTATATCCTTATATTTAATATTGATATTTAATGTTAGGGAGGAGAGAGAAGGGAAAGGACCAAGGCATAGGAAATTTCATACACAAATTAAATAACATTGATGTTATTATTTTATATTTTTATATTATTATATTATGTGAATATATTTTTAATTGACAACATATTAAAAACAATGTGAATATTCTCTCTCATCTGATGTGAACGTTCACAATACCTTTTCGAAAAATTCTCTCTCATCTAATAATGTAGTGATGTGAACGTTTACATGTGAATCTTCTTATTTTTAATTGACAGCACATTCTTATTCACAATATGTAGTGATATGAACGTTCACATTTGTATGTTTTAATATGAATATTCACGTTATGTAATTGATAACACAATGACAAAAATTCATTTCACACTAATATGAATATAATGAAAGTCAATATCCTGATATATGGGAACTACCAAAATATAATGACAATCAATATTAAATATTAACATTAATAGGGGGCATGAGAGATTGAAGGTGTTTTGGTTTTCTTACCTCAAATAGGATCTAATAGAATAGTTAAAAAGAATATGGGTTAGATGGAATAAAATTCTTAGAAAGAGGATTTATTAAAAAAGCTCCCTGGTTAATGTATAAATTAAATTATAAATTTAATTTTGGAGTTTTAATTTTATATGTAACTCCTACATATTTAATTTAATTTATTTATTATTGTGAATTAATAAGGCTTTGTAATCTTTGTCATAAATCTTGACTATTAGCTTTTAATTTAATTTCTAGAATTATAGATTGTTTTTGTAACTCATCTAGCATGTTAATTGATTAGTTAAGTTTATTATTAATTAGTTTTCTAGATAGGTTTCAAGTAATTTATTATATTTACAGTTCTTTAGATTGGTTGGTGTGTATTTTCTTGTGATTTTCTGCTAACTTTTTTTACAAGAATACCTAAGTGTGGAAAGGAATTATTTGGACTATATAAATTAAGCAATTGTTTTTCTTGAGATTTTGTTATGGTTTTTACCAATATGTAAAAGCATTTTTTTTTTCTTCTTATCTTTGTTATAGCAATTTTTATATTGCTTGTAATTTTTAGCAATTTTATTTTAATTGCTTGTAAGCTTGGAATTGGTTTGGTTTAACCTAGTTCAACCTTTGAAAAATTTAATTCTAAAAATTGTTTCTCACGGATTAGGAGTCAGTATGCTCTTGAAAGTTTTGTCAAAAGGTTAACTGGGATTTAAGTGGGACCGATGTGACCCCTCTAGTCTTCCTGAGAACATTCTTGACCATGTTCGATGCTAGGTTAAGTGGTGAGACTAGTTTTGATTTAAATTTCCAACTGTGGGATTTTCTAAGTGTTAAGTTTAATTTTTGGAAACACAGAAAGTGATATTCTATTGTATTTTTCAGAAATAACAACTGTCATTGATGATGCTGCTACTGCTATTGCTAATATTGGTGGGGATCTGAACCCCGTTGCAATTGGTATGCCAACCCCTATTGCTGTGACCTCTGTGGTCAACCCTGGAGTTACTCTGGCTATTCCGGGAGGACCGCTCAGTCACCATGAGCGCCCAGAGAAATTTATTGGGATAAACTTCAAGAGATGGCAACAAAAGATGATGTTATACTTGACCACGCTGAACCTTACAAAGGTTTTGAGCAAGGATCCTCTAGTTGTGGTAGAGAATGAGCCACACAGGCAGAAAGTCATGGCACTTGATACATGGAAGCAGACAGACTATTTTTGCCGGAACTATGTGTTCAACAGCTTGGCAGACTCACTCTACTGTGTGTTTGGTGCCAAGAGCTCAACAAAGGAGTTATGGGAATCTCTGGACAAGAAATACAGGACTAAGGACGCCGGGGCAAAGAAATTTGTCGTTGCCCGGTTCCTGGACTTTAAAATGGTAGATTCAAAAACTGTGATAAGCCAAGTCCAGGAGTTCCAAGTGATCTTGCATGAAATTCATGCTGAGGGAATGCCTTTGAACGAGTCATTCCAAGTTGTTGTGATCATTGAGAAACTTCCCAATGCTTGGAAGGGCTTCAAGAACTACTTGAAGCACAAGTACAAGGAAATGTCAGTTGAAGACCTGATTGTCCGACTCCGAATTGAGGCGGATAATAGAAAAAAATGAGAGAGTACCTCCTCTGTGAAGGCCAATGTCATTGAGCATGACAAATCTTCTGGGGTGAGGAAGAAGCCTCCTGTGAACAAGGGCTCAAAGCTGAGACCAAGGGGTGGTGTTGCAAAGAAGCCGACATATAGGCCGCAGGAACCTGGTTATCGGTTCTTAGGGAAGTGCTACAACTGTGGTAGTGAGAAGCATCGGGCTAGTGACTGCCGCAAGCAGAAAAAGCCATACAAGACCAAACCTTGTACTCACATGCCAGATATGCAAGAGCACTCCCATGATGAGGATGACATGCACTTGTCTGCCATTGTCTTTGAGGTGAATCTGGTGGGTTCAAACCCAAGAGAATGGTGGATTGATATTGGGGCTACACGCCACATCTGCTTCAAGAAAAAGTTATTTATAACTCTCGAGTCAGTTACAAACGGTGAGAAATTATTTATGGGAAATTCTGCTACCTCAATTGTTGAGGGGAAAGGAAAGGTGGTCCTGACCTCAAGAAAGGAGCTGACCTTGAATGAAGTTCTGTATGTTCCGGACATTTGTAGGAATCTTTTCTCGAGGTCTCTTCTCAGCAAACATGGTTTTCGCATGGTCTTTGAGTCCGACAAGGTCAAGCTGACCAAGAGTGGAGTGTATGTGGGTAAGGTTTATATGTTGGAGAGTATGTTTAAACTCAATGTAATGACTGTTATCCCAAAGATGAATAAAAATGCATCTTCTTCTGCTTACATGCTTCAGTCTTCCAATTTGTGGCATGGTAGACTAGGACATGTGAACTTTGAATCTTTACGTAGATTAATCAAGTTAGATCACATACCATCTTTTAAGATTAATCCGAAACACAAGTGTGAAACTTGTGTTGAAGCGAAGTTAACAAGATCTTCGTTTCATTCTATTGAAAAAAGTTTAGAGCTGTTGGACTTAGTGCATAGTGATGTGTGTGACTTAAAGTTTATACAATCACTTACTTTTGTTGATGATTGCACTAAGTATTGTTATGTGTATTTGCTCAAAAACAAAGATGAGACTATTGGCAAGTTTGTTCTTTATAAGAATGAAGTTGAGAATCAATTAGGACATAAGATTAAGGCTTTAAAAAGTGATCGTGGTGGTGAGTATGAATCACTGTTTATTGAGATTTGTGCTTAATCTGGAATTATCCACCAAACTACGGCGCCTTATTCTCAATCAAGTAGGATTGCTGAGCAAAAGAATAGGATGCTAAAGAAGATGATGAATGAAATGTTGATAAGTTCTGGATTACCATAGAACATGTGGGGGGAAACAATTCTCTCGGCGAATTATATTCTGAATAAAGCACCTAGGAAAGAGGTAGACAAGACCCTGTATGACTTATGGAAAAGTATCAAGCCTTCTTATAAATTCTTACGAATGTGGGGGTGTCTTGCAAAGGTGACTATACCTATACCCAAACGGGTTAGGGTATGCCCAAAATCCGTGGACTGTATATTCATTGGCTATGCACATAATAGTAGTGCATATCGATATCTTGTGTATAGGTCTGGTATTCCAGGTATACACAAAAATACTATCATGGAATCAAGAAATGTTTCTTTATTTGAAAATGTATTTCCGTGTCGTCTCCAAGAAGGGATTGAAAGTTCCGTGAAAGAGATTGAAAGTGACAATGATCACATAGATGATCATGTTGATGATCAAACTGAGGATGTAGATGAGCCAAGAAGGAGTAAGAGGGCTAGGATTGCAAACTCTTTTGGTCCGGACTTCTTGACTTATATGTTAGAGGGAGAACTTCCAACTTCCCATGAAGCTGTGACTTCACCTGAAAGTCCTTTGTGGAAAGAAATAATTAAGAGTGAGATTGACTCCATCTTGTAGAATCACACTTGGGAATTGGTTAATCTACCCCTAGATAGTAAAGCCTTAGGGAGTAAGTGGATCTTTAAAAGAAAAATAAAAGCTGAGGGGTCAATTGATAGGTACAAAACTAGACTAGTTATCAAAGGATATAGGCAGCGCAAAGGCCTGGATTATTTTGATACGTATTCACTTATGACAAGGATTACATCTATTCGAATGGTGATTGCGATAGCAACTTTATGTGGTCTGGAGATACATCAGATGGAACTAGACTAGTTATCAAAGGACACAGGCAATGCAAAAGCCTAGATTATTTTGATACGTATTCACCTGTGACAAAGATTACATCCATTCACATGGTGATTGCGATAGCAGCTTTACGTAGTCTAGAGATACATCAGATGGATATAAAGACAGGTTTCTTAAATGAAGATTTAGATGAAGAAATCTACATGGAGCAACCCGAGGGGTTCTCAGCTCTAGGACAAAATAAGAAAGTCTGTAAGTTTGTCAAATCATTGTATGGTTTGAAGCAAGCTCCCAAGCAATGACATAAGAAGTTTGACAATGTTATGTTGTCAAATGGGTTCAAAATCAATGAGTGTGACAAATGCGTGTATGTCAAAGACATTGACAGAGGTTATGTCATTTTGTGTCTATATGTAGATGACATACTCGTTATTGGTAGTATTGATGAGATGATTCGAACTACCAAGAGATTGTTAAACTCTAAGTTTGACATGAAAGATATGGGCCTTGCAGATGTAATTCTGGGTGTTAAGATTACCTGAACATCTGATGGTATTATACTTTCTCAATCTCACTATGTTGAGAAGATACTTAAGAAATTTGGTAAATTTGGTAAATCAGATACAAGTGTGTCTAGGACACCTGTAGACATGAGTTTACATTTGACCAAGAATAATGGTGAAAGTGCTTCTCAGCTAGAATATTCTCGAGTCGTTGAAAGTTTGATGTATCTGATGAGCTATACAAGGTTGGATATAGTGTACTCGGTTAGTAGGCTTAGTAAATACATAAGTAATCCTAATGCTACTCATTGGAGAGGCATTATATGGGTGTTAGGTTATCTACACTACACCGAGGGTTATGGACTGCATTATACCAGATACCTAGCAGTACTAGAAGGGTATAGTGATGCTAATTGGATATCTGATATAAAAGACTCCAAATCCACTAGTGGTTATGTGTTTACCCTCGGAGGGGCAGCCGTGTCTTGGAAATCTTCCAAGCAAATGTGTATATCGAGATCAACGATGGAATCTAAATTTATTGCTTTGAATAAAGCAACTGGAGAAGCTGAATGGCTTCACCAGTTCGTTGAGGGTATTCCACGTTGGCGAGACTTGCGCTAGCCATCTGCATTCATTGTGATAGCTAATCGGCGATTGGACGGGCATAGAGTAATATGTATAATGGAAAGTCTAGACATATTCGTCGTAGACATAATTCCATACGACAACTACTCTCGAACGGAGTTATCACTTTAGACTATGTAAAGTCTCAGGACAATATTGCGTATTCACTAAGTAAAGGGTTAAATCGAGTGTTGATAGAGAAGTCGTCAGAAGGAATAGGGTTAAGGCCTTTAGTGTAAGGTGTTACCGGAATGAAAACCCAACCTAGTTGACTAGAGATCCCAAGATCTAGGTTCAATGGGACAACCTAATTGCGTGTAACGGTGGTATGTCACTGAGGAGGTTAAACCTCCAGCCATTCCTTTTATTAGTGATACCTGTAAGTGCAGAGGTTAAACTGAGCTTTTAATGACTCTAGTGTGTTAAGCTGTTAAGCTGAGTATAGCAAGATACTCAAGTAGAGTCACCTATGTGAGTGTGAAATGGGGTCGCTTCTATAAAAACTGACAAGACCTAATTCTTTAAACCACTCACAGAACCAAGCTAGTGATTAGGGCCATATAGGGCACACCAATGAGAATAGAATGATGATTGGAGTAATTCCTGTGTGAGGTTTGTTGTCTTGATTTACGTAAACGGTAGAACAGTTTAAGACTTCGTGTTCACTGGACAGCCAGTAAATCTGATAGACTTCACTAGGAGGGGTTCAAAGCCAAAAGTAATCTTTTCCGATGCTGGGGTTATTTCGTTGCACTCTCTCTGAGTCTTTGTTATTAAGCGTTGTCTGTTTATTGTTATTTGGTCAATTTTTATTCATGTGGGGGATTGTTGAAAAAATAATGGTTTTTGATAACTTTAATGCAATATTAAAGTGGGTGCCAATTCTCAATTGAGGTGGAGTAAAGTGAGTTTAGATTCTTTGCAATGAGATCTTTACACCACAAAAATAATGGCAAAAAACCATTGAGATTTGAATAAGAAATTACCTCATGAAATTAGCTTCGTGAAAGAGGTATCCACCAAACTCTATGGTTTAGATTCTTTGCAATGAGATCTTTACACCACAAAAATAATGGCAAAAAACCATTGAGATTTGAATAAAAAATTACCTCATGAAGTTAGCTTCATGAAAAAGGTATCCACCAAACTCTATTGGTTTTTTCCAGACCTAGGGTTTGTGTATGGCTGTTGCAGGATTATTATACACGTGTATAATAGGTTTGTAACCCTTGCAATATTGCAGAGTTCAATGATGCATTAGTAGGATTTGTTACTCCTGCAATATTGTAGAGTTTAATAGTGCATTAGTTGCAGCCTTGAAGGCTGGCAGCTTTCCTTTCTTCCTTGTACATATATAAATTGAGACCCTTTGTCACGTCTAAAAGAAGAAAATAGAAAACTTGAAGATCTCATGTTGCTTCCATTATCCAGTTAGTTTGCCAGAAATATCCTACAGTGAGAGAGTGTAGCCACTTCTACTGTAGTTGGTCCTTGACCATCGTATCCTGGGAGACGGACGCCGAAATTTCTCAAGCACTCTATCTGTGAGGCAACGAAAATCTGTTTTACGGAAATTGCTTCTGCACAGGCTTCGGTTTGCTTCTTTTTGCCATTTTATTTTGTTATGAATTTATGTTCAACATATAATTTCCAGCAACTTTCTTTTCTACGATTTACATTGCTTTATGAATCTATTTCTATTATTTAATTATACAAATGAGAACAATTTATTATGGTATTTGCTTGTGATTGTGCAAAAGGAAGCTCTTTGGTACACACCTTACCATATGCACATTTGTTATACATTTTTTTGATATATATTACATATTTTGTGATAAATATTATATAATTTCTTGGCTAAATCACAATAATTTGTTATTCATAAATGAAATTACGTAATTTTTGTGGTAGTGTTAAGTATTTTTGTGATAAAATTACACATTTTGTGGTTCAAAATTTTTGATAAAAAATATATACATTATCACAAAATGCTTGATATTATCACATAATACGTCACTTTATTTTTCAATCACAAATTATCATAAATTCTATCAAAAGATTACATAATATTTACTATAAAAATATGTAATACATACCATAAAAAGGTGTAAAAAAAATGCATATAGAGATTTACTTGCGTAAAATATAGATATTTTACTGTCTTTCTTTGTGGGAGGAAACATTTTATAAAGTTTTAGAAGTGAATTAAGGTGTTAAAATCTTTTAAATAATTGGGGAGTAATAACATTATTTATTTGGTAGTTATAATTAGTAAGAAATCACAATATAGAATTTTTGTTTTCTTAACTATCTAATAAAGGTGAATTAACATATCTTTCTTATAAAACTTTTGACTACGTGGTTGATTCTAAACACTTGATTATCTAAAAAATATTGTGTAAAACTCCAAGGGGTTGGCTTAGTGGGTGGTGTTGGATTGAGTGGCCAAATAGCCCTCAATATTTTATTTATTAATAACAATTTGTTCATATATATAATGTTTTAATTTATTACTATTTGACTAACATTTTATTGTTTAATTTTTTATTTTATTTACAAAAAAAATAATGGGTGTGATTGACCAAGTTGACTAAGTAGTTTGATTTGGTCAAACTACGATTAAATGTTTTCCTACTAGTATGAGATATGTATGTGGATGGGGGTAGTGTGGTTATTATCTCTTAATAAAAAGGAGTGGTCATAATATGGATAAATAGTTGAAGATTTGAGTGAGTGAAATAAACCCACAATCTGATTTATAAGAAATCTATTTTCTAACATGTATACAGATATTATTGCATAAAACAATCCGCACAATCTGATATTTAGGAAGACAGTTTCTGACGTATACTTTTGTATATCTCTGTGATTTCCAGCCATGAAATATATACCCTGCAATCCAAGCATAATATTTATAATATCTCTCCATTATCTATTGCTTCTACAAACTTTTTTTTTTTCTAGATATCAATTCAATTTGTTGTTGCTACTGGACATCACGGTGCCATTACAGTTCAAGAATTCTGGCGCGGCGTCAATTGTTTTCTATCGGGTGAAGCTTAGGGTTTCAGGTTCAACTCCTACTATATCAACTCCTTAGGGGCATGCTCGTAGGTTTTGTCCGAAATTTACCTGATCTACATGGAGGGAACACTTTGCATGGATCCCAAGATTAATTAAGATATACATAAATTGGTCCGAACACTCGATGATCCAAAATTTTTTTTTCATAGATGTAATAGACATTTATATTCTATAACTAAAAAATAATTACCTATTAAAATGGCTACCATAATACTTTGCATTAATTGAAGCCTCTTTAATGACATGCAAAACACTATGTTGTAAATGGCTCAATCAAAAGAATAATATTATATGTATTAATTAGTGCACTAATTAGTGTATTAATTGATTATGTGGTATAATTTAAGATATTTTTTATATTTATAATTTGTATAATAAGTGGAATCAATAGTAATGTTATAACTAGTGTCGGTACACTAGTTAGTATACTAATTGTTACATATAGTACCACTCTAATCAAAATATACTCTTGGCCAACAAGATGAAGACACCTTTAATAAAAATAAAAAATAAAAAAGCGGCCAATTATGAAAGGTACATCTTCTTTTTGGCTCCATATTATTTATGAAAACTGTAATTTTACCAATCTTGACTGCAATAATAGAATGGACTTTTTATTTTTTATTTTATTTTTTATTTTTACAATAAAATTTATAAATTATGAATTATTTGTTTAGAGGATGAATTTTTATTTAATTACATTATCATTCATCCTACCCACAACGAAAATTTCATCCGGAAATTTGTCACCAAAATCACATATTTGGTAAGGCCCATCTCACTGTAAAAGAAAAAAAAAAAAAAAGAAGTATAGTGAGCCACCAGACTTTCTTTCTTTTACAGTATTAACAACTATGCATTTGTTAAAGGTCTTGTTTGGAAAGTTATTTATTTTAGTAGATTAAAATTTTTATATTTGAAAAGATGGTTAAATTTCTTTATAATTGGATATGATATTTGTGAGAGAAAAAAGTGAAATGATTATGAATTTGATGTGATATTTTATCTTATTTGCTATTTTAGCCTATTTTTATCTTTTTGTAAATTTTAACCCCCCCCCCCCCCAAAAAAAAAAAAAAAAAAAAAAGAGAAGAAGAAGAAGCTAAAAATCCACTTTCCAAACTGGGCCAAAGTTGATAGAAACCCTGCATAAAGTGTGAATCATATGTATTTTATTTTATTATATGTTCTGCATTTTTGTGATAAAATTACATAATTTTTGATAATATTATGACAATTTATTATTTAAAAATGAATTGATTTATTTTTGTTGTAATATTACTCATTTTATAGTTTAAAAATGTTTTGATGGATGTATAATATTTCCATAAAAGTAAATAACATTATCACAAAATACGTAATTTCAATCAAAATTATTGTAATTTTATTAAAAAATTCGGTAATATTGATGAGATAAATACGTAACATAGACTAGGAAAATAATAAATAAATAAAATACATACACATCTTTTTTTTAAAATACTACATCAAAATGCACACAAAAAATTTGGCAATAAGCTTTCGTTTGTTTTGAAATAAAATATTTTCATTTGTTGTTGTTTGGTTAAACAAAAAAACAAGTAAATTTTTTTAAAATAAAATATTTTTGCATTATTTTTAAAAAAATGACTTACTTTTAAAATTTTCTTAAGTTAATTTTTACAAAGTTAACTCTTACTTACTATTTTTTCAACACATTTAACGTTTTCAAATAAATATCTTAACTTACTAAAAAATCATAAATGACACTTTATTGAATCGAAAATTTTCTTTTAAGCAATAAAATACTTTTGTTTCAATTATCAACTAAACGTTAAAAAATAAAAATAAAAATATTTTTTCTATATAAAATCAATTTATAAAAAATATTTTTTTTTACATAAAAATATTTTACATCGAAACCAACTAACCTAATTGTAAAATTCTACGTGTCATAGTTAAATATAGAGTATAGTTTGTTGGTATTTTTCCATAATAATATATGAAAAATATATAAAATAAATTAAATAGAAATGACAAAACAATTTTTTTATTTTTTATTAAAAGGATTAAATATAGAATAAATGACACTACTAAAAATACATAAATAAATTAAATTACATTACTAATAGAACAAATTATTAACATGGATAACTAAATATTAGAACTCATCTTTATAAACTAAATATTGAAAAATTTAAGAATAAGTGATAAGAAAAGAAGCAAACCAAAGCTTGCACTAAGCAGTTTTTTTAAAACAGATTCACCGCCTCCCGATGGATGCTAGAGGTGCGCCGGCGTCTGTTTCCTATGATACGACGGTCAAAACCAACTAATACATAAGTACCTTTTGAATAGTTTTGGTGAACTTGATAATGGATGCACTCTCTCTAACAAGAACCAAAGAAGAGGCTAACAAAAGAAAATAGAAAAAATCATCTCAAACTTTTTATCTCAAAACACCATCTCATTTTTCATAACAAAACCTCTTTAAAACAACCTACTAAGTTGAAGGAGAAAGATCTCTATTTATACTAGTAGGGGAGAGCCTTAGCTATGAAAACTAATACCAATGGAGTTATCAAATGTCATCAACTCTAGCCATTAAGGCTAAAATTACAAAGATTCAAAACTCCAAAGCTATTATATAAATCATAATCTGTATATAATGTGTAAGTTTTGAGAATTAAACTAAATGGGTTGCAAAATGGATATGGGTGTTGGATCACAACCATATCCAAACCCAATCTCAAACTCATGCACAAACTAAGCTCAGCAGAGCTCAACCCAAAGCTCAAGACTAGGTTCAAGTTCAAGTCTAAGACCAAACTCAGCACATGCACAAGTACAAATCTAGATACAGTCCAAACCAAGACTAAGTTTAAATCTAAACCCAATTTTACCGATGTCCACTTTATGAAACAATTCTCATTCATAACTCAATTGTTTCGATTCATTATTTTTGTATTGCAATTTTTTTACTTAAGAGAACACAGAATCACTCAAACACATGTCAATCAACGGTTGAATTCCATTTTATTTTCGAATTAAAATTGCCAAAAAAATCATTATTTTTCAACATAGTTGTTGATTGTAATTTAAAATTTTAAATATGTAGCTTTACAAAAATTTCTAAATCTCCCCCGACGGCCGACTTAAGTTACATAATTGTCCACTATTGTACAAAAGTTTGTTTGTTTTGAAAGGAGGTAAGCGATGACACAAAGCATCCAAACGAATAATTATTTTGCCGTTTTGAAATTTTATATCGATAGTGTATTCAATTAATAACGGGAGATTTGATCAAAATATTCTCATAATAAAATTTTAATGTATTAAAAATAAACATAAAAAATTTTCTTGAAAAATTTAACAAATATCATTATTATCAAAATATTAAATTTTAAAATAATATAACTTTTAATCTAGACACTAGTAGAAAAAACACTTTTGGCGACCACCTATTTTTTTTGGTCGCAAATAGTCTACTTTCTGCGACTAAAATTTAACTTTTGGCGACCAAAGGATTTTCTGGTCGCGGAAGATCACCCTTTGGCGACCAAAAAAAAAAGTTGGTCGCGGAAAGTATACTATTCGCGACCAAAGGATTTTCTGGTCGCGGAAGATCACCCTTTGGCGACCAAAAAAAAAAGTTGGTCGCGGAAAGTATACTATTCGCGACCAAAGGATTTTCTGGTCGCGGAAGATCACCCTTTGGCGACCAAAAAAAAAAGTTGGTCGCGGAAAGTATACTATTCGCGACCAAAGGATTTTCTGGTCGCGGAAGATCACCTTTTGGTGACCAAAAAAAAAAGTTGGTCACGGAAAGTATACTATTCGCGACCAAAGGATTTTCTGGTCGCGGAAGATCACCTTTTGGCGACCAAAAAAAAAAGTTGGTCGCGGAAAGTATACTATTGGCGACCAAAAGGATTTTTTGGTCGCGGAAGCTTACCCTTTGGCGACCAAAAAGAAAAGTTGGTCGCGAAAAGTTATGGCGGGATAAATCTAAAAAAAAAAAATACTACTGTAATTACATGTTTTTTTTTTTGTTTAGGCATTAAAAGTTTTATAAAATAATATATAACCCAATTTTTATGGGTTATATATTTTTATTTCCAAATATCAACAAGAAGCTTGTTGTTGGTAGAGTGGATTGGGTGTGTGGGGACTCTTTGGTCAAGAGTTCAAATCGCGGGTAGCGCAAAAGAATTATATTTTTTGGGCCAAGGCGTTGACTTTTGGCGACCAACTTACCTTTGGTCGCTAAAAGTTTATTTTTGGGTAATATGAATTGGACTTTCTGCGACCAAAAAAGTTGGTCGCGAATGGTCACTTTTAGCGACCAAAGGCTTTTTTGGTCACAGAAAACTATCTGTGACAAGGCTTTAGCGACCAACTCGCGACCAACATATTTTGGTCGCGAAAAGGTTTTAGCGACCAAATATGGTACTTTTCGCGACCAAAAGTGTTGGTCACAGAAAGTGTTTTTTCTTGTAGTGAGATGTCGATTTTTTTTATAAAATTAATATTTTTAAAATTCTCTCATTAATATCTATCAAATAAGATTCATGTTAACTATGAAATTCTTTAAAAAGGAAATTATTACCGTCAAAATTAATGTAAACAGTAACATTTTATTTTGTCTTTTAATAACATGCTACTTTAGTTTACAGTAACATGTTACTGGTAATATTATCTAAGAAAAAAAAAATCTTATTTTATCTTTATTAAGTTATGTGCCCTTTTTTTGAGAATTTATGAAACAAAATAAATAAAGATACCATTTTCCCTAAACAAAAGTCTAATAGAAAGGTTTTAACTAAATTTATTAATAATAGAGAGTGTAATAATTACATAACACTAAGAGTGTGTTTGTTTTGAAGGATTAGGGGGTGGGATTGGACTATTAGTCCCACCGGACTAATAGTCCATTGTTTGTTTCATTTTTTTTGTTCCGGATTAATAGTCCCCTCGGACTATTAGTCCCACAAATATGGGACTATTCTATCCCATGGGGGGAGGTGGGATAGAAACCATGGGATTGGTATCCCATGGGATTATTTTGTGAAATGTCCATTTTACCCTCCATACTATTACTTAGCAAACAATTAGAAAATGATAAAATAGTCTTTTGAATATTTATAAATTATTTTTTTAGTGTTGTTAATTTAAAATTATATATTAAATAAAAAATATAATTATAAATTATAAATTATAAATTAAATTTTATTAAAAATAATAAATTATAAATTATGGCCTTATAAATTAAATTTTTTTAGTGTTGTTAAAAAATTAAATTTACATATTAAATTAAATTATTTTTTTAGTGTTGTTAATTTAAAATTATATATTAAATAAAAAATATAAATGATAAATTAAATTTATTTAAAAATAATAAATTATAAATTATGGCCTTATAAATTAAATTTTTTAGTGTTGTTGAAAATTTAATTTATATATTAAATAAAATTATTTTTTATTGTCGTTAATTTAAAATTATATATTAAATAAAAAATATAAATTATAAATTTAATTTAATTGAAAATAATAAATTAAAATAATTAAAATATTGCGTAAAAAATAAAATAAAACAAATTTTTATTTAATCTAGCTAAAAATAATTAAAATATTAAAGCTGTGTTTAATATTACTATTACTTAGTAAATAATTGAAAAGGATAAAATAGTCATTTGAGCATTTATCCTTCTCCATAATATCCCAAACAAACATTGGATAACTAAAAATAATTCAATCCAGACATCTAATCCCATGACTAAACAAACATAGGATACAAATTTAGTCCAACCAAATAGTCCCGGGACAATGTATCCCAGAACTAATAGTCCGATGGATTACAATCCCTCCTTATCCAGTCCGTCCAAACAAACGCACCCTAAAAGTAAGAGAATTCTTCTTGTCTGCTTCCTTCCCTATCCTACTTTCCTCCGCTACTGGCCGCCCATCCACTTGTCCTACCTTTCACAAAAGGAAGGTTGGATGCATGCATTTCTTTCTGTGAGTTTTTTACACCCCAAAAAAAAAAAAAAAAAAAAAAAAAAAAAAAAAAATTATACTTCATGATTTGTGTAATTTTTTTTGATCATTTAGACTGAATTACAATCTCTACTTCATAATAAAATCTTCCATGATTCGAAAGTAGGTTTGTTTTGCTCGCCCATGAGATCTTTAATTTTTATTGTTTTTACGAGTCATCTCTTTGAAGTAGGTCTTGTAAAATAGTTTTTTTAGAATAAATTACAATTACACTCCTTGATTTGTTAATAAATCATCAAGTTAATTAACAGTTTTTAATAATGTTAAAAATATGTTTCAATTAATAATTTAGGTAATTTTATTATTGTATAAGAGAACAATTATGTATTTTATTTTTTTAGTTAATTCTGTTAAATAAAAAAATTCTAATAAGGGGGTATTTGTAATTTTTCAAACTATATGGAACAATCTGTATTTTAAGCAAATCTCAAGGGGTGTATTTGTAATTTATCTTCTTTTTTTTTTAATTAACTTTGAACAAAAAATTATAGTGTTGTTAAAAATAAAAATTAAAAATTAAAAAAAAAAAACTAGATTTATAGTGGGTTTCACACGTTGGTTGCGGCGATTTCACTGTGTAACATGTTTACCTTCGTGTGTAGATGAACGTGGAATTTTAGTTTGCTCAAAATGATTGAAAAAATAAATGACAATTGACATTAAAGATTGTTACTTCATTGATCTGAGAATTGTAACTAATTTTGAAAATTGAGAGACTTGTGTTGTTGGATAGTGCTATGGGGACTATGTTTTGACGGTTTGAATTATTAATATTATTGAATCTTATGTATAGATTATTACAAAAGAAAAATTATTGATTTGATAATCATGCCTATATAATTTTATTATGTTTGTCTACAAAAAAAAAAAAGAAAAGTAAATCATCTATTTTTAAAAATATAACTATTGTTTATTTTCTGAAAACAAATATAATAAAAATATATAGTTAATGATTATCAAATTAATTTGATTTTTTTTTTAATATGAATAATTTACACATAAAACTCGGCAAAATACACTGCTCAAATCGTCAAAACGGACTCTCTATGGCAAGCTATACGAGACCCAATAACATTCTCCAGTGATGACAAAGCTAACCCTTTTGAAAAACCGCTGTTGTCCTGTCTATTTTGAAAAACCTATACAGTCAAAGTGCTACATTTGTGTGTGTTTGTGTTGGCTATATATTTTGTATAAGCCAATTATAGTTCGACACGTGGCTGAACAAGGGTAATACGGGAAAACAATTTAAATTCTCAATCAGAATCACACACGTGGCAGTTAGTATTGGTTTTTGTAGTTCTGCATAACACTAGATCAGCAAAGAGATGCAAGATGACGTGGTTTCAACGGTTACTCATATTTAAATTCAAAATCAATGGGGAAACCTAACTGCAGATATGGCATAGCAGAGCTAACTATAAGGCAACATGATCAGCGATCATAGATGGGTGGTTCGACGGTTAGAAATGCAATTCGACGGTTGTCATTGAGAAGTATAAATAGCAGAGAAGGCCCCAGAAAGTGACCCCAGACTCAGATCCAGAAAACCAGTTTATATCTACTTTATTTCCTTTCCAGTTTTTTTACATTTCCTGTTCTTTACATTTCTGTACTTCAAATTTCTGCATTGCACTTCGTTCATAGGAGTAGTTTCAAGTAGATTGTTGCTGTAAACCTCTACGAGGTTAATTTGGATATTTGTTAGTCTTTCATTTTACTTAATGAAATATTACAATTGTCCTTCCTTTAATTATTGTTTACTTAATTTTCCTAAACAAAGCCATCAATAAAAGTCTTCTTCATTAAAGCTGAAAGAACTAAAACACAATCGTCTGATAATTGGTTGGCAATTAACATTCTGTAAGGACTGATTGATTCTTGCTGACACGCTCACAATTACAAAAATAATATTCGAAAGCCAAAAAGCCAGCAATTTGATCATTGCATCCTTGGAGGCATACTTCCATCAATTGCATAACACCGTAGTTAGAGACAAATTCTAGGTTTGAGGGATAGTGTCCAACACCAGTCTTGATCCGTTTTTATTTATTCATTCTATTGTTTTCTATTCTACACGTTTATTTACAGTTTTCTGTTTTCGTATTTTTTTAATTTTTGTTTTGTTTACTTTAGAAAATCCGGTCTTGTTTTTCCAAAAGTAGCCAATATTGAACTCACTTTTTAGATTAAACTTTGGATATATACTATAATTAAATCATCTGTATCAATTAAGACTAAATAAACCAATCAAAAAAAAAAAAAAAAAAAAAGACCAAATGAAGGGAGTTGAATCCAGATTATTTGAATTTACATTCGAAGGAGGCTTTCCTCCTCTTCAAAGGGTCTTGTTGGGAGCATTGTGGACCATTTCAGGTCTGCTTTCGGTCTGTACATTTTTTATTTCTCCCTATTAATTGTTGATGCAAAAATCAAGTTTTTTGAGCTATACATTTTATAGTAATTACATATTTTGATTATATTTATCTTAAAATATTAAATTATTTTTGATAATATACTATTTATTTTTTTAAAAGATAAATATTATTCAAACATGTGGTTATCAATTTCTGATTAACCCAATTGTTTGCTTGAATAATGGATTACAGGAGGCACTAAAAAAATACTCGAATCACCTCCAAAACATAAGGATCAAAAAAGATATGTATCAGTTATTTTATTTATCGATAGATACAAAAAAAGATATATTATTCAGTTCTTTTATCGTTGATCATAAAAGAATTGATATATTAGAAAGGATCAAAAAAGATATGTATTAGTTCTTTTCTTTATACCAAAGTTGATTATAAAATTAGATATAACTTTCTCGTAGTAGTGAGAAAGTTAAATATCATTGCCACTTCCAAAATTTTCAAAATATTGATAAGGTTATGTAATTTAAGTATTTATAAAAATAAAAATAAAAATAAAAATTTACATTTTAACTGTCCAAACCCAATATAACTTTACTTCAGCCTTTCAAACTTCACAAAAACTTTAATAACTATCCAATCTTGAGCATAGCATTTTGACCCTCCCTACATTTATATACAATTTTATTTTAAGCTCTAAGAAAATTAATAATTTTACTTTGACCCCTCGTTTCCTTTGTATTATTTTTGGGTCCATCATTGCTCACATCACATGGGTGTGAAATTCACCAAAAAAATAGCACTATGTGAGATGATTGTATCTAATTCTATAATCAATTTGGATTAATAAAAAAAAGGTGATTGTGGATAATATTTATTGAGTATGCATGTAGCGGAGTCCAAACATACACAAGAGAAATCTATTGTATATTATAGCAGAAGATCATCAAATCCAAAATACTAATCAATACTTTGACTATTATCCAAAATAAGAGGTATTCTCTTTATATAGTCTTAATGGATGGTTATGATTAATTTGATTCAATAGCCATTATTAATCTTTTCAAATAATCATCTTTAAAAAAACTTTTTAGAAAAATTAGGATATTTCATCTTTCAATTATAGCCTAATTTTCTAAACTATTTTAGTTCATAGTAAAGTTTTATATATTTTTCTAAAATAGTCTAAAACGTTCTAAAATCTTTAAAACTTTTCCAATATTCTATTAAGTAACAGGTTGTTTTAACATATTTTAAAACTTTCTAAATTTTTTTAGAATATTATTAAATGATGCGAAAGAATTTAAGTCTATTTTGAATCTCAACAAAATATTTGTCTTGGAGGGCACTTGAACCAAACCTTTGTAGGCCTTATTAAGGGTTATGTGTCTTTGCAAAGGGCTCTTCACCATTGCGTGATTCTTAATGAAACTCTTTTGCATATATATCATGAATGAATTGAATTGGATGAGACAAATCTAACGCCGTATTTAGTTGAGAGATTTGAAAAGAAATTTGAAAAGAAAGAGAGAAAAAGTGTATAAAATTAAATAAAATGTAAGTATATTTTATTTATATTTTAACTCTTTTTTTTTTTTTTTTTCCTAATCAAACACCGCCTAAATGGATGGTGTGTACATAAAGTGGTCTAGTCCAGGCAGAAAATGGCAGAAAACGATTGATTGTAAAGTCGTCCAGCTAAAGTTGTAATCTTATTAGATGTAAAGTTTTGTGGATTTGGAAGGTTTGAAGTGTTGAAAAGTCTGAATTGAATTGGGTGAGACAAATCTAAATGAATGGTAGGAGTGATTATAGATCCCTCTGATCCGCTCAATTTTATTGATTTGATGTAATTCGATTGATGGTGGACGAATACATGTCTTTTTAAAAACGAATGTGTATGAATTATTTCAAAATTTATTAATAAGGTTTGGATGGTGAATGAATTATTTTACACCTGTATGAATTCGATCCGCTCGTAAATAAAGTTCAAAAAAAAAAAAAAAAAAAAAAAAAAAAAAAAAAATTGCTAACAAGTAAGAACATAGAGTAGAAATAATAAAAAAAATATATTTTTATGAAAATATAAAAGAATACCTTAAAAATATGCATGCGCAGTGCTATGGTCTATTATAAACAAATAATATATATTTTTTCTAATTATTAGTTATTGGAGATTGTAAGAGTAATGAATTATAATTCGAAAAAACATCCCAAAATTTGTAAAGTTCAAACCGCCAAATTGATCGTATCCATCCGCCAATCTACACGGCTTGTTCAATCCGCATCTGCCAAATCGATAGACTGATACAGAGTAATTTTTTTTAATCCACCTAATTTCAAATGGATGGCGGTTGAAGTGCCACTCGACCCAACCCGATCTATGATCATCCTAATGAATGGTGTAGACATAAAGTGGTGTAGTCCAGGCAAAAAATGATTAATTGTACAACGGTCCATCTAGATGCTCATGATTAGTTTCAGAGGCTAAGTAAAAAAAATTACATAAGCTTTGTTTGGGATGTGAGTTAATTTTTTAACTTTTTTGTCATTTAGCTTGAGGGTAAAAAGTCTTATTTAGAATAAATTTTTTTATTTTTTTGACTTTTATGAGAAAAAAATGAAATAATTATGATTTAAATGTGACATTTTGTTTTATTGACCTAATGTCACGACCCAAACCCACCTCTATGGGTTTAGCACCGTAACCGGCCAATAATCCGAGATTACCGAAGGCCTGCTTAACAGTAAAATAGTAATACAGAGTACAGGGGCCGGCGGAAGCCAAAACAGTAATTAAAAGATGTCCAATGAGCTGTGACAGTCTGTATGCAAACAATCAGTTCCAAACAGTATGCACAATATATACAAGCATTCAGGTTAGGGATCAAACCCCTACCATCACAGTACGGTACAAAGATCATTCAGTCTATATATTATTACAAAATAGAGGCAAAAAGGGGGAAATCTAAGACACCTCTAACAGCCTTGGCTTGAACAGTTCTGGAACCTTGCAGTGAGGCACAAAGGTTGGCTTGACAAAACTGGAGTTTATCCTAATGCTCCTAGCAACGGTCCGGTGCCTGTACACCTACATATATATACGAGCAGTGAGCTAAAGCCCAGTGAATAACATATGCGCAAAGATGTTAAGAATGAATGTCCTTTCAGTAGTGAAAACAGTCAATTATTAGTATATCAGTCATTCAGTTATAGCAGTCGTAAGTGGTACATCCAATAGCAAAAACAGTACAGTAGGTCTTAATAGACCGAACAGTCAGTTGATGGCCATCATATCAGTAAACAATAGTGGTTCCAACATGGGAACCGACAGAGATCTCTATGATAGTAGCAGTACAGTACAGTAACAGTAAATTGCTATGGATGCCACGAATACAGTTCGCAATTAGGACAAACATTCGTTCAGTAAACAGTGTTATTTCATAAAACAGTTCAGTTATTCATTCAGAAAGCAATCTCAATTGAACATATCTTTACAACATTGTTACTCACAGAGTTCTGGGCTACAGATAAGCTAGAGCGTCTCCAGATGCCAACCCTACACAGTTACAGAGTGAACATACACTAAGCTACACAGTCGGGAAAAATAATAACTTAATCCCTAATTTGCCTCGGTGTGGTTCTACATCGATATTCTCCTTAAGATGCCTTAAACATACCCTAGGAATGCCTATGATGAAAAGAAGATGCAAAAATGCACTTTTAAACACTTTACAAAATTTTTAGAAAACAGGTGTCATGCTCGAGCGTGGCTTTCTACGCTCGAGCGGACATGCAGACAAAGGTTCCCCACTCGAGCGTCACTTTCCACGCTCGAGCGGACTGCAAAACATGGCAAAAGTATTGGATGTGTGAAAATCACGCTCGATGGGCGCTCTCGCTCGAGCGTGCGACACAAGTCCTCGCTCGAGCGTGCATTCCCCCGCTCGAGCAGACTACAAACTCATGCAAAGTACTAGATACACGCATTCCTCGCTCAAGCGTCACTTTCCCCGCTCGAGCGGACTGCATGAACTCAGTGTGAACGCTCGAGCGTGGAATTCCCCGCTCGAGCGTGAGTCCAAAATCTGGAAATTCTAGATTTGAACCTCAAGCTCAAAACTCAATTCTAATGCACCAAAATCAATCCTCTTGGGCTAATTTTCTGGAAAACACTTCAAAACCCATAATATTACATGTTTCAAAGATTAATTTGAGAAATCAAAGCCCAAAGATAGTTCAATTGAGCACAATTTTCATCCAAAGTTCAAAAACATAATTTAAATGTGACATGCAAGTGCTCAACCAAATTCAAAGCTTCAATGCAAGCTCAAATGAGTCTAAACTTCCAAAAACATGATGAATTCTTGTACTAGAACTATAATATGAACATGCATGTAACAATTTCCATGAACATAACCTCAAAACTTCCATATAAGGACATGCATGCATGGATTAAGCTTCAATTCAACATTTTTAGACCAAAACTTGACTTAGATCACTAAACTCCTATGAACCATGCAACATATGACTAAAATTTATAAACATTAAGGCAAAAGCTCTACCTTAAGTCTTCAATTCCAAGGTATACAAGCTCAATTTGCTATGTACTCTTCAATTCTTCTAAATCCTCCAAGTCAAATTTTAATTGTAGCCAAGTTTCTCCTCTCACACTATTTCCTACTGTTTGGTCTCTCAAATGGCTGAGGAAATGGTGCTAAAACAATGTAAAGGATGAGAGAAGGAGTGGTCTAGCATAACCCACTAAGTGGCAATTTGGTGAATAATCAAACTAATGCAATACAACATTGTTTAATCTAATTTAATCATACCAAATCACATTTCAATTAAATATACCATAAAATCACATAAATTCTAACTAGCATAAAACATTATTCAATTTCAGATTCGGCCGCCGATAGGGCCTTCAATTTGCAGTTTAAACATGAAACATGAACAAATCATTCAACAGTCAACGGATAGAAATGCAGTTAAGCTATACACTCAATCAATTAGTTCAGGATTTCAGTCAATCAGTCAATTAACATGCTTAATCATAGATTAACACGAATCAGTGGGGCTATCTGTAAACAGTAGTGAGGGTTGTCACAGTCTCCCCTCCTTATAAAGAGTTTGGTCCTCCAAACTCAAATTACCTTCATTCTGGAAGAAAACAGGATTTAGTGGGAACAATTCAGGGTATCTCTTCATCATATCGTCTTCCCTTTCCCAAGTGGCATACACGCCACCATGGTTTTGCCAGTCAACTTTCACTAACGGAATCTCTTTGTTCCTCAACTTCTTGATCCGTCTGTTCACAATCTGGATGGGCCGTTCTTCGTAAGTGTAGTCATCACTTAACACTACACGGGTCGGCTCAATCACATGGAAGGGATCCCGAAGGTAGTCCCTCAACATTGAAATGTGGAAGACATTATGCATATGCCCCATCTCAGGAGGAAGTGCTACTTGATACGCCACCGGATTGATTTTCTCAATAATCTCATACGGTCCGACATATCTCGGCGCTAGCTTACCCTTGACTCCAAAACGAGTCTGGCCTTTCATCGGTGTCACTTTAACAGAAACATGATCACCTACTTCATATTCTCTGTCTCGCCTACGGACATCCGCATAACTTTTCTATCGGCTCTGGGCGGTTTTCAGTCTCTGTTGAATCAGTTTCACCTTTTTGGTAGTTTCATGTACAATTTCGGGCCCAAGCAAAGGCCCATCTCCAACTTCTGCCCAGCAAATCGGAGATCGACATTTTCTGCCATACAAAGCCTCGAAAGGCGCCATACCAATACTCGAATGAAAGTTGTTGCTGTAGGCGAACTCAGCCAACGGTAAATGGCTTTCCCAATTTCCTTGGAAGTCAAGAACACACATTCTCAGTAAATCCTCCAGAGTCTGGATGGTTCTTTCTGACTGGCCATCTATTTGAGGATGAAAGGCACTACTCAATCTCAGTTCAGTACCCAATGCTGTCTGTAGGCTTTGCCAAAATCTCGATGTAAACTTCGAGTCCCTATCAGAAACAATGGACACAGGCACTCCATGCAATCTAACAATCTCATCAATATAGATTACAGCCAATTTGTCCGCATTATAAATTGTTTTGACAGGTAAGAAATGAGCAGATTTAGTCAGTCTATCAACAATAACCCAAATTGAATCCATACCTTTACTGGAGCGAGGTAAACCAACAATAAAATCCATGGTGATATGTTCCCATTTCCACTCCGATATCGGTAAGGGTTGCAGTAAGCCTGCGGGTCATTGATGTTCGGCTTTAACTTGTTGGCAATAAAGACATTTCGATACAAAATCAGCAATCTCTTTCTTCATTCCCGGCCACCAGAAATTCATTTTCAAGTCTTGGTATATTTTCGTATTTCCTTGATGGATAGACAGTTTTGAATTGTGGCCCTCTTGTAGAAATTTTCTTTTTAGTTCAGAATCACTCGGTACACACAAGCTTCCTTGGAATTTCAACACATTATTCTCAAATTTGAAATCCGGCCTCGGTTTGGATTCCCGTTCTTCGATGATCCTCTTCAAGAAGTCATCATGTTGCTGTTTCTCTTTGATTTCCTCAATCAGTGCCGATTGAGCAGAAATGGCAGCTAATGTTCCACCTTGTTCACGCAAAACAATCTCAAGTTCAAGTCTTTCAAGGTCACATAGCAATTCTTTCTGCCCGGTGAGTAAACAAGCTAAATTCCCAATCGATTTCCGACTCAGTGCATCAGTAACAGTGTTAGCTTTCCCTAGATGGTACAGGATTTGCAGGTCATAATCTTTTATCAGTTCTAACCATCTCCGCTATCTCATGTTCAGTTCTTTCTGGGTGAAGAAGTATTTCAAACTCTTGTGGTCTGTATACACCTCACATGTTGCCCCAGAAAGGTAGTGACGCCAAATTTTCAGTGCAAACACTATTGCAGCAAGTTCTAGATCATGGGTTGGGTAATTCTTTTCATGCGGTCTCAGTTGTCGAGAAGCATATGCAATAACTTTGCCATTCTGCATTAAAACACATCCCAAACCCTTATAAGAAGCATCACTATATACAGTATATCCATCCGTACCTGAGGGTAAGGTAAGAATCAGTGCAGTCACTAGTCGAGTTTTCAACTCCTGAAAAGCTGATTTCCTCTGATCGGTCCAGTCAAATGATATCCCCTTCTAAGTCAACTGTGTCAGTGATAGGGCAATTTTGGAGAAGTCTTTGACAAACCTTCTGTAATACCCGCTAAGCCTAGAAAACTTCAGACTTCGGTAACATTTGTTGGTTTAGGCCAGTTCACTACTGCTTCAATTTTCTGCGGGTTGACTGTAATACCATCCTTACTGATCACATGTCCCAAAAACATCACACTGTCTAGCCAAAATTCACATTTAGTTTGTTTTGCATAAAGTTTCTGTTCTCTTAGGGTCTGCAAAGCAATTCTCAAATGACATTCATGTTCCTCCGTGCTTTCAGAATAAATTAAAATGTCATCTATGAATACAACAATAAAGTCATCTAGGAATGGTTTGAAAATTCTATTCATAAGGTCCATAAATGCAGCAGACGCATTGGTAACTCCGAAAGGCATAACTAAGAATTCATAATGTTCGTACCTCGTTCGAAATGCAGTCTTTTCAATGTCCCCTGTCTTGACTTTCAACTGGTGGTATCCAGATCTAAGGTCAATTTTGGAGAACACTTGGGCACAGTGTAACTGGTCAAATAAATCGTCAATGCGAGGCAATGGATATTTATTTTTCACTGTTACCTTGTTCAATTTGCGGTAGTCAATGCAGAGTCTCAATGAGCCGTCTTTCTTCTTCACAAATAAGACTAGCGCGCCCCACGGTGAAGTACTGGGCCTGATAAACTTCTTATCTAACAGTTCTTGCAGCTGACTTTTCAATTCTTTCAGTTCAGTAGGTGACATTCTGTACGGAGCTTCAGATACTGGTTGTGTACCCGGAATCACATCAATAGTGAACTCAATCTCCCTATCAACCAAATCCCCTGGCAGATCATCTGGGAAAACATCTGGGAATTCTCTGACTATAGGAATACTATTCACACCAGTGTTAGCATCAGTAGGGACAGTCAATACAGAACATAGATATCCCTTACACCCCTTTCTAATCAGTTTAAAAGCTTTCATGGATGAAATCAGATATGGGGGAGGTACTACTCTAACTCCGTTAAACACAAATTCAGGTAAACCAGGTGGACGGAAAACAACTTGTTTTGTTACACAGTCTATGGTGGCATGATATTTTGTTAACCAGTCCATTCCCAATATCACATCAAAGTGATCAATATTCAGAGGCAGTAAATCAATATACAAATGAACATCCCTAACAATAATCTCACATGCAGGATACATATAAGTACAAGTCATAGATCCTCCAACGGGTGAAGATACAGCTAACAGATAGTTCATAAGTTCCAGTGGTCTATTTAATTTTCGCGAAAAAGCATGCGATACATATGAATGTGTAGACCCCGAATCAATCAAAACATATGCATTTTGAGCACAAATTGAGAGTATACCTGACACGACGGTCTCGATATTCTGTACATCTCTCGGTACGAGTGCGAACACTCGGCCTTGTCTCATGGGCTCTTTTCCAGTGGCTTTAGGGTTGGGTTTTGGTGCAGCAGTTGATGCTGCGGTGCTGGCTGCAGCTTTACTATTGCCCGGAGGAGTGGAAGGGCAATCTTTAACCATGTGGCTCACCTTGCCACACCTGTAACAAGCACCTGAAATTTTATAACAAACCCCTTTATGTTTCTTACCACATTCAGAACAGGGCGGTATGGAACTACTTCCTTGGCTGAAACTGATTGTTGACCCCGTATTTTGCTTTTTGTTCAAGGGGCTATTCCTGCCTTTCTTAAATTTAAAACCCTGTCTCTTACCACGCCATTCAATTGCTGGTACTTCAGTCTGTTTCAGTGCCTCGATGTTTGACTCAGCCATTATTGCTCGGTCAAGGACATCTACATACTTCAGTAGTTTCAAAACATTTAATCGGTCAATGATTTCAACATTAAGGCCGCCTTCAAACTTTCTAGCCTTTTTGTAGTCGGTATCCACCATGTGTGGTGCATAACGGGCAAGTTCTGTAAATTTAGATTCATACTCTGCTACGGACATAGTGTCTTGTTTCAGTTGTTCAAACTCAGTCACTTTTCGATCCCTGACACACTGTGGAAAGTATTTCTCAAAGAAGGCTCCCTTAAACTGAGCCCAAGTCATAACAGTGTCGGTGTCGTGGACCAGCATCCACCACCGTCTGGCCTCTTCTTGTAAGGTAAAAGTGGCCAATAGCACTTTGTGTGCTTCAGAACATGGAAAGACTTCAAATAATTTTTCGGTTTCTAGCACCCACACTTCGGCCTTCAATGGTTCAAGGCCTCCCTGAAATGATGGCGGTTTCATCTTGCTGAACTTCTGTGTTAGAGCAATGATGTCATCATTCGCATTCTGTTCCGGCTGTACTGGTGGAGGTGGGGGCTGTTGGTTCTGTTGTTGTTGCCTTAAGGCTTCAGTCAACATTTCAACTGTTCTTTCTAATCTCACCATTCTGGCGTCAGATGATTCAGTTTCATCAGTAGTCCTTGCATTGTCCATTTCACTATATGCAACACAGTAATAATAAATATAGGAAGTTGCATACTTTAAACATATTAACACATTAGCACATATAGTCATGTCATAGCCACACACACTTTTCAATGCTCATGCAATGCCCTAATCACTTTCTAGGACATCCTATAGCTTATTTGGACACGTGTGTGCGGTATAACTCGTAGTTTTAATATCGCTCTGATACCACTCTGTCATGAGCCAAACCAGCCCTTATGGGTTTAGCACCGTACCGGCCAGTAATCCGAGATTACCGAAGGCCTACTTAACAGTAAAATAGTAATACAAAGTACAGGGGGCAGCGGAAGCCAAAACAGTGATTAAAAGATGTCCAATGAGCTGTGACAATCTGTATGCAAAAAGACGTTTCATAACATATATACAATCAGTTCCAAACAGTATGCACAATATATACAAGCATTCAGGTTAGGGATCAAATCCCTACCATCACAGTACGGTACAAAGATCATTCAGTCTATACATTATTACAAAATAGAGGCAAAAAGGGGGAAATCTAAGACACCCCTAATAGCCTTGGCTTGAACAGTTCTGGAACCTCGCAGTGAGGCACAAAGGTTGGCTTGACAAAACTGGAGTTTACCCTAATGCTCCTAGCAACGGTCCGGTGCCTGTACACCTACATATATATATGAGCAGTGAGCTAAAGCCCAGTGAATAACATATGCAAAGATGTTAAGAATGAATGTCCTTTCAGTAGTGAAAACAGTCAATTATCAGTATATCAGTCATTCAGTCATAGCAGTCGTAAGTGGTACATCCAATAGCAAAAACAGTACAGTAGGTCTTAATAGACCGAACAGTCAGTTGATGGCCATCATATTAGTAAACAGTAGTGGTTCCAACATGGGAACCGGCAGAGATCTCTATGATAGTAGCAGTACAGTACAGTAACAGTAAATTGCTATGGATGCCACGAATATAGTTCGCAATTAGGACAAGCATTCGTTCAGTAAACAGTGTTATTTCATAAAACAGTTAAGTTATTCGTTCAGAAAGTAATCTTAATTGAACAAATCTTTACAACATTGTTACTCACAGAGTTCTGGGCTACAAATAAGCTAGAGCGTCTCCGGATGCCAACCCTACACAGTTACAGAGTGAACACACACTAAGCTACACAGTCAGGAAAAATAATAACTTAATCCCTAATTTGCCTCAGTGTGGTTCTACATCGATATCCTCCTTAAGATGCCTTAAACATGCCCTAGGAATGCCTAGGATGGAAAGAGGATGCAGAGATGCACTTTTAAACACTTTACAAAATTTTCAGAAAACAAAGGTCACGCTTGAGCGTGGCTTTCTACGCTCGAGCGGACATGCAGACAAAGGTTCCCCGCTCAAGCGTCACTTCCTACGCTCGAGCGGACTACAAAACATGGCAAAAGTACTGGATGTGTGAAAATTACGCTCGATGGGCGCTCGACACCCGTTCGAGCGTGTGACACAAGTCCTCGCTCGAGCGTGCATTCCCCCGCTCGAGCGGACTGCAAACTCATGCAAAGTACCGGATACACGCATTCCCCGCTCGAGCGTCACTTTTCCCGCTCGAGCGGACTGCATGAACTCAGTATGAACGCTCGAGCGTGGAATTCCCCGCTCGAGCGTGAGTCCAAAATCTGGAAATTCTAGATTTGAACCTCAAGCTCAAAACTCAATTCTAATGCACCAAAATCGATCCTCTTGGGCTAATTTTCTAGAAAACACTTCAAAACCCATAATATTACATGTTTCAAAGATTAATTTGAGAAATCAAAGCCCAAAAGTAGTTCAATTGAGCACAATTTTCATCCAAAGTTCAAAAACATAATTTAAATGTGACATGCAAGTGCTCAACCAAATTCAAAGCTTCAATGCAAGCTCAAATGAGTCTAAACTTCCAAAAACATGATGAATTCTTGTACTAGAACTATAATATGAACATGCATGTAACAATTTCCATGAACATAACCTCAAAACTTCTATATAAGGACATGCATGCATGGATTAAGCTTCAATTCAACATTTTTAGACCAAAACTTGACTTAGATCACTAAACTCCTATGAACCATGCAACATATGACTAAAATTCATAAACATTAAGGCAAAAGCTCTACCTTAAGTCTTCAATTCCAAGGTATACAAGCTCAATTTGCTATGTACTCTTCAATTCTTCTAAATCCTCCAAGTCAAATTTTAATTGTAGCCAAGTTTCTCCTCTCACACTCTTTCCTACGGTTTGGTCTCTCAAATGGCTGAGGAAATGGTGCTAAAACAATGTAAAGGATGAGAGAAGGAGTGGTCTAGCATAACCCACTAAGTGGCAATTTGGTGAATAATCAAACTAATGCAATACAACATTGTTTAATCTAATTTAATCATACCAAATCACATTTCAATTAAATATACCATAAAATCACATAAATTCTAACTAGCATAAAACATTATTCAATTTCAGATTCGGCCGTCGATAGGGCCTTCAATTTGCAGTTTAAACATGAAACATGAACAGATCATTCAACAGTCAACGGATAGAAATGCAGTTAAGCTATACACTCAATCAATCAGTTCAGGATTTCAGTCAATCAGTCAATTAACATGCTTAATCATAGATTAACACGAATCAGTGGGGCTATCTGTAAACAGTAGTGAGGGTTGTCACACCTAAACAACTTTTTTTTTTTAATGACTATTTTAATAAAAAAGTCCAAAAACCTCATATGTCAAACGAAGGCTTAGGAGAGCCAAGTTAAGATAAATTGCAAATATACTTCTTAAGATTTATTTAAAATATAGATTGCATCCTATTGTTCTATAAGTTATAAATATCTTTTGATAAAATTGGTCATCTAAAAAAATTAATAATAAGAATAAAATTTATAACTACCTTCATATAACAATAAAATTAATTAAAATATATTTTTGACATTATTAAAACTGTTAATTGATTTAATAATTGATTAATCAATAAATTTATATTAATTATTTTATTATTATTTATTTCAATTATTCATACAATTTCTAGAACATATAATTTAGATCATAATATATAAATTATTTGACTATTATTTTTTGGTATTTTATTAGTTAATATAATTTACGTTAAAAAAAAAAAATCAATCTCCACGATTTCTATAATGAAAAAAAATAATAATTAACATTTGCATATATATAATAAAATCAATAAATTAATATAAATTTATTGATTAATCAATAAATTAGGAGCCGTGTTATATATATATATATTTGGTATTACAACTTCATATTTTATTTATAATTTTTGTCTTCTTGTAAATTGAATCTTGCTAAATTACGAAACAACAGGACAATATATTATCTTTGAGTTTTATAATGATTTCACATGTCTTAATTTATGTAAGAAAGTTTTAGTAATTATATATAAAACGAATTATGTGGGTATTAATAGACAAATAAAAAAATTATGGGCATTTACCATTTTACTATTTTTCGGGGAGGTATAAAGGCTCTCAACTTGAGTATGGCTTGGAACTCCAAAAAACCCTAATTTTGGTCATGATAGGAATACCTTTTGCTCTTGAGCCATACTATAGCGATTTTTGGTTTAAACCCGATCCGTTCATTGTTTTGAATCTGGGATTTCTTATCTTGATGGTTATTCATGTCTTCTTTCATCTTATCCCTTATTGAGTTTGGTTATTGGAGTGTCTTGGTTGTGTTTGAAATAGGTTGGGAGTTAGTTTTCAAAATTGTTGCTACCCAGATTTTGACTTATTTGCTTGAGCGAACTTTCTTGCGCTCCAACGAACTTTGAGAACTTCCAATATGTTTGTAAGTTTGCAAAACTACTAGGAGTATGGCATTCTTAACTTGAGCGATCCTTTTTGCGCTCGAGTGGTCTTTTGGAACTGTCAGAACTTTTGCAGGACTACAAAAGTACTGGAAGGTTGGTGTTCTTCACTAAAGCAGTACTTTGTTCGCTCGAGCGGTCTCTTTTTTTTGTGTTTGGTCGCTCGAGTGATGTTTTGGTCACTCGAGCAGCCTGCACGTATGTCAGATTGTAAAAGTTATTTTTTGGATCACTTTTTCATCTCTCTCTCTCTCTCTAAACATTTCAAAATCTCATATCTTCTCTCTCTTTCTCTCTCTAGAAAACATCTTTAAACCTAAAATACACCTTGATCTAGTGGTTTCTCAACCCTTGTCTTTTAAAGAAAAAGATAGAGCTCACCTAGAGCTTCCGTTTGATCGGAACAAAGTCTCTTTTCGATTTCATCGAGTTTCAACTATTGTTCTTCTTGGTCCTTGTTTTTGAGGTAGGGATTTCTTTATACTTTATTATGGTTTTTAACTTGGTTATTTGTCTTTTTAAAGAAATCTTAGAGATTCCTAGTATTGTATCCACTGCCCTGTTTTCTATTGTAAAAGAAATAATTTCATGAATTGTGATATAATCCTGGCATTATATGATTTTTGGAAAGAGATATAAAATGTTTTGGCATGAGCATTGTATATGCATTCATCTTATAACTCTGTTAAGATTCATACACTGTGTTAGTGTGATGCCCAGGTATACAACCTGTCTTGTTATCTTTTAATTGTGTTTATCTTACTTGTGTTGGGAGTGTTAAGAATTAATCTTAGGTCTCGTCAACCATTTGGGTTCACCATCCTTGAAACTTTTCTCAGAATTCTTTTGTTTTGTTTTTATTTTGCTCCGGAGTTAAGTTTTTCTTGTTTCGGAAGGCGTGAGGTTGGATCCGGAGTGTCTTGAGTTCACCTGGCGAAATCTTTGGCTGAGAGGTAGAATCGCACATGTGGAAGAGAGGCCACACGTACGGAATGTGAGGTCGCATGTGTGGTGAGGAGGGACTGTCGAAGGTGCAAGATTGTTTTAATTGGACGAGCAATCACATGTGCAGGGTGTAGGCTGCACGTGCGGAGGAGGAGACCACACATGCGGTGAAGGCAAGTGCGGAAGAAGGCGCGCATATGCAAGAACTGCTGAGTCCGAATGTCTTTTTCTTTTCTCCTCCTTGGGCTGAGTGTATATCACTTTTTTCTCATCTCTCTCTCTCTCTCTCTCTCTCTCTCTCTAAAAATACATTTGCTCCCCATTCTCTCTACTTTTCCTTTATTAAACTTCATTAAATCATTGATTTCTCTAAATCCATTAAAGTTTTGACCCTAGTTCCTTCATCAAAGTTGGAGAACTCTCCGAGAGCTACGTTGTGTGCTGTGGAGATCGTGTTTCAACACCGTTGATTTTGGGGCTTTCATTTCTCTTTCCTTGAAGAACTTGAGGTAGAGATTTTCTTTGAGTTATATATATATTTTTCCAAGATTTTGGAACTCCCTCTTGTGGTATTGAATTTCGATTTTGGCTCAAAAGTGTTTGATGATTTTAAAGGTAGGTTCACTCCTTGTTTTTTAAAAACTCTTGAGGGTTTTGAACTACATTGTTAAGGAGGGATGTTATTTTGGAAAAATTCTTTCAAAAATGCGAAAATGTCTAGTTTTTGGTGAAAACCTAGAAATTTGGAAATTTTAGAGAGATGTTGAGATTTCATGAGTTTCTTGCTCGTTAAAGTGTTAAGGTTAATGAATGATTGGGAATTTCATATTGTTGTTTGTAAAATGAGAAATTCCATGGAATATGAGAAATGGTTGGTTTTGAAGCTTATTGTTTAACAATGTTAATATAGTCTTGAAATGACTAAGTTGAAAGAATGCATGAAATATGGAATTGTTGTTTACTTCTCAATATATATATATCATGAAATTGTATTGAGAAGAGAAATGGAAATTTTGATTACAATGGAAGATTGTGTGGAGGAAATGGAAATGAAAATGGAAATATTTATGTAATGCATTGATACATTACATTGGCATTCCATTTTATTTGATTATTATGAATTTCAAATTTAGATTTGAAAACTATTGCAATGAGAAAGAAATTATTTATAAGACAAGATCATATTAAATTGTTGTTGGGGTAAATACGTTTGGTAAGTCTAGATACGAGGTGTAGATTGGTATTGATTAAGTTGGCCTGAGTGTCCAGGGTGACAGACCGAAAACACGCGCGGAGGAAATACCACGTGTCTTTCAGTTAGCTACCAGTGAAGTGGGATTTGGTAGTGCTAGTTATGCCTACTTGCAGACACCAACCTAGGGATTACCTGAGTTTTATTTACCACCCCTTGAACTTTATTGAAACTATTAAATGATTGAATTTTTAAAGTTTCATTGTGCATGAAGGTTTTCAAAAGACAAAGATGCATTTTTTTGTTTTTTGTTTTTTGTTTTTTGAACATGGCATGGTATATGCATTTCATCTCGTGAGAATTGTATAAAATGTATATACTTTGTTAAAAATTTCTTACTATGCCTTGTGCTCACCCTATGGGATTTTATGCAGGAAAAGATATGGTAATTTCGCCGAATTAAAGACGTGGGTTATATGTTGAAGAGCACAAGGTTTGTGTTTTTGTTGTAATCATTTTTTTTTTTTTTTTTTTTTTTGTGTAAGCCAAGGGCTAGATGTGTGTGGCTTCGAGCAACCACTTTTGTGTAACCGGGCTTAAGTAAGGCATTTAATTGCACTTGACTGTTATGCCACATGCTATAGATTCATGTACTAAAGTTATTGAATGTATACTCGCATGTGGGGCCTTCTTTTGTAAATTTCTTAGTGATTATTAATGCAAATGTTGGAAGTTAAAGATGAAATTAATATTGGGATTTATTTGTGTGTACCGTAAACTAAGGTCGTTGGCATCTTTTTATTATGAAATTTTTTGGGGCATGATAGTTAGAGTATCTTTACTGGGTTTTGGCTCACCCTATATGGAAAACCATTTTCAAGTGCTGATGATTTGCCTCCGCCAAGGCCGTAGCTTGGGAGGACTTAGTGCCGAGAGCTTCTTGTTTTGTTTTTGTTGTATGTATTTTGTACAAGCCTACGGCTTTATTTGTATTGAGTTTCAAACTCACTTTTGTTGTAACCAAGCATGACTTGGAAAGTTGTAGCCATTAAGACACTCATTTATCTATTTAACTCTTATTTCATATCTCTTGCTTATGACAGATGCTATAGATTCAGGGTTAGGGCTTATGAATGTATAGTTGCATATGCCATCTTTTGTACAACTAGATCATATGGATGTTCAGATATCACATTCTGAAATGTATTGTTAATTGGTAAATATTGTGAAATGGTTTGTTGTTATATTTTGGGAGGCGTTATAACTTGGTTTTAGAGCTACTGGGTTTGAATACTTTGGAATCGTGGGGAGTGGTTATTACCACAATAGGTTCCCTTGCTAGATGATATTAGGAATAAACTTGGTATACTATGTGTTGACATGCTTATGTGACTAAGTGGGTATGAAATTTAATTTCTAAGATATTGATTGGGTCTATGAGTTTCTAGAAGTCCTGTTAGAAGAGTACTTGATCACTACTATTTCTAATTGGAACTCTGGCAATGTCATAGGACGATCATTGTCTAGAAATGAAATTCGTATGTGTTTATGTGACTATATGCTTATGCGGAGTGAATTAATTGTTGTCCATCGCATTAGGTCATGAGTGAGTTAGCTTTTCAGCACATTTGTAAATGTGCTAATCTCTAGTGTTACCTTTATTAGGATGCCACGACGTGGACGTGGTGGTGGTAGGTGTGGCAGGCCTAGACAGTAGGAGATATCGTTACCGGATGATATTCTGGCATAGGAAAAAGGGGTTAATCAGGCCAATGTGACCAAACCAGTTAGTCAGTAGGCTATGGGTGCTTTAGCCTATAAGACGGTCGGAACTTTGTGGGAATCCATAGACATTCTTAGAACTGATAATCAAGTCTAGGCTCAAGTAGCTGAGACAGGGCCATCATTTCTGAAGAGGGAGTTTTTACGGTCAAATCTGGATGAGTTTTTGGGGGATCCGAAGGAGCCACTAAAGGTGGATGAGTGGTTGGAGCAGATGGTGAAGACATTCGAGATGTTTGGCATCTTGGACGATCGACTGAGAGTGACCTTGGCATCCTTCCAGCTAAAGGGAGATGCAGGTTAGTGGTGGAAGTATGTGCGTAGACACATTGGGGTGACTTGGGAGGCTTTTGTCAACGCCTTCAAGGACAAGTTTTTTGCCTCCCAGTGCTAGGAAGAAGTTGAGAGAGCAGTTATTGAAGCTCAAGCAACTTAACACATCGGTGGCTGAGTTTGAGGATGTCTTTACTAGTTTATCGAGGTTTGCATTTGAGCTTATAGCAACGGAGGAACGTCGTTGTTTGAAGTTTGTGAAGAGGTTAAGGACCAGACTCCTTTTCAAGGTGGCCGCGTCCATGATTAGGGATTATGGTCGTCTTGTGGAGGAGGCGGCTCACTTAGAGACCGTGATTTAGACTAAAGAGAAGAAGATGAGGGGCTCCAGGTAGAGGAATTAGGAGGTTTAAGGGAAGACTCGGGACAGTAAGAGGCAGAGGGGTTCCACCCCACAGCAGTCCCAGGAAGCACAGTCTAGGTCCACTTTCTCAGTACCGAGTTCTGGTCTTAGAATAGGTGATTAGGGAGAGATCACTTGTTTCAAGTGTGATCAGCTGGGCCACAAGTCTGTAGTTTGCCCGCAAAGGAAAAAGGGCAACAATCTACACCGTCTTTAGCTCGTTCTCAAAGCTAGAGTCAGGGGAGAAAGCAGCCACCTACTGTTATCAGTGTGGGTAGTCAGGGCATTTGAGAAGGTTTTGCCCTCAGGCAAGTGGCACATCTGATGCGTCTGGTTCAAGGCAGACACAAGGCCATCAGTCTACACCGTCAACTCAAGCCTTAAGGGCCAATTAGAGAGCCTCTTCGGCTCAGTTAGCATATCAAACTCATGCTCCGAGGCGTGAGCATGTGGAGCAGAGACCTACAAGGTGTGTATGTGCTATTACTACGCCAGATTTGTTGTGAGCACCTTCGATGGTGAAAGGTAACTTCTTGTTGTGTAATTCTACTGCCAGTGCATCGTATTCTTTTATTTCGTCTACATTCGCATCAGCATTGGGGTTAGAAGTGGCTCAGTTAGCATCTCTACTCAGGGTAGAGTCACCTGTTAGTGGTGAGATTGTGTTGGACTAGGGGTGTCGGGGTTATGAGATAGAGGTTACAGGTCGCCGACTTCCTTTTGCCTTTGTGTTGATTGATATGTCAAGTTTTGATGTTATTTTGGGCATAGATTGGTTGTCATCCTATCGAGCCATTATAGATTGTTACCGTCAGAGAGTTACGATGTGCACCTTGAGTAGTGATTGTTTTTATTTCCTCGAGGACTGAGTTCATAGAGCCTTGTTGCCAGTGTATGATCCGTGTGGTCGGGGCGAGCTTAGTCTCTTTCTTGCTACATTCTTGGGTGTTGAAAGCGATGTGGTCTGAGTTGAGTTACCGATGGTAGTTTTTGAATACTCGAATGTGTTTCCTGAGGATCTCACTAGCTTACCATCTCATCGTGAGATTGAGTTCTCTATTGACTTAGTGCCTGGCACAGTACCGATTTCTATGGCACCGTATAGATTTGCATCCACCGAGTTGAGTGAGTTGAAAATTCAACTCCAAGAATTGCTAGATAAGGGCTTTATCCACCCTAGTACTTTGCCTTGAGGAGCACCAATTCTCTTTGTTAAGAAGAAGGATGGCACATTACGACTTTATGTTGATTACCGGAAGTTAAACCGAGTAACTGTTAAGAACAAATACCCATTCCCTCATATAGATGACTTGTTTGACTAGTTGAAAGGGTCTTGTTGCTTCTCTAATATAGACTTGAGATTGAGTTATCACCAGTTGAGAGTGAAAGAGGAGGATATACAGAAGACGACATTCTGTATGTAGCATGGCCATTATGAGTTCTTACTGATGCCTTTTGGGTTAACTAACGCATCGACCTTGTTTATGGATTTGATGAATCGAATCTTTCGTGAGTTCCTAGACTGTTTCATGGTTGTCTTTATTGACGGCATTTTGATTTACTCACCCTCTGAGGAGGAACACGAGAAACATTTGCGAGTTATGCTTGAGTTACTTAGAGCCCACAAATTGTATGCTAAGTTCAGGAAATGTGAGTTCTGGTTGAAGGAAGTGAAATTCTTCAGCCATGTGGTATCCGAAGAAGGGGTAACTCTAGATTCTTCTAAGATTAAGGCAGTACAAGATTGGAAACAACCTAAAATTGCCTTTGAGATCCGGAGTTTCTTAGGGTTAGCCAGATATTACCGTCGTTTTGTGAAGGATTTCTCTAGATTAGCTTGACCATTGACTAAACTTACGAGGAAGGAAATTAAGTTTGTATGGAGTGATACTTGTGAGAAATCGTTTCAAGAACTTAAGGTTAGACTTACCACTGCTCTAATGTTGATTATTCTGGATATGGGTTTGGGCTATTCAGTGTATTGTGATGCATCTCAGGAAGGTTTAGGTTGTGTCTTGATGCAAGAAGGGAAGGTTGCATATGGCTTACAGTAGTTAAAAACACATGAGAGAAACTATCCTACTCACGACTTAGAGCTAGCAGCAGTGATCTTTGCCTTGAAGATTTGGAGACATTACTTGTATGGTGAGAGATTTGAGGTCTTTTCTGATCACAAGAGTTTGAAGTACCTGCTTTCACAGAAGGGCTTGAATTTGAGGCAAAGAAGGTGGATGGAATTTATGGAAGATTATGACTTTGAGTTACACTATCATTCGGGAAAGGCCAATGTAGTAGAAGATGCCTTGAGTAGGAAATCCATTAGCAATGTAGCTAGTATTGTCATCCGGGAATGAGAAATATTGGGTACTTACACTTGTGAGTCGAGTTATGGAAGCACAGCGAGGTAATCATACAATAAAAACCCTCCGAGAGAAGATATCTAGTGGGATGTAGAGAAGGGCTTGAACATGTATTTTGACTCAAGCGTTAGATACCTTGACCATTTTTTTGTACCGGAATCTTGTAGGGAGGAGGTACTCCGAGATTTTCATCATTCACGCCTTGTGATACATCCGGGAGGCACAAAGATGTACCACAACCTTAGTCGCTAGTTTTGGTGGAGAGGGATAAAGAGAGACATAGCCTTGTTTGTATTGAGATGCCTTACTTGTCAACAAGTGAAGGTCGAACATCAAAAGCCAGCGGGTTTGTTACAACCTTTGCCTATAGTCGAGTGGAAGTGGGTGCATATCACGATGAATTTTGTTGTGGGTCTTCCGAGGACTCAACGGGGAAATGATGTCGTATGGGTGATAGTCAACCGGTTAACTAAATCAGCATATTTTGTACCTATGCGCACTAGTGATTCAGTAGATTACCTTGTTGACCTTTATGTTAGAGACATAGTGCGACTTCATGGGGTCCCTGTGACTTGTTTTAGATAGAGATTTGTGTTTCACGGCTCGGTTGTGACAGAGCCTACAGAATGCCTTAGGCACTTGATTGGCATTTAACACCGCTTATCATCCCAGACTGATGGGCAATCAGAGCATACCATTCAGATCCTCGAAGATATGCTTCGAGGTTGTGTTCTTGACTTTAAGGGGTTATGGAAGAGACACTTGCCTTTAGTGGAGTTTACCTACAACAATAGTTTGTAGGTGAGTATTAGCATGGCATCATTTAAGGTCTTGTATGGCCGACCGTGTAGATCTCGTGTGTGTTGGGCCGAGGTGGGTGACGCAACTATGTTAGGTCCTGAGTTAGTCCGAAAAATAATAGAGAATGTTGCACTTATCCGTAAAAGGTTGACTTCAACTCAAAGTCGTCAGAAGAGTTATGTTGACCGTAGGAGAAGACCGTTATCATTTGAGGTAAGAGATCACGTTTTCTTGAAAATATCATCTAGACGGGGTTTGATGAAGTTTGGGAAGAGCGGGAAGCTGTCTTCTAGATTTATTGGGCCTTTTAAAATCCAAGAACGCATTGGGGAGGTAACTTATCGTTTAGTCTTGCCGTTACAGCTTTTTGGGGTTCATGACATGTTTCATATCTATATGCTCTAAAAGTATGAGTCGAATTCGTCACATGTGTTGGACTAGACCGAGGTAGAGATAGATGAGGATGCCTCGTACGAGGAGAGACCGTTTAGAGTTTTAGATATACAAAACCAAGTCTTGCGAGGTAAAACAATTCCTTTGGTAAAAGTATTGTAGCGACACCACGGGATTGAGGCAACTTAGGAACGCGAGACAAAAGTTCGTGGGAAGTATCTGAACCTTTTTGTTGATGTTTGAAACTTCTAAAGAAAATTTGGTTATGTTGATTAAATGTAAAACATTTCATATGTTTTGGAAAAAGTGAATTGTATGTTCAATGTTGAGAACCTTGCTTATTGTTGTTATAAGAATGAATGACAGGTGGATAGGTCATGGTTATGAGGATGGTTGGATCTTTGTTTTGTTGATTTAAATACAGTGGTTACTAGATTTTAAAATTTCGGGAACGAAATTCCTTAAAGGGAGAGATTATAGCGATTCTGGTTTAAACCCGACGCGTTCATTATTTTGGATCTGGGATTTCTTGTCTTGATGGTTGTTTATGTCTTCTTTCATCTTATTCCTTGCTAAGTTTGGTTATTGGAGTGTCTTGGTTGTGTTTGAAATGGGTTGAGAGTTAGTTTTTCAAAACTATTACAGCCGAGATTTTAGCTTGTTCACTCAAGCGAACTTTGAGAACTTCCAGTACTTTTACAGGTCTGTAAAACTACTAGGAGTATGGCATTCTTAGCTCGAGCGGTGTTTCTTGCGCTCGAGCGGTCTTGGCTCAAGTAGTCCTTCTTGCACTTGAACAGTCTTTTGGAACTCTCAGTACTTTTGCAGGCCTGCAAAAATACTAGAAAGGTGGTGTTTGTCACGCCTCAAAAATTAACACAATATAAATTCATCACTTCCATTGTTTAATGTAAACGGAAATAAAGTATCAATATTGACATCATCCTCAAATCTCAAACATTTGTATTCATTAACCATCAAGAGATTTACAAAAGATATTCCATATGCGAATATAAATTCAACATTTCTAAAACATGAATCTATAGCATGTGGTATAATAAGTCAAGTACAAATTAATGCTCCCAAGGGCTACAAATTCCAAGGCTTAAGCCCAGTTACACAAAAATGGTTTTTCGAACATGTACGTGTAAAGCCCTTGGCTTGTCAAAATAATTACAACAAAAGAATAAAGTCTTGTGCTCTCAAAATATATTCCATGCCTCTAACTTGACGGGATCACCACATCATTTCTTGCACAAAATCCCATAGGGTGAGCACAAAGCCCAATAGAAAAATCTGAACAAAGTATATACATTTTATATAATCTCCTGAAATGAATGTATATGTTATGCCATGTTCAAAACATATATATCTATCTTTGAAAACTTTTGTGCACTATGCAATCTTGAGAATTTAACTATTTAATACTTTCAATAGAGTTCAAAGGGGCTGTAAATACGACTCAGGTAATCCCTAGATTGATATCTGCAAGTATGCATAACAAACATTACCAATCCTCACTTTACCAATTGCTAACCAGAAGTCATGTGGTACCTCTTCCGTGCGTGTTTTCAGTATTTTACCATGGACACTCAGGGCAACTTAACCAATACCAACTACAATGCAATATTTGTGTTAAAAACAAATCAATATGATCTTGTTTCACAAAACAATTTCCTTTCTCAAGCCATAATTTTTCCAATGCAATATTCAAAATCAATTGCATCAATGACAAAATAGAATGACGATGCAAATGTTCAATGTAATAATAAAATTCAATTTAAATATCTTAATAATGCCAATTAAAAAAGTGATGATAATGAAATCTAGTGCCAATGCAATATATTTCTATATCAATGCCTTGAAATTTTAAAATTTCTCAATTCATCCACACAATCCTCCATTGTGATCAAATTTCACATCTCTTATCAATATAACATTATAATATATATTTCCAAGAAGCAATATAAAAAGATCAACATTTATGTATTCTCATTTCCTTCATGAAATTCCCTCATGAGATACAACCATAGGAATTTTTTTATCATTTCTTCACATAACAATTTATCAAGCATAATTTTCACAATACCTCAACTTTTTTCGAAAATCCCCAAATTCTAGAGTTTCTAACAAAATAAGGTTTTTATTCCATTTTTGAAGAGATTTTTCCAAAACAACACCCACACTTTAGAACATAACTCATATTCTCAAAAGTTTTGGGAAGAACTGATAAAATCATTTTCTAACATCATCTAGGGTTCAACAACCCAAAATCATAACTCAAACATGTAATCAATGCTCCAAACAAGTACCATCTTGCAAATATATATATATATATAACTCAAAGATTATCCTTACCTCAAGCATGAGAGATGAAGAGGAAGAAAATCCTAAAAATCAAATTTGACGAAAACACGATCCAATCGGTTACAAATGTAGCCCTCGTCGCCCTTTCGATTTGGTGCAAAAAGCCCCTTCAAACTCTTGAAGATTTGAGCTAAATCTTAGAGAGAAGTTGGATTTGGGTGTGTTTTTAGAGAGAATTGAGAGAAAAGATGAATATATATATAGGGAGAGAGAGAGAGAGAAAGGAAAAAGAGAAAAATCTGTGCAAAATAATTTTTGGCATCAGTTTTGAGGAAAAGAGCATGAATTTTGAGACAGATGTGCCGAAATTCGCCCGAGCAGTTTCAATTCTGCACGAGCAGAATTTCCAATCCGCACGAGTAAAAATTTTTGCCCCATGGGCTGATTGCTCCAGAGAGCTACCCAGAAAAATTCACCAAAATCTGCTCAAGCGGTTTTTTGCCCAGAAAACCCCAAAGACTCTATGATGATCCGCTCGGGCAACTCCCAATTCTGCACGGGTAGTTTTGCCTAGAAACCCAAAGTTTGATTTTGCAATCCAAAACAAGTTCCAATGCTCAAAACTCAAAATTTTCAACCCGGAAAAGTTGAGAGAGGTTAAGTAGGAGTAAAAAGAAAATCTCAACAACCCGATACGGTAAACCAAACACCGAAAGAAAAGCACACTACTCTACTACACAATACTATTCAAGCCTAAGACCCGAGACATCATAGTGTTCTTTGCTCTAGCGGTCTCTTTTTTTGTGTCTGGTTGCTTGAGCGGTGTTTTAGTCGCTCGAGCGATCTGGCATATATCAGATTGTAAAAGTCACTTTTTGGATCACTGTTTCATCTCTTTCTCTCTCTCTCTCTAAACATTTCAAAATTTCAGATCTTCTCCCTCTCTCCCTAGAAAACATCTTTAAACCTTAAATACACCTTGATCTAGTGGTTTCTCAACCCTTGTCTTTTGGAGAAAAAGATAGAGCTCACCTAGAGCTTTCATTTGATCGGAACAAAGTTCATTTTCGACTTCGTCGATTTTCAACTCTTGTTCTTCTTGGTCCTTGTATTTGAGGTAGGGATTTCTCTGCACTTTAGTATGGTTTTTAACTTGGTTATTTGCCTTTTTAAAGAAATCTTGATATTGGGAATTTTTGGAACAAAGCTAGGGTTTTGGTTTGAAATCAAAATAGGGATTTTCAAAATGGGTTCTTGAATATGAATATGGGTTTGTAATGTGGTTAAGTTGTGATAAAATGGTGAATTTTACCTTGGAATTGATTTATGAAGAAAATGAGATTTTGCCCTAAATTGTAAATATTTGATTTTGTAAAGAGAAAATGGAATTGATGTTGGTTTTATGAAACTGGAACAATGATGATGGTGGTGGCAGAGTTGGATATGAATTATCACTCCTATCTTGAAATGTTGGAAAGTATATCTTTATTGGAAATTATTTATCTGTTTAGAGATATCTATTTTGGGCTATCAGTGGAGAATAGCTATGATTGTTGTAGAATTTGCATGAGAATTTGGTGAATTGAAACTAATTTCTTATCTATTTGCATTGAGCATTGTAACATATTTAACACACTGAAAATGTTTATTGTTTTAAAAAAAATGGGTGAATACCTTAGTAAATCTGGGTAGGGAGTATAGTTATGGTATTAAGTTGGCTTGTGTGCCTTTGGTGAAAGTCTAGAAACCCGCGCGAATAGGTGCTAAGCCTTTCGGTTAGTACTGGTAAAAATGGGAATTGGTAGCGCTTATAGCTTACTTGTAGACACATCCTAGAGATTCCCAGTGTTGTATCCACTGCCCTATTTTCCATTGTAAAGGAAAAGATTTCATGAATTGTGATATAAACCTAGCATTACATGGTTTTTGAAAAGAGATATAAAATGTTTTGGCATGAGCGTTGCATATGCATTCACCTTATAACTCTGTTAAGATTCGTACACTATGTTAGAGTATCTTTACTGGACTTTGGCTCACCTTATATGGAAAACCATTTTCAGGTGCTGATGAAATGCCTCCGCCAAGGTCGTAGCTTGGGAGGACTTGGAGTCGTGTGCTTCTTGTTTTGTTTTTGTTGTATTTATTTTGTACATGCCTATAACTTTATTTGTATTAACTCTCAAATTTACTTTTGTTGTAACCAAGTATCGACTTGAAAAGTTGTAACCATTAAGGCATTCATTTATCTGTTTAACTCTTAGTTCATATCTCTTGCTTATAACACATGCTATAAATTTAGGGTTAGAGCTTATGAATGTATAGTTGCATATGCCATCTTTTGTACAACTAGATTATATGGATGTAAAGATATTACATTTTGAAATCTATTGTTAATTGGTAAATATTGTGAGATGGTTTGTTGTTATCTTTTGGGAGCATTACACATACCACTCGTGACCTTATGTTTTGGGGCCCTCTCATGGAGAAGGGACAAGCAACCTTCAATGGCTTTTTTATAAAAAAGATTAGATTTCTTTCATATTCACAGTTTAATTATTTATGTCTATCCCTAATTAGAAGATTGATATATATAAAAAATAAAAAAAGAAGGGGTAAATAACGCATTGTCGTATGTTTGGTCACTTTCTCACTTTTGTTCTTAAATTTTATTTTTTCTGACTTTAGCTCTTCATGTTTCAAGTTTTTCTTGTTCTACTCCTAAAATTAATTTTTGTTAAAAATTAGATTAAAAAAATGACATATTGGCAATCATGTAGTATAAAAATATGTTATTATATATGGCTCATATAAAGTTAAATTCCAATATAATAATATATTTTTTATGTTATGTGACAGGTATTATGGCATTTTCTATCTAATTTTGAACAGAAATTAGTTTTAGATATAAATTGAGACATGAAGAGCCAAAGTGGAAGAAAAAAAAAATTAAAGGTCAAAGTAGAAAAACAACTAAACATAAAAGGGGTAAAGGGTAACTTACCCTAAAATAAATAAATAAATAAATAAATAAAAAAGAAAAGAAAAAAACCTATGTGAGCTATAGCTTTCTTCTATGATTAAAGTTTCTTGTTTAAGAATTAATAATAAGTTATACATACGGATTCCGATAATATAAACATGAAGGGTGAAAAAATTAATAATACAATTGTATTACCTAAAAAAATAGCCAATTTTGACAAGCTAGTTAAAAACGATTTTTTTGACTTTTGATATTTTTTTAAATCATATTATCTCTTTATATTTTTACACATTTAAAAAAAAAAATCAAAAAAACTAAAAAAATTAGCTTTGAACCTATATAGAACAAACCACCCATCCATCATTGGCCTGATTGGCTAATATCTTGCCGTATTATTATTAGAGTAATGTTATATGTATCAATTAGTGTGTTAATTAGTATACCAATTGATAATATGACATTAATTAAAATGTTTTTGGCATTTATAATTTGTATAATGAATATGGTCAATAATAAGGTTATAACTAGTGTTGGTACACTAATTAATACACTAATTAGTGCATGTAAACCACTCTTATTATTATTATTATTATTATTATTATTTATTAGTAAAATATTGAAAAAGCATTTAAGACCGTATAAGCATGTAAAGCTTCAGCTAATTACAAATTGTCAAGGATTATAAAGACCTACAAAATATGATATAATTATTAACAAATCAAATCTTGTTACGTACTTAATTGGTCTCAAATCAATATTACATGGTGGTCAAATTAAATATTACCACAAGTTAAAATGATGCAGTAAGTTTTTGGCTAATTAAATTAAGCCACTATGATGCAACAAATAAGTTGCCTAATCAAATTAAGTCACTTGTTACATTGAGATGGTCAGGCCAATAAAATTATGACACATCATTAAAGTGATATTTTGATATTTATCTCTAAATAAATTAGAGATAATTATCAAAGAAGTTAAAGTCTATTAAGACTCTCTTCCATCCATTCCTATAAATAAGGATGATCTCCACCAAAATTTTAAAATTTTACACAAAATTCTAGAACATAATTCTAGATACATAAGATTAAAAAATCTACATCAAGCAAGAAACAGTTCCGGCGGATTCAAGCCTCAAAAGCCTCAAAGGTCTCTTCACCAAAGTCAATCAATTTCTATAAAGTATAAAGTTTAGAGATTCAAATCAAAGTTTGTCATTCAATTCTGCAAATCTATATCTTCTACTAAATTGGAGGGGATTCTACAAATTTGATTTGGGGACAAGTTGTCAAGCTCTGAAATCAAAATTCTATAAATTTGCTATCTTCTTTACATTTCTTGAAGGACATTTCGCCGCTTAATTCGGAAACGAGTTATCAAGCCTTCGAATGAATTTATTGAGGAGAAGAATTAGATGATTTTCTTTAATTAGAAATTTCATTAGAAATTGTACTCATTTTATTTAAAATTAATAAATTTATATTTTGTTACCCTATTTTTCTGTCTTTATTTTTGCACACAAGAAATTTGTGTATATAGACGTTATTAATATTCCCCCCACCCCCCCCCCCCCCCCCCCCCCCCCCCCCCCCCCCCCCCACACACAAACAAAGATTGTAGTGTGTAAGTTTGTTAGTAAAGTTACACCTTGGGTTTGGCTCAGTCATCTTGTAGCCATACCTTAGGCTATAGTGAGGAGAAGGTTAGAGTAAGGGTATAAGAATTATATTAAAATGTATAAAAGGTGTATAAAATTATATAAAAAATATTTGCAAGTGTATTATCTATAAAATTAATTTACAACAAATATTAGGTTATTAGAAATTTACTAATGATTTCATAAACACACTTACATATCTTGATAGATAACACCATGAATATGAGACCCACAAAAAAATATATAAATATCATAAATTTAGAAAAAAAAAAATTATTAAGAAACTTATTCCAATTGTGATGTTTCAAATTCAATTTTTATATAGTGAGACCTACATTTAAAATGAATCTCAATCACATAATATTTATTTTAAATATTTTTTTGAGGTAAAATTTCTATGAAAATATATTAATAAGTGTCGCTAACATTTCTCTTTTAATTCATGTAAAAGCTTTTGTAGTGACAATTGACGATTCTTGTATGACCACGAATTGGACTGGAAAGGAAAGACTAAAATGAAATGAAAAACAAGTGGGACAATAAAGAGAGAATAATTTCAATAAGGTTGAATTGGACTGGAAAGGAAAGACGAAAATGAAATGAAAAACAAGTGGGACAATAAAGAGATAATAATTTCAACAAGGTTGCATTAATTTCAATAATTTTTGGGACCAGCCCTAAAATTTCAAAACACATGCCCACCACTACTACAATCTTTTAGACAAGTTTGATGTTATTGAAATTGTGTATATCATGTCTCTCATTTATTGTATTTTGTTCCGTAGTGTTATGCATTACTACTTAAAAAGGAATGTATGTAATGAAAAGCGAAAATATCAAATTAGTGTAATTTTGAAAAAAATAATTATAAATTAATGAAATTTTTTATAAATATTAATAATTATAATTATAATTATTTTTATTAACATCTTTTCAAAATTTTATCGGGATGTAATTATTCCTAATGAAAATAAGGGAGTTTTTACAATACATACCCTTATTAAAATATTAAGTATGTTTGATAATTATAATTTGTATTATTTAAAATTTTAAATGGGAAAATATTATAATGTGTACTTCTAAAAAGATATACATCATAAAAATAGTTAAGAAATTTTGTAATGAAAGTAATGACTGACGAAATTATGATGTATTCACCTAAAGTTATGCATGGAAAAGTTGTGCATTTCGTGGCAAAAGTTATA